>JAHREE010000279.1:2941447-3002442 GCA_033628505.1 Tringa tobata | reverse complement strand
GCTTTATATTGATTACCTACTAAGAATCAGGAAATGGTTTCTTACTTGCATGATTAAAACTGAAGAAGAGGTTAAAAGCTCAGAATGGATCCAAAAAATTGATCTAGCTAGTTTACTTACATGCCAGGCCAAGTACATGCTTCCCCAAACACAGAATTTAGAAATACCCTGTTCAGCTGCTGGCTATCTCTGGAGACATCAGACATTGAGGGCATTCGAGTTTCTGCTAGCAGAAGCCTAAACAATCCTAACCACCTGTGGACAAGGGGGCCCCAAGTTGTCTGCCTGGAAAGCACGGGGAAGCAAAGCCCTTGCTTCACCATCAGGTAACTTTTCTATCCATGAGCACGGTGTATGGTGGAGATTGTACCTCCCATGAGACATTGATGAGAGGTGGATTTTGTCACTGCTTTCCACAAGTCAAGTCTAAGACTTGCCAAACCTACTGGAATTGGACTCATGTGGTTTCCATATGTAACCACATGTGAGTTATCCTGTAGAAGTTCAGGGAGCATACCTATTAGGCAGGGCCTTAAAACACAGGGACCATGGCTTGGAACCCCTCCAGAGGAGACCCCAGGCTACTACGCATGTTTCACTGTATTATAACAAATGGAGTAATTTTAACAGAAAAAAAATGAAAGGCCCATGCTAAGATGTCCTTTATTTGGCAGTGGAGCACTCCCTTGGCAGCTGAAAGTCGCTGCTTGTCAACTATGCTTTCCAAAGGCAGAGGTGTGTAACCAGTCCCGTTTACATGGAAAATGAAAGTTCCTGAATCCTCAGCATAGGGATAAAAGAAGGAAGTGTCACTGTTACATGTCCCAGCTCCATTTTGTAAAAAACAAGTAGGTTTAGTACCTAATTCCAGCCTCAAGAGGTGAATCTTGAAGACAAGGAAAAAGCCTTTGTCCTATATATCTATGTTTATGACATCCTGGTAATGGCTCCTCATTTAGCAAGTTGCTGAGTGCGTTACCTTGAAGTAAGGTACGACAAATCCTTTGGGTATTAGGAGGGTGGACAACCCCAACAGAGAACAGGTACTTTGCTGGGAATCATATTATTCTATTTAAAGGACATTGGGCAGTAGACTGTGATTTTTTTTTTTTTTTGCTTTATGGAAAACAGTGGGCATTGCTTTCAAAAAGAATTAAAACCTAGATTATTCCCTTCTGTCATTTTCTCAAATGTTTGAAATAGAAGAGTAGGATATGGAAGCAATTAATGCCCCAGGCAGACATTTTTCAACCATTGCCTTATCTGCTCATTTAAATCCCTGGCCCAAGTTTTCCATTGTTTTATTAATAGCAGCTTCGTTTAAGAAAAGCTGATGTTCAGCTCTAAAACTAAAGACTGAATATATATAGAACAAGCTTCAAACAAACAAACCTGAAAGGACCAGTTGGCGATTAAGGCATAAAAAGAGCATGGAAAGTAGAAACTAGGAAAGTTACAACCTTTTCCCGTGTTAACATTATCATCAATATAACACAAAAATGAGAAATGTAAAGCAATTACTGTAGCAGCAAAAAGGCACAAAGAGATGTATCGGAGAGCCTGGAATCTGTCTCTGCATTTGCATACAGCTACCGAAGCGTCTTGAAATTTGCTCTGAACATATGGAGGACTTGATCAAAAACAGAGCATATATTTTACACAACAAGGGGCTTTATACAGATGCACTAAATTTACAAAGGCAACTGAAGGACGTTTCAGACAGACTTGACAGATTACAGGCTGCGGCTGTTACTGTCACAGTCTCTGTGTAAATCTGGTTTAACAGCAAAGAACTGACATCACACAAGGACAAAACTGAAAAGCAATTCAGAGGTGCTGAAGAACTTTCCCCATTACAAATACCAAGGTAGCCAAGTACAAAGGTCGTTAAATATAAGGGTCACAGATTGAAATCAAAATGGGGAACAAGCAATGTCAGGCAAAAAGTCAGATTTTGCATCATTCTTTTCATGTATAGAAATGATGGATAAATGGAAACATATAACAGCTAAGATTTTCCCCCTCTTTTTCAAGGATGTGTTTGTCAGCTTAGCATCACTTGAGTGATTTCAGCTATTTTGACTGAAATTTTATAGTGGCTGAGAAGATGAAAGATAAAATAACCTAGTAAAAGTATAACAAATATCAAAGAAGTGACAAGAATGTGAGATTAAATTGGGCAGGGACTTAAATATCCTGTTCTTGTCATTGACTTGGTTTGAAGTATAAAAGCAGATTCAAAAGAGATTACAAGTCTAGTTACTGGAGGATTTTGTCTGTCAGATTGCATGAGGGCATGCATGGAGGTGTCTGAAGACCTCAGATTTTGTAAGAACTTAAAAAACAAAAAAAACCAGCCCTTTTGCTCAGCCAGTGGGCTGCATCTTCTCACTTTTACTTTGTCATGGTAGTATTTCTGGGAAGCAGCACTATGTGTCCTGTGCAGTTGCTTTCCTTCTAGGTGGTGGCCACCACTCTTGAAGTCTGTAACTAGACCCTTCTGCCTTCAAGTACCTCTCCTTTCCCTGGGAATCCCAGTGCCTTCTCTGAGTGCTCTTGTCTCCAATGCACAGCTTCTTTCACAGTGCTTGGCACCCACCGCCAGCCATAGCCTGGAACAGTCAGAAGGTCAGGGAAATATCTCCTTTTTCCCTCTCAAAAAGCCTGATTACGAGTCATCAGCAAACAGTGGTGCTGACAAAAAGATTTGAGATGCAGTGCCACTGAAGACCCTCACATGCTCCCTGGATGGAAAAGGAGATTGGCGGTGTCATTAGAAATAATATTGAAGAAACCAGAGAAGCAAATTATCTGTGTGGGTCACTGGAAGGACTTGAGGCAGCAGTAGAGGAAATGCTGGTGAGGTTAGGGAAGAAGCTGATGACTAAACTGTGACTAAACTCGGACTAAACTGGTCTGTTTCAGAATGAGAGATGTAAGAAATTTCCAAAAACCTTTTATAATACCTCCAACAGCCATAGCAGTAAATATGTACCATGCACAGTGCAAATGCCAGCAGCTTCTCATAGGGTTCATTTCCCAGGAAATTTTTCTGTTTTGCCACTACTGCGCATGGATTACCTCGTGCTCTTAGGATGAATTGATGCTATTCCCTTTTGGGCCAAGTGTTTATATGACATCAGCATAACTTCACTGCCTTCAGGAGGAGCAGTAACTTCTGTGGAACTAGTTGTCTTCATAACAGCTAAAGATCGTCCAGTAATGTATAAACACACTGTACTTAACAGTCTAAGGAAAATCATAAGTGTTCATTTTCCCCTCTTCCCCTCACCCCTGCTTCTCCAGTGTGTTTTAGGAAACAGTTGTATTCAGACATATTGTATGAGTGCAAAGTAAGTAAAGGCTTTCCCACTTATTTATTTATTTATTTAACAATATTTATTTTGCATTTATTATTGGTAAACTAATCTGGAGCTAATCTATAAACGTTCTGGTAGGAATTATATTCTTCACAGATCATTTACACAACACAAGGCCGTAGTCCATACAATTTCAATCCTCTGCCCCAGGCACTTCTTATAGTTATGGCATTTTGCACATTCAATGTGGGTAAACCAGCTAAGATTAAATGAAAGTTATTAAAAAATATTAACACATTTCCAGGCACAGTAGCAATAAAAATGTGTTAAAAAATAATTTGTAGACACCATTGCCTGTTGCTTCTGCAAGATGAAAAGCATACCAAACATCTCAAAGTCTTCTTAGAGGCATTTCATTAGAATAATTTTGCATCGTGCTGTTGTTACTCTGTGTGACTCACTGGTGTACAGTACAACATGCCATTTAGATCCTAGTGCAATGTTTGGCAAGTATTTTCTACAAGTTTTTCATTTTCCAAGTCCCATTTTTGAGTGAGGAAATATGAGCGTTCTAAGTGAAAGCTGTAAACTTCTCCAGCCAGTTTACCACTTTATAATACTATTCAGGTTTCAGTTTCCTATGGATGTGCATGGCACTAATGCTGACGTCTTTCAGGCGAGTAGCAATATTGTGCCTGTGACAAAACATTATTTGAGTCCAAAATTTACTCTTATTTAAGCAGTGAACTAGTCTCCTGAATTTAGGACAATTTCAGTGTAACATGAAGGCTTAGATTTCACATTGCACAGAATTTTGTTAGCCCAGATATCACCCTACCAACTGATGAGATCTACAATAATAGCAATGTTGTGCTGCATCGATACTGGAAATGACAGAAAAAAAGAATCAAACAGATCTGCCCCTAGTTCCACTGAGATAAGTAAATTAGCACACAGAGTAAAACAAGAAAATGATCCAAAATCAGACAACACTTTTCCTTCTGGCACAGCTGTACGTTGGAATGTATCTTTGTTATTTATTGCTATATTGCTGAAAATTAACACCGTTGCACCATCACTTTTGTTCCCTCACTTTGATCATAAAAAGTTCTTTGCCAGTTTGGGTGAGAAAATTGAATTTCCTTGTACATCATCTGTACCATGTAAATGCCCAGCCACTCCCTACCTTATAAATCAGAGACACAGACTATGAACCTTTCTTAGACTCTTCCTTTGTTGTTATCATCTCACTCTGCTTCTCCAGAAAGAGGTTGTACAAGGAGAAATTTAGCCATGTTCCTTTATGGTGCAATGAAATGCCACAGCAGATCTGAGGAACCCATCAAAACCAGGAACATTCCTTTTGTTTTCTTCAGCCATATTTAAACCCATCTGACTCAAGACCAGTGCTTGCATATCCCATCTGACTCAAGACCAGTGCTTGCATATCCTTAAATGAGATATGGATGTTCAGACTAATTAGATGGCTGAACCATGCTGAAAGTTGCAACAAATCTCAGGTTTGGCAGCAGTGATTTCACTGGGGCTGACTTTGTAGTTTCATTAGCTGTGTGATATTGTAGACAAATATCCCAATGAATTATTTCATATCCTCCTCACTATTATCACTAATGTGCTTCATCCAAGGCTGGCAAGATCCAGGCTTAATGCACAAGAGTGACCATATGTTTTTATTTCCACAGGTTTTATAGAGAACCTGACCTATATCATTTATTCCTGCTACTAGTTATCACTGCACACAGCTGACCTTCCCAATTATGCTTAAACTGAAGGGAGGCTTTGTGAAATAGATACACACCCACTGGGAATTAAGATAACACTCCTAAACTCATCTGCAAATGTCCCCAGAATGAGCTTTTTACCATAGGATGCCAGAGGTGAAAAGCCAGTCTTTTGTCTCATTAGCTATCCAAATTCCATTGATTGCCTCCCTTGCAGCTAACAGACTGTTCAAATCAAATGGAATTGCTCTTTTGTTTCCTGTGACGTATCTCTACCATGTTCAGTTTCAGCTGTAGCCTCCTCCCTGCAAAGGGACAGCACTTATTTTTACAGCATAAATAGCAAGCACTAAAAGCATCAGCATGCATAAAATTCATCAGTACAAAGTTTCCCACAGACATCTGGGACATGTAGGTGAAGAAAGAGGGAAGTGTATATAAGAGAAGGATAAAGATAGCTTGTAGAGATCATATGGGATATAGGACAAATAGGTCTGTGCTTCTGAACAGACCATTTCCAAAGCAATCCTTCCTCCCTCCTTAACTCTATAATATTCACCTCTAGATAAATATCTTTAAAGGATGCCTATACTGGAATGCCGTGCAGTAACATTCTAGACAGTGGAGACCACAGAAGCTCAGGAACAGGCAGTGATGAGCTGACAGGCAGGGTTTATTAGCCTGGGAAACATGGTCTGCTGCAGCCACCTAGACCACTGTCAGAACTAAGCTAAGGCACGATGGTGTTTCTGTGTGCTGCACAGATCCAGCTGCTCTGATTTATGATAGCTCTTGGCATGATAGTCCATTACACAGGGCAGATGTTCTCTTAGTGATCCTCAATCCACATTTCCAGTCGCTTTCTTCATCTCCCCCCACTGTCCCATTTTATTCCATCCATGAAGAGATTTCACAATTACATGCCCCTCCACCAGTTCATGTTCCACATCCTACATTTTAGCATCCCTACGAGCTCCGTTTTTAGGGTCTGGCATTTGGTTGCCAACCATATGAAGACTGACTGTTTCTTAGGATTAGCAATTCACTTTCTTTGGTCTGGCTGAGAGTTACAGAAAAGCAAATGTCTAACTGGGAGCTGGGTAGAGCAATAACCTGTTGATATTCAGTATATTACAGAAAATGACTGAGTAATTCAAATGAATGGAATCTTTATGAAAAAAATGTAGAAACATTTCTAGTATTATTAAGCTTTACAAACCAGGCTTTCAGCTGGATTGAATTTAGGGTTTAAATCAATTTAGTTATTAAGGATTTCTGGAGTGTGAGAGCAGCGCCTAGACAGTGATAGAAGATTTCTACAGTTCCCCTTCTTGCTACTTATGAAGAGTACATATTTTTTGGTAACTTTTGTTAATGATTGATGAGATCAATTTCCCAAGCATAGCTCTTTTAATTATTTTTGCAATGGTTCAGTTTGCATGCCAATTACCAAACTCTGAGGTGAAGAAGGGCTTCTGTGCTTGAAAGGTTCTCTGTTTTTTTTCAAATGACCTCACTGGTCCACTAAAAGTTATTACCTCTCTCTGTAAACTTAGCTTGGCTTTTATGCTAAACAGTCCGATGTTATAACAACATTATTACTACACTTTATTTATATCAGGCAGTTATTTCAACACGATTCATTTTATTTTACCATAAACGTCCTCCCAACCTTGCATTTTCCTTTGTTTTAGTACACAAAGGGTGACAGTCTGAGTTCCTGAGATAAATCTGAAATAGCTTCACTAGAATTAGTGCTGCTATCTGATCACTACACCAGTGTAACTGAATTATCAGTCTTTAAGGCCACCTGGCAAAACTTCTTGTTGCTGGTAACACTTTGCTCCTTGACTGTAGGTCTGTAGGTCTCAAAGCACGTAATGGAGGAAGCTACAGCGGGGAGGATGATCAGATGATTGATTCGGATGCTGAGAGCCAGGAGTAGATGTCTAACCTTGTGCCTATCACCAGAGTGTGAGGTCTCACACCCCCTCAGCATTCCTCCCCACACCACAGTCAATGCAGCTCAGGACCCAATTTCCATTTTGATTACACTATCGTTTATCAGTACTTGCCCATAATAAGTAGATAAAGTCCTTCATCTCTGTTTAGCAGTGGGTAATTCACTCATGCTAGCACTGATACTGTCTTTTTGAAGGGCCAAACCTCAAGGTATTTACTGAAATTCCAGCTAAATTCCCACACTAACAAATTCCCTGTGAAAACAAAGAAAGGAAGGCGTTTAAGGCAATTAGGGGCTGCTAGTGTTGTCCCAAGTCACCATTAAAGGAACACTGTTTAGTCCTTAGGCATTTTCTTTGTCATCTTCATTTTAACAGCTTGTTTAAAGGCTATGGTCTTTGGCTTTTACAGGTTTCATGACCACCATTTAGTCATCTTATTATTTTTAAGGCACATTGTCTGGTCTGGTATTTTTGTGATGTGCTTCTTTATGCAGTTCTGGTTTTGCCAGGTCACTGTATTGGTTTCCACCAACAAAGCTGGAACATCCAAATACTATTGCACTCACATACAACTGAATTAATCCCACTTGTTTCATCTCTCAGTCTAGGACATATCAACACTATAATTTGAGGACTCCTGGTATCATGGTTAGATGTATCTGATGTATCTTTAATTCAATTAGCTAGCACAAAAGTATATACTTGCATTTCAAGATCCTTAACAGCACAGCCCAGGTAGTTTTCCATGGAGGCTATGCACAGTCTCTCAGGACTGCATACAGACACAGGCAGTGAAATGCATGTTTTGCAATTTCTTATGCTTGAAAAATGACAAGCATTGGGTTGGTCATGTCCACTTGTTGGTCATGTCCACTTGTTTGTGATGAGTTTTATTGCTTAACTCCTCCTTTTTTTTTCTCTTTTATTTTCAGCTGTCCTAAAAAAGTTGACTATCTTATATAGATTATTTCCATTTCTTGTTTCTGGTTACCTTGCACTTTTTTTAGAAAAAATCAAACCATCTTAGGTTTAGGAGTGGTGTTTTTTTTCATCAAAATTTGATAGCAAATTCCTTGTCTAAAGTGCTAGAGGAAAAAAATAAACCGGAGGCCTGTAAAGCCAGCTGTGTTGCCATCTTAACTTTCCTTGGATCACTGTAGTAAGGAGAAAATTTAAAGCTCTAATCTTAAGAGAGAAGTAAACTCCCTATTTTATTCTAAAACAATCTTACGAAAATGGCAAGATAACAAATATTTAACTTGGTATTATAGTTTTAAATTATACTATTGATATGTTATTTGACTATCATTCATAAAGTCCTCCCAATTAATTTTCTTAATCTATTACTAAAGAGCACAGTGCATCTGATGGTACTGCAAACTGAAAGAAGTCTTCTTTTTTTCCACAATCTGTTTAAAGTCTGAAAGGTATTAAGAGCATAATGGAAGTTATACAGATGGATTTTCAAAGACTTCAACAAAAACGGACTAAGTCATCCATGATTGATCAAAGGGATAAGTGGATTTTCCCCATTAAACCTTAAAAGACAAAAGCTTGATATCCAGTATCTTACTGAAGCATTGACTCTAAAGGAATAATTTTCCTACTGTCACAGTGATGAAATACTATTAAACTAGAAATCAACAGGAGTCTACTACTTTTTATATTTGGCATTAGTCTTTCCATAACATCTTGCTACTATCAGAGCGAAACAAAGGCAATGTATTCTTATTAAATGGATACACTTTTCCGTCTATTCCAAGATTTCTTATTTATCACCTGCTGTTATGCAACCTTCATGGATTGTCGTCATTGAGTAGTGAAGTACATATTTAGGTATTTTAAGATTTTTTGCTGTGTAAGAATTCCTCTAATTTTGGATAATTTACTTCTGTTCCTTAAAAAAAAAATTCTTTCTACTAGGAATATCTGTCTAGATATGAATTCTCAGAACTGCACAAGATACTTCATTAACACAACCAGAGGATAAAAAAAAAATGTCTTTTTTCATAAAGTAAAACTTCTGAGTTGAGCCTCAGATCATATTCAGTTTTTTGTTATTGTGTCATATTGCAAGAAGAGCTAATCTGCTATATGCTTGCTTTTCAACTGGGAACACACCGTTGTTTTGCTAATTCTAAAAAATCATGGCTAGTTGCCACAAATTTTGGCAGCTAAGGCAAAGCCTCTAATCTTGTTGTTGGGGGAGATTTTGTTTAGTGGATCAGTCAATTAACTTGCCATTTGATTTAATATGAGTTTCTATTTTGTAAGAAGTTTTGGTAATTGTCATGGGAGAGAAAGTAATTTTTAAATATTTTTCTTTTGAGTTTGCAGGGGCCAAAGGAATTGGAAGCTCATCCTCGCTCAGCCAAATTAAGAGCAGGACTGACTCCGCCAGAGAGCTTTAAAAATATTGCATGCAGAGTAATTAGACAGGGTAGCAACTGGTTTGCTTATAAATTAGGAGAGTTTAATGTAGAGAGATGGGATTTATTTCATTCTTATATTAGATGATGTTAAGATAGTGGAGGGAACAGGGATTGAAATGTCAAATATGGCACAGGCTACGGAGGTTGCTGGATGCTGGAGATGTGAGATTAGCATAATTTAAGAGGTGGTTCTTCATACAAGGTTTTTTCTTGACAGAGCTACTGAAGGAAAACTTTCAGGTCCTGACAGTGTAAACGAAGACAATACACCTCAGACAGAGCTTTAGGGACGTTATAGAAAGCTGAGATGATTTGCAGATACCTGGCATACAAGAGGACCCAAAAGGAAAATCTGTATAGAAGAAAGGGGACCACTGGCATGATGTGACTATGAGGAAAATGCCTGGGTCTATTCAGAAGAACCCAAGCACTGGAGCAGGTTCACTGTGTTAAGGAAAAAAACCCAGAAATATGATATACCCGGATAGAAAGAAAGAAGAAAAGAACTAGTCTGATTTGAGCAGAAAACAAGAACATAGAAGCCTTCAGAGACAGTATCCATGCGAGAAAGGAGAATGCTCGGGAGACTTTCAAAAGCAGGATGAAGTACAGGAAGAAAAATAAGCAGAAGGAAGAATACCAAAGAGAAATAAATCTGTCTCTTGTTAGTACCAGTGCATAACTAGAGATTAATTACTGAAATCAGTTAGTAGACACTTTACGAAAGAAAATCAAAAAAGTACTGTATTCTAAGGAGCAAGGACATATAAGGTAAAGACAGGACTGAAGCGAAAGTTGAAACAAATCTATTGAAACTTATGTACAGAGGGTTTAAAGATGGCCAAGGGAAGGGACTTGGGAAGAGGGAGGGCAATGGGAAAAGCATCAGTCACCATCCTCCTTGAATGCACCCTTTAGGTACTTGTAAGCATTACTAAGGTCTCCCCTCAGCCCTGTCTTCTCCAGGCTCAAGAGTCCCAGCTCTCTCAGCCTTTCCTCATAAGGGAGATGCTCCAAGCCCTCAGTCATCTTGGTTGCCCTATACTGGACTCTCTCCAGCAGTTGCCTGTCTCTCTTGAACTGGGGAGCTCAGAACTGCACGCAGTCTTCCAGTTGCCCCTATATGCCGGGTGGGGGGTCTATAACAAACTCCCACCATGTCGGCCTTAGTGGCCTTCCCCTTGATTCTTACCCATAAGCACTCAACACCCTCATTCACATTGTTAAGTTCTAGGCATTCCAAACTGCCCTTCACATAAGAGGGCCACCCCACTGCCTCTCCTTCCTCGCCTATCCCTTCTGAAATTTTGGTTGCCATCAGTCGCAGCACTGTAGTTGCACTAGTCTTCCCACCACGTTTCCGTGATGGCACCTCTTTCCTCCCTTTCCTGCTGTACAATGGCCTCCAGCTCCTTCTGTTTGTTGCCCATGCTGCGTGCATTGGTCGAGATGCACTTCAGCTCGGCTAAGTGTCCTGCCGCTTTTTGAGGGGGAGAAGCCCTCATGCCCACCTGAGCGTGTGCTCAGACACTTGTGTGGTTACCAACCTGTCACTACCCCTCATGTCTTCGCTACCACATGGATCACCATCGCCCACCTCCACTGAGACCAAAGACTGTAAGACCTTGCTAGCACTTTTACCCGCAAGCGCTGGCGTGCTGCTCTCAGGCTCCACTTCAGTAATCCCGATTTCAACCCCAATCCCCTTCAATCCTAGTTTAAAACCCTTTTCAGGAGCCTTGCTAACTCTTGTACCGGGATCCTTCTTCCCCCTCACGTTAGGCTTTCCCCACCTGTTGCCAGCCATCCTAAAGCTAAGAAGGACATGTGACTAGGAGACTGCGCCCAGAGGAGGGTGACCCAGGGGGTGAAGGGCCTGGAGGGCAAGACCTAGGAGGAGTGCCTGAGGTCACTCGGCTCATTCAGCAGGGAGGAGAGAAGGCTGAGGGGTGCCCTCATGGCAATCTACTACTTGCTCAAGGTGGGTAGCACAGTGGGAGGTGCTGATCCGCTTGCGCTGGTGACCAGCGTTAGGACACGAGGAAATGCAAAGATGCTGCGTCAGGGGAAGTTTGGACTGGATGTTAGGAAGAGGTTCTTCATTAAGTGGGTGGTCGCCCGGTCACTGGAAGAGCCTCCCCAAGGAAGTGGTCATGGTGCCAAGCCTGCCAGTGTACAAGGAGCGCCTGGACAAGGCTCCCAGTCATGAGGTTTAGGTTTAGGTAGTCCTGCGAGTTGGAGCAGAGAGTTGGACTTGGTGATCCTTACGGGTCCCTCCCCAACTGAGATAGGGTAATGTGTGGAGGGCCGTACAAGGCTGGGAAATGTGGCGGTAACCCAAGTCCCAGGGAGGCAGAATGCTTCCCAAAAAGGCAGGTCTGGTGGGCAGAGCAGGAGAGTAGTGCCTGAATTCTTCTTTTTGCTTTGCTTGGGCGTGTAGCTCTTGCTTTACCATCTTAGCTGAGCCCACAAGTTTTCCCACTTTTACCCTTAAGATTCTCTCCATCATCCCAGGGGCAAGGGAAGGCACTGAGCAGCAGCTCTGTGATGCCCAGCTGCTACTGGGGTTGGCCCACAAGCCCTGGGAAGCCAAAGCCCAGGGACTTGCAAAAGCAGAGTCTGCTGCAGCCGCTCTTCTGCAAAACGCTCCCCGACTCTGGGGCAGCTGAGCAGCCAGCACCCTATGCCCGCCGTCGCCAACAAAGTGATGCCCAGACCCTCACAGACAGCGTTAGTTCCAACAAGTGATCTATTGAAACATTCAGTTGGAGGAAATTTCGTCTTCTCAAATACATCCTGGGGGAAAAAAATATCAAAAATCTCGAAACCACACAAATCACCAAACTTGAGGAGTCCCAGACACCTTGGATTATGTAGAAAATTATTAGCAAATTTTTGATAGTGAGTTAAAAAAGTAGTGCTATTTTATATTTGGATTTTTTGAGCAGCAAATAACTCACAAAATAAATAAAATGCTCCTATAAAATAATCCTGGATGGAGCAAATGTGACAGATTTTGACTTTTTTAACTGAATGATAGGAAAATTATGAGAAAATAGTGTATGGCTGTATATGTAAATGTGAAGATATAGAGGAAGTTACTTTGTAAGGCTGATGGGAATTTCACTCTAGGATTTCATTGGGAAAGGGGTAGAAGTGCTTTAAGCCTGTAGTGCAATACTTTCAGTTTTTACTTAGCAAGAGGGAAAACATAACAAGGAAGAAATACAATTCCTCTGGAAAAAATATAGAAAAGGATTGGATTAGCAAGAAAATAATAATTTTATAGTTAAAATGTATACAGAAAAAATGAAAATGAAGCTGAGGTGGGAAAATTAAAGGAAAATTAATTAAGGAAAATTAAAACAAATTGCTAAAAGTAGGGGAATATGGAATAAACTTCAGGCAGTTTTGCATTAAATATCTTCTGTACAGCAATTTTGGAGCCCAAGAATCTGAACCAGATGGTGCCTTCAAACTCTCCCTCTCCTTTCCACTTAATTTCTACACTTTTTGTCTGGCAACATGAGGAGGAAAATAGTGGAAAATTAATTCTAACATTAGCTAGCTTTTGTCTCTGTGTCTGGCCCCATTAAGTCAGCCTGCAGACGTGAATGTACCAACAACTTAGAATAATGTTGCTAGCAGCATTGCCAGGAAATATTCTCCTATTTAGGGACAAAAAGTTCATTCTAATGCTAATGAATCCCCTAAGTATTCAGCAGAATTGACTGCGTGATATCAACAGGTCAGGTATACAGCACAGCAGCTGCATGAAATCCTCACCATACCTTTCTTTTAGACAGATCTAAAAGCCCCATCCGTGATGGTCAAAAGGCATATTTTGAAGTGTTTCTGTACACATAGAAGTATTACAAAGCTGAGTCCTATGTCTTTTCTTCTTCAGTATGTGCAGTAGTCCATTCGATGAAATGGATGTTACCTGCTCATGTGCTCACCAAGTAGTGTCCATCCTCATATCATTGGTAGAACAGGGGTCTTGCCTACCCGCTGCACCTCTTAAATAGAGATAATTTCTTATTAACACACAGTTCAGCCTAGTCTCACCACTTAAAACTTCTCTACATAACAGATAGCAGGGAGGTTTTTTGAAAGTTAGCAGTTTTGACCACTCCCACAGAATATCGACACCAGACATAATTCTACTTGTGGCTAGAAACACTCATCTTCCCCTTACTGAAATAAGCACATTTTATGTGTTACTCATCAATTGGGAAGCTGCTACCTTCAGCTATGGTAAATTTATGCATGTATGTACTTTTTTTTCCTGACAGTTACAGTGATCAGAAGCATAATACTGATTTTCCGGAAGTAATACTATTTCCACATACAATTTGGATGCACCATATGGTCATAATCTTTACCATCAGTAGACAAAACTGTAGCTGTTAAAATGGATTTATTTCAAGTACCCTTCTGCATTTCACCAAAGATATTGTGTTCAGTAAGATGGGTACATTACAGAGAGTTTAGAGTGAAATTAGTTCTAATTGAGGTAGGATTTGTAAGTGGACAAAGACCTGATAGAGTCCCAAAAAATGGTAGGAAAAGTTTTATGAAAAATACAGGTTTTTATTAAGAAAATGTCTTATTTTACCTTGGAGAATTTAAGGAAAAACACTCTCTAATTATAATACACAAACACACAGAGTTTTTATTTTTGTAGATTCAGCAGTACCTGACTGTACTGGCAAGTCTGTGACTTTAATTACTATGTCTATTAAAACAAAGGCCGGATAAAGACTTCTTATAAAACTGTAGTTCAAAATGACAGCAGCTGTTTTTTTGTGTGATTTATCCCCAGTGCAAACCCTACAACTGAAACTACATTTTGAGCTGTAATGTAACCGGACAGCTCAGATGATAAAAGATCATCTTCATTAGTGGCTGTATCTTTGATTAGTCTCTTCAGTGAAAGAAAGGGTCATGACTGACATTTATGAGTGAATAAAGGCATTAGCTAGATAACAGAACAAATAAAAGCAAAGACATTTTTTGTCTTTTGAAAACAAATTATTGGAGATAAAAAGTCACTAACATTTGAAAAATTGATTGATTTGCTTTAGGGAATAGATGTAGTGGCAATCACTCCAGAGAAAGAATATCACCTCAGCTGAAATCTACCGCCTCTATTCATACTTGATAACCAGTGAGGTTATATACAGTAGAAAATACTCCCAGTAAGTGGAAATGTTTCAACTGCCCCATGACATTTATATTTACCATGGACAAATCAAGCTGAAGAACTTTAGAGAATGCACTTTCTGAAAAATATTTGCCACTGTTTTATATAAGTTTGTCAGTTTACTTTAATGCATTATTGTTATCACCACTTTCATTTCTGGACTGTCTCAGAGGCCCTGAATAATGATGTACTATGATGCTAAAAGTCATGTCTTAATGTTGACAGCTGATGTTTTCAATATCTTGATACCCGGAATACTTATACAGTTATTCCAATCTCCTGGGTCAAGGTTTGCTCTGTTAGTATGTGTCCATTCATTTTTATCTAGAAAAAAATTAAAATTTTCACCAACATTATCCTGAAACCACAAGGGTGAAGCTAAGAGCAGCATGTTGCCAACTCCACTTCAGAAAGATCTCCACATAGAAATCTAATTTTATTAATAATATTTTTATGGGACTTCTGTGAGCTGCCATTTTCATTCATGGCTGAAAACACTTTAAATAGAAATGGTTGAAAAGATAAAAAACCATCTTGATAATTCCCCTCCATCTTTTGTCAACAGTTGAATGCAACTGAGATTTTTCCATGTTTGTAAATTTTGGATGGCATATTTTTAATTCTACTAATACTCTCTATTGTAGTAGTAGAGCAATTCTTTTGGTTCTCATTCTTTACATGATATGAAGAAAAGCCTTCAGGAGTAAAATTTAGCATATTTCACATGTGCACCCACTTGCACACATTTCATATCCTCAGGAAGAAAGTGTATTTGTTTCTCTCTAACTAGTGAGCAGTGGCAGGTTTGATTTTTTCTCCTACTATTGAATAGTGCTCATTGAAAAGAAAAAAAAACCCACAGAATTTTAAATGTATGAATTCTGCACAGGTTAATTGTTTGCCATCAAATACAGGCTTGCTGACATAGGTTTGGTTTTATTCATGTCCAGAATTGGAATACCTATTTCGTATTAAAGGTAAATTTTGGAATGGGTCTTTACCAGCAAACCTCTAGCTGCTATATTGCTACTGCTCACTAGAAGCCAGCCGAATTAATCTCAAGCACAGCAGAACCTTCTGTAACGCCATATGAAGAATTTGTCACAGTGACATTCTTGATTCTTTCCGACAGTTGAATGACACACAGCATTGTTAATTCACAAAGTAATGCTGGGCACTTTTATGCAATGTGACTTTTCATCTTCCCCACAATTGCTTGCTCACATATTTTGTTCCATATTAAATTACTCATATGCATAACTGATATAATCTCCTTTCTGCATTCACATGTGTCTACAAGATTTAGTTATTATCCTGTCTGGAATGAAGTCTGGACTCCTCTCGTACAATTAAACAATTATTCTGGCATTTTATATCTCCCTATGTTAGGTGCAAAGGAACACATTATAAAAATTACTCTAACATATTAAGGGAGCTTTCCTAATTTCCATTCCATTACCCTTATATTCTGGATGAAAGCTAGATGTCTTGGGCTACATCCAAGTAAAACAGAGGTGGTAATTACTGTCAGGTGCATACATATGACAGAATCAATATATTTTATTAATGTCTTCCCTTAGCCTGATTTCCTGAAGGAAAAGTTTTGCCCATTTTTAGCACATGATGCAAGATCCCTTTTTTGTCTTTTTTACTAAGCACAATGTCTGAGACCTCCCTGGTGACTAATCTCTAAATCTTCACTCATAGCCTTTGTGAAGTGGGTTATTTGATAGCAGAACAGGCACATGATCTGTGTGATACTCTGGAGAATGTTGAACCTTGGGAGAGCACGTTTTCAGCCACATCTGAGGGGAAACTTGAGACACACTTCCTGTGAAGATTTGCTCAGCTTTCAAGGCATGTCCACTTCCATTATATTTGCAGGCTATGTTTGTATCTCTCTCGGAGATTCCAGTGATTTAAATTAATGACAGGAATGAGCCCAGAATATCTGTGATCTAAGTGAGCATTGCAACCTAGTAAAGAAAAAGGGGCTTTGTATTAACACGATTTGGCCCAGGCAAAGAGCTTCAAAGTACGCTGCTCCATCAATCAAGGGCCAGAAAATATCAAGCCATGGGTAGATACCTATATATGAAATAAAAGTGGGTTGGATTTAGAATATTCACTATGAATTACCCAGCCATAGTCGCAGAACTCTCCCTCGGATTGCTTAGCTGGTTTTGAATGACAGCATACTGAAGAAAATCACAGCATGTGCATTCAGCAGCCTCCACCCTGCAGAGGTAGTATCTGCTAGACACCTTCTCAGCAGCAATTTGTGACAAATGATGTGTCCATTATAAACTCCTTGTTTTCCAGGAAGAGCAAGGGAGAGACAGGTATGTGGGAAATCATGGTGTCGGTGTCTCCAGTTGCAGTGTAGTGGGCTTGGTGCTGAATGAGGGAGTCTTGTGCATAGACTGGAGGGTCCCTGCAGCAGTGGAATATAGACTTGACACTAGATACCAATACACTCTGGGACCAAGGACCATTTTTCAGCTCTCAGGTCTGCAATGAAAAGTAAGTGCCAGTGGCATGTCAGGACAAACTCTTCATGTGTGTTATTCCTCTTTCTCCATCCTTCCTCCCCATGTGTACCCTTACTTTGGAAGGGAGTATTATAACTAGGGACATTTTAGTCAGCCTCCTGGTGGGCTCCTGCCCCACAGTGAGTGAGACAATGCACAATTGGGGTTTAAGTTGAGGTTTTACAAGGTACACTAGTGCAATCTGTCTCTAATGCATTCATATTTATGGTTTCTTTTAGCTAATCATCCTAATCCACCCACCTGTTTGAAGGAAAAAGGCCAACAGGATCTAAATCAATCCCTGAAATGTCTGTTCATGGTGGGGAAGAAAGGGACCCTGGTTCTACCTGATAACATCTGACATGTCTGGGCATTAGAAGTCTCAGCAGAGTATGTTCCAACTGCACTATGCTACCCCACAGTGAAAATCCCAAAGTCGCTGCCTTGTCTCTGCATTGGCTGCTTTAGCATTTGTACTTGACAGAGATTTCTGCCTCTGACTAAAAATTTGCTATTGCAAAACACATGGCTCACACAGATGGTCTAGTAAAGCCGAAGTATTTTCTTTCTCCTAGAGTTTCCGCCAATCCCACTAAGGCTGTGTGTGACAGATGCAGTTACAGTTGAGATACTTTTTAGTGGTTACTATATTTTCACTGTCGGCACCAGTCCCTACTGTGCCGCCACATGTAACTTTTCAGTGGCTCCCTTTGATACACTGTAGAGTTCATCAAAGGGAAAGTCATGTCGTCATGAATGAATAATGTCCTCACGGCACATGGTACTCTGCATTTTATTTTGGTTCTCAATGAGTAACTCCTGTAAAGGGATTTTTCTAATGTACTATATTTGTATAATAGGCTTCTCATGGCAGTTTTGAACACATGTAGTCAATTTAATTGATTATGCTCCTATTAAAAATAGTCATACACCAGTGACAGTCTTGACAGCCCATCTGTAAACAACAGAAGCTATTTAAACCTAGCACTATAATGCTAATTGGTAAAACACTACTTGTGACTGCGTATGAATCTCTTGAGTAAAATCCTTACACAAACACTGTACAGGATGTATTAGGGGAATGGACGTGAAATTCTCCTCTAGAAATCCTCCAGGCATGAGAAGCGGCTCTCCAAGGCAGGAGCCTGTGATAAAAAGAGGTGCTTTGGCTTTGCTTTGCTGGCTGGTGGCCTTACGCTTACAGAAGCACAGGCTGGTGATTGCTGCAGCATATGCCCAGTACACGCATTGCCCTTTCCCTTTGGCCATTTCCCACCCCGCATGCCAGCAGTGAGCAGAAGGGCAGGAATACGGGCACTTCCAGCTCTGTTGAACTGCCACAATTTCCCTTTACATAATGGTGATCTTTCTGGGCCAAATAAACAGACTTTATAGGGGAAATTTGACTGGGAGGTAGCACAAAGTAGGCACACTGTAACTGCGTCACCCCTGCGGCTCTCTCAGGTACAGTACCTCCCTTTTAAGGGAGAAAAGATGCCTCAAAAAGAAATGGCTGGACTCTGAACAGCTTTAATTAGACAGCTCCCTTGTCACCACTGGCATGACAATGATTTATGCTGGCTGAGGGTACAGGACGCTGAATTATTCTTTGCATAACTAACAAAAGATTTTCCTCTTAATCTAATTTCTTCTTCCCTCTTAACTCTCCCTTCACTCTAGAGCTTCTGCTTTGAGAGGCTTTTAAGGCAGATAAAATGCAAGTGCACAGACTTCACGTCAAAAAGAAAATTTCATGTCAAGTGCCAAGCAAGCACTCATGGAATGTTACTTCTCTGATTCCTGAACATAAGCTAAAGGACCAGACAGGCTTTTGGGCCCAAGATGAGTTGGCCTCAGAGGTGCTAAGTAGCTGTGAAACCCACTGTAACAGGGTGAGTCAACAGTAACTTCCAGGCCTTTATTTCCAAAATAGGTATTTGAAGGGATGTCGTCAGTTTTCTCCCTGACACTTTTTGATGTCAAAGCAAGCCATCATTCACTGGCATTCTCTAAATTCCCAGTTTTCAATTTAATTTTGGTTCTTGGAAATGTATTTGACAAAACTCCCGTGCATGATTTATCTGAACTAAATAACAGGAAACATACCTCATATTTAAACGAAATCCTTCAGCCCCTCTTGGGAGGTACTGACTGATCTCGCAGGATGGATCAATGCTTCTATTACTAGTATAATATGAAGTGATAAGGCATTTCCTTGGTATTTTTTTATATTTCTCCTGGTTTTGGATACTATGGAGCTGTGACTTATTACTTACAGAGGCACTAGATACAATACGTACTAGTATAGGTCCATTTTTGTTTTTCCTTTGCTCACACACATATGCCAGGATAAATCAAAGAAGCTTTTAATTTTTTTAAGATATTGCAGCACGTTTTTGTTGTGGTTTTTTTTTACATCTTAATTTAAAAACATCAGAGGTTTTACCAAAAATCACCACGGTAACAAATCATTATGTTAAATCCACTTTAACCATCGTTGGGACTTATTAGTCCATTAATGGCTGGCTGCAATGCATATGTATCCGGTGCTTACAATTTCTGTTCGCTTCTCTCTTTCACTAATGACTTCATTCTGAAACTTTTCACAGTGCAGTATTATTCAGGGTAAGAAATCTTTCCAATAGTTGTCCAGCAGTTGCTGCAGTCTATCATCACGGCATATGTAAACTATTATATTTTAAAATGTTTATAGACACAAGTGTCCTAACTCTGTGTTTCCCAAGCAGCCCCTAAACAACAGTGAAGCTCTGTATCCTGAAAACCTTGCAGTTGCAGTAAATATCTAAAATGAAGTGTATGTGCAGTATTATACCTACTGGTTTAGTCACTTTGCTAAGACATGCCAAGAAATTTTATTTTTCTTTTTAGAAGCAAAACCTTTTTCTGTATGATAATAATTTTTATCATTTTTATCAAGCTAAATCTGAATAATTGGCAACATATTTTTTTGTCTGATTGGTTGTTTTCTGTTTTGTGAATGGTCTGTGACACCTAAGACTGCCCTAAGGCAAGTGATACATGCTGACTGGGCAAAGAGTGTTTTTTCTCAATGTCCATCTAGATGCTTTACTCAACACAGCATTCATTAAAGCTTATATGTCACCTACACTTTGCTGTTCAGATTTCTATTTACTTTTGGCACTTAGCCCCCACCCTTTCACTTTAGACCCCTGCCACATTTAATTACCCAAGTCATCTATCCAAGTGCTGCGCTTTCTATTTTTTTAGCCAAAAGCTTGCCCACAACTTCTCCCTGAAAACATACTTATTGAAAACTAAGCCAGTATTTTATACAAACACCCCTGGCAGAGGCGTTCCTTGGAGGTTGCTGCCCAAGCACTGGAGGGGCTGATCAGTCAGCTGGCCAGGGCTGGCTACACTGACATGAATGTTTTCAAAAGTGCCATAGAGCTGGACACTCAGATCCTAATTAAAAGGAATGTTTTGGGCATGTATTTGCCTTTTTTATCCTTTGAAACTGCAGTCTAACTGATGTATTTTAACGAAAATTAATTCTGAAGGTCTGTTTACACACAAATAATGCCAATATATTTAAATGGATACCCTTAAGTGAGTTTGTATAGATTTAGCTGGCTTTAGTAAAGTTGTCAATAAACAGCATTTATTTTTCCACATCCAGCCCTTCCAGTTGAAAGGGTCCCTTCCTCCTTGCTCTTCATTGCTCCTGCATATCTGACAGGGAACCTGTCTCTGTCCTAGCTAGCATTTCATACTCCTATGCCAAAAGGATTTTCCTCTCCCTTCCTACTACTTGTTCCCTCTTGCCTTGTAGCTCCATCCCCACTGTATCCACCTATTGCCTGTGCCTCCCTGACTGACTTTCTTCCTCCTCTGTCGCCCCTCTAAATCTCCTATGGCAAAAGTTACTGCTGTGAAGCAGTAGGCTCTGACATTTTCAACTGCACCATCTGCTATCTAGAGGGACCTTGACAGGCTGGAGAAATGAGTCACCAGAAACCTCATGAAGACCAACACAGGGAAATGCTAAACTCTGCACCTGGGGAGCAGCAAAGCCATGAACCTGTACAGGCCCTGAACCAACTGTTTAGAAAGCAGGTTTGCAGAGGAGGTCTTGGGAGTCCTGATGAACAAGTTGACCATGAGCCAGCATTGCAGCTTCTTGGTACAGGTCAGCAGTATCCTGGAATGCATTAGGAACAGCATCACCCAACAAGTCCAGGGACGTGGTCCTTCATTCAGCACTGGTAAGACACATCTGGAGTGCTGCGTAAAGTGCTGATCTCAACAGTCTGAGAGACATGAACATACTGAAGTGAGCCAGGAAAAGGACCGCTAAGGTGGCAAAAGGACTGCAGCATCTCTTATATGAGGAGAGGCTGAGAGAACTGGGACTGTTCTGCTTGGAGAAGAGAAGGCTCAGGGCTGCATTGTCAGTGTGTGTAAATATATATTGGGAGGGTATAAAGAAGATGGAGCCTGCCTTCTCAGCTCTCAGATGGGCTCTCAGCAGAGCCCAGTGAATGGCAAGGCAATGGGAAAAAATTACAGTACGATTAATTCCCTTCAAACACAAGAGAAATTTTTTACTGTGAGGGAGATCAAAGACTGTAACAGGCTGCTCAGAGCCATTGTATAGTCTTGGAAATATTCAAAACCTGACTGGACATGGTCCTACGAAACCTGCTGTACTTGAATCTTGCTTGAGCAGGGTCTTGGACTAGATGATTTCCACAAGTGCCTTCCAATTCAGAAAATTCTGAATTCTATGTTATCTTCTTTGTGGTTTATACGCATCAGTCATAATCTTCATGTCTTAGTTCAAACTTCTAGTTTTACATGGATTACCAGAACACAAGCAAAGGATCACATAGCTCATATCTAGTCTTCATGATGTGTGAGGGTTTTTAGGGTTTTTCTGTTTGCTTGTTTGTTTCCTAAGAGAAGGGAAAGATTTTCTATACTTTATTCTTCCCTCTTTTGGGTCATCTTCACTCAAGTCTCTTAGAGTAGAAACATAGAATATCTCAAATCGGAAGGGACCCATAAGGATCATCGAGTCCAACTTCCTGTGTGTTGCAGGACCACCTAAAACCAAGCCATATGACTAAGGAGTTCTAATAAATTGTTAGGAGGCAAAGGACAAACTGATAGAAAGTGGAATTGTTGCTTGCACGTATAGTCATAAAGAACAATTAATCGGGGGTTATGTTACAGTGAGAGAAAAGTCACAGTACTTCCACAACCAGCTTATAAATGCTCAAGCGAAGCACTGAAACGAGAAGATATTTCCAGCAGAGTCCCCCAAAGAAGAGAGGAAATGCCATTTTGAGACCCCTCCCATAGCTCTGTACTTAGATCTCACATCTGCTCACAAAAGCTCTTCAACCAGTCTTTTGTGATGCTGAGGAGACTTTTTGTGCCATGGGTATTTTTTATGATATAAGAAAGAGTGTTGTGGGCACCAACAGACAATGGGTCACCAGGACAGCTGAGGCTGGGGTGGCAGTTGGAGTTGTCTCCCCACATCTGGCTTTCATCTATCAAGGCATGAAAGCCAGAGCTACTTGTCAATCAGCTTGTATGCTGTAAGCTTGAAGGTTTCAGAAGCCAACTCACAAGCAGAAGTAGGATGGGTAACTAGGTGTTGGTAACCCCAACAACTGAGTAACCTGTCTGTGCAAGGAGGGTTGGAATCATCATTCAAGGCAAGCCAGTAGCTAAACAAGACAAACAAGTTATTAATGCTTTACTATTCAATTTAATTGAGTCAAAGGGGTATCCTGCAGGCTGGATCTACCAGGCATCTACCAACAGCCCATTTTGATAACATATAGAAGGGTCTCCCTGTTGACAGGTTTCTGTGTGTTCCCTGGCAGGGAGGCAGGTGGTTCAAGAAGCTTTACTGAAGTTCACTGAGAAGGAGGAAGGCAACAGGAAGACTCAGGGAAGCCCTGAAGAGTCTCGTACATAACTGCCCATGCCTAGAGGTATGGCTTTGTGCGTTGTACCTGTATGCACAGGCTGTGCAATGTTCTGCTGTTCATTTGGTGTGTCAGTTATAGCAGAAAGCTGTTCTGGACCCCAGAACTATTCTGTGGGTCTCTTGGCTGGAGAGGAGCTGGGAAGGGAGAAACTGGAAGGGATGGCTGAATACAGGTTACATTGCAGGCAGCGCGAGCAATGTATTTCTCTCTTTCACATTCAAAATCTTATTTCTCTGCCTAGCAAGTCTTCACTTCTTCATCTCCTGGATAGACTAAATCTGCATTTGTATCCTCTCTCTGAACACATGACTTGTCGATGGGAAACTGATTCATGCAGGGCATTCTTCCCATGGGGGTGGCTAATCTGTGCAGCAGCCAGGGTGGTCTTGGGAGGGGTCTGTCACCCAGCCTGGATTGTAGGTTTGAGGCATAAGCTATACATTTGCCATTACATCATGGTATTATTCATACAAGGCAGTAATCCTCCTCAGAGTATAATTATACACAGTCTGATGAGCTCCCAAAATGTAATTACTGCTCTATGGGGCTGGGTTATGTTCAGAGGCTGAGCCAGGGCATGACTCTCCCTTTCAGGGTCTGGATGTTCCATACTCTGCCAAGATTTTTTTCTTCTGTTGCTTTTTGCAGGTAAATAGGGGGAGTGAAAAATAAGCATTTTCCTGACACAGACATCAGCTATACCAAGACAACTGTGGTGTGGATGAGAATAATATGATCTTCTGCCCCTTACAGGCTTGATAAGCTGCAAAAAATGTGCTATGGTTTGAAATGCCAAAAAAGACACCCACATAGATTTCACAGGCCTCATTGAGTTGAGAAACGGGTCCTGGGCTTTTCCAGGGACCTCAGACAACTTTCACTTTTCAGATAATGGGATATCAGGCGCTGGCTGTAGGGACAAAGAACATTATAAAAGCTGTCGTTAACTCTCATGGGGGCAATCTAAATAGTTTCTGAAAGAGAACAGGGATTTTCATTGGCTGTTCTGTTGTAACTTTCTCCCTCCTGCTGCTTGTCTTTGCTCCTGAACCCTGCCCATGCTGCTTAGCTACTGAATGAGGGGTATCTGTCAAGTTTCCAAACAGACACAGGTAATTCTGAAGGTTGTTGTTTTGTTTTTTTTTTTCCAATAGCTTCTAATAATTTGTCCCACTGCACACACCGTTCTTGGCTGTGGGCCAGGAAAATCCAGAGTGTTTCCAGGGAGATTTGAGTTCTGCTGAGTGCCATATATTACAGTCGGCTCAGAGAGAATAAATCCAATATTTTTATGGAACAGTTTAGATACAGGAACAGGCAAATTGCCACGCTAACACATTCCCTGTCTCCGAAGGGAGGCAAGTAAAATATTCGCTCAGCCTTTGATGAGGCTCCTATCCTCCATCATCATAAAATCCTTCTAGTTGAAAAAATCTGCATGGTGCTGGGTCTTCGCTGCTCACCTCTGCTGCTCCTTAGCAGGGAAGATGAGGCTGTGCTGGATACATCCAGGGCTGTCTTGAGGCCATCTTCCCTGAGAAGAGCAGAGCTGGTTTACCAGCTGCTTGACTGCTTTAGAGATGTAGAACTGTGATACCATTAGCCTTATACAGGAGATGAGAGGAAACCCTGGGAAGGGCTGAGCTGAGGAAGGCACCTACTTCCTGTTGCTCAGATTAATTACTTGAGGTGATTCAGAGAGTATCCCTTGCTTTCGGGGAGCCATCTGCATTGGCAATAATTAGGGAGTGAGGTTTTGCCCCTCTGCAAAACTTGGTTACAGATCAACATCTCATTAACACAAAGCTGGACTTTTGCATTTCACCTAGACTGGGAGACAAATTAAAGACAGATTAAAAATCCTACCTTTGTTCTTCATATTCCTGTTCTTTTTCTTTGTCTTACAACATATTACAAGCTCTATGGTGAAAGATCTGTTTCAGTAGTCAAGATGTGATTTACACAACAGAATCTCTGAATATAGAAGCATTTCACAGCCATTTTCAAGGTTAACAATTAAAAGAATGGTTAATTCCACATGAAAAAAAATTAAACCATATTTGATCCTCAGGGAGTTACACTCAGCTGGTAACCACAGAGTGGCTTAATATAAACTGCATCAACTCCTCCCTGCTATTTTTAGCGTAGCCAATAAAGCTTTGATGCACCATTGCATGCTTCAGCCACAGGGCAGACTCTGTTGTCACAATTTTTTATAACCAGGGGTTTGGCCATCCCTTCAATTGGAATGATGAGGCCTTTTTTTCCTGCTTCTGCTGCTGCCAGAACTAAGCCTGTGTAGATCAATAAGAAGGGCAGGAAGAGGCCTCTGTGCTGCTCCATGTATTCCTCTGCCTCCACCTGGGTGACAGGTAGATGTCCTGCTACCATCAAAGAGACTCAAGATGGCTTGGAAGGAAGGCTACTCTTGCAACTACTTAAGAGGTAGCAGGATTCAGTTTTTCAAGCCCCAAACAATAAGAATTGTTTTTGTTGGCACAGGGGAGGTATATCAAATTCTCCTGGTATTTTATTGTGGGCCTAGGTGCATGAGGAACTCATATTCTTTATTGTTCTGAAAGAAGATTTTCCAGAAGGCAATAAGCTCAGCAAGCGATGATGAGCTATGGGTGGGGCTGAGGCTGCTGGCCCACCTGATGGAGCACTTCTGCTGTGTGATGTGCCTACAGACTCCCCATCTCACAGCAGACAAGCCCAGCCTTCAAGACCCCTTCCAACAAGTCAACATGGATGAAGTCTCCTGGCCTTGCACAGTTCTCCTCCTCCATTCCTCCAACTTCCCCAGGGCAACTGAGGCCAAACTGCAGGTAGGGCAATTCTCTGCTGCTGCATTCTTTATAAGGCTGTCTATAAAGACTGTAGTTAAAATGAAATAACACTTGAAATGGAAAATTTTCAGGTCTTGTTTTTTTAAAGTTTACAATGCTCCAACATTAAAAAACTCCTTTTTTTTTTTGGTTATTGCTCCAGAAATATCTTTTTAGCAGTCCTGACAGCTTTCAGAAACAAAAGAGCCTTCCAAGAGAATTTTAAAGAGTTTTTCAAAAACAGTTTTGCCTTTGTATTTGAGAGAGGCTTTGGCAGTGCTGTAAAACAGCAGTGCTTCTCTTCGCTCCCTCTTCTCTTTGTCAATCATCTGAATTTACACTGCATTTTGAGTTTGTCACATAAAGTACTGGAGACCTTTACATCATTCCTTCCAAACTGGTAATTTTAGTATGGAAAGTCTTGCTGTGAGGCCATGTGAAACTGAATCAAACAAATGAATAACTTTGAGAATGATGAAATTCTGAATGTAAATATGTTAAAGAGCAAGCATTTTCTCTACTCTTCCTTCTAACCAGAGATTTTTTATTCTTTCATTAAAAAGAACACAACTGGTAGACACTGTTGAAAGAAAGTTCTGATAAGGTAACTGCACATGTTTTTTTTCCCAAATAGATTTTTGCTGTAAAGAATTTGATTGAAATCCCCACGTGAAAGCAAGAACAGAATTCCTGATTGACTTTTGGTTGGAGACAACGTAAATGAGGAGGAACTCCACCAATTCATTAGGAATGCACCAAGGTCAGCATTATGTGTGTAAGAGAAGGCTGAAAGAGGCAATGCAATCAATTACATTCAGTGATGCAAGTGATGTATTAGTAATTTGCAATATATTGATCTGAAAGCCTATCTTACAGCTCAATAAGGAAAATGTACTTCTTCAAGCACCAAGTCAGTCCTTCCTTCTCTGCTTCCCTCCATGTAAGTGTGGTTCATTTCTGTGAAAACCATAGAAAACGGAAGTGGGGTCCGCTAGTCAAGCACATCTCTACCGTGACTTCATATCTATCTTAAAACAAAGCTAAACTTCCTGCCTTTGTTCATCTGTACAGTCTTTATTAAGTACACATTTAGCAGAACTTTAAAGCCATTTAGCACATCAAATATTTCATGGAGTATATAGAGCTTCTCACAGCATAATCAGTAGGTGAGCTGGGTCTGTAAAGCACAGGCATCCAAGTGATTGCGTGGAAAATGTAGTAACTATGAGTGCACATGCTGACACCAGTAAACACATTAATATTTATATTTTAGTGTTTATATATATCCCCACAATTTTAATACTGTTTTGTGTTAGTATATTGGATTATTGAATATGCAACTTCTATGCATAATTAAAAAACACATTTTAAACACTTTAAAACCATTTTTCGCTTTCTGTTTCTGACTAATAAGATAAAATTAGAATATCATGACAAAAGATGTATATAGCCAAACATAAAAAACCCCATAGTGGTTAATTTGACCAGAATTTCCTTTACTGCACACTCAGAGTAAGGAAACCGGAAAAGTATTCAGACAGACACACTGGAGTGGCATTCCTCTAATTAAATTTAGGTGCTTATGTTTGTGCTAGGAGTTTACACTTCCTTTATTGTAAATGGAAAGAAATAGGCATTTCTAGGGTGTGATTAATCCTTCTAAAGACAGACATCTGGAAAATAAACATCTAGAATATGTCAAATTGACTTAATCCTGGAGATGCTTATTTCTGTGACTTAACATGAGAAGGTATTTATCTCAGACTTAAATATTGTTTAGGTAAGATTATTCTCACCCTTTAAAATCTTGTCTGTTGCTGAAGAATAGAAAGGATGAAATCCTGTGTCCCTTGAAGGCAATGGTAAAAATTCTTTTCATTTTACTGAAATTACTTTTCATTTACTTTTAATTTTGGATTTCACCCCAAATTAATAGATCATTGTTAGCAAACCTTAATTTTTCCTACTTCTCAGCTTAACCAAAGAAAAAAAATAATTTTTCAGAATCAATGCAAATATTTTCATTATTACTGAGTTCACTCTCACTCAGGAGTCTGCATCTTGGTGTTCTTCAGGAGATGTTTCCTGAAGCCTGATGACTTTCTGCTACCATGCTTAAAGAGTCACCAAAACAAGGAATCCAGGTTCACACCAGTTGTTGGGGCAGGGGGGTGGAGGGGACAGAAGATTTGCAAAACCAATAATGTAATTCTAGCATCTCCATCAAAGCCCATACTCTTGTGTAGGCTATTGTTGGTTTATTAGGTGTCTGAAGAAAGTATAGAAATGCAGGACTAAATGCAGCTTTTCTGCTGCATTTTTTACTTTGCCTCTGGAACCCAGACTAAGATGTGCAGGATGGCTTGAGTCCTCACTTCTCTAGAGAAGGCTGGTCTCATTCAACCGCCTCACTATGTAGCATTCAGCCCCATGTGTCCTCCAAGACCTTTACTTCCCATCACCATAAATATTACTTTTAGGGGCTCTTTCAACTAATAATGTGAGGAATGCGTTGCAGCCCAGCTGACAAGTATTTTTTGGCATGAACCTGAATTACATACCCAGACGTGGCTGAGATAGATAGCCAAACACAGAGCAGTCTCAGCCATAATGCCTGGTAGGAGGAGTTCCTGGACGGAGCTATTCCCAGAACCCTCTCAGGGTTTGTTTTGGACAGAGATTCAAATAAGAGCCTGGAAATAAACAAACTTCCCTGCACTGTGAGCAATCAGAAGACCAGAACCCAGAATTCAACTGTGCAACAAGGCTTTTTGGCAGCGTAGAGTCACTGTTAGGTTTGGCACTCCCGTTAGGTGAAATTACTTTTTAGCATGTTCCTTGAGTTCATTTTCATCAGCTTGGGATTTTACCTTAAAGTCAGCTGATACAGCTATCTTAGAAGTTCTAACTAAATTAGGTGCTGATTAGTGGCTGCTGTGGTATGAAAACTTCTACTGTAGGAGATGAGAAAATGAGCTGAGAAAATCTTTTAGCCTGGACCCCAAATTCTATGACCATATGACAGTCAGTATAGTTGAAACACAGAAAATATGATTTCCTTTGTTGTATGTAGTTGCTACACTGGAGCCTCTTCACAGGTGAATTTTCACACTGTGCAAAGCATTGAGATAACACAATATATAGAGAAAAAAAATGGTCTACAATTTTTTCTTAGTTATTCATACGAGTGACATGCCACTGCCTCCTTCTCTCCACTGACTATATAAGGTAATCCTGATCTTAAAAGTCTTTTCCAACCAAAAAGATTCTATGATTCTATGTGATTATACAATGTTTAGTTCATATGTAGATGCTTGTGCTGTTGGTATCTTTATTGATTCAAATGAATCCAACTCTTTTTGTTTCCCTCTCCAGGTCATGCTTACAATCTATGTAATTTTTTTATATTCTGAATATAAAAGATCACCTCTTAATAGCATCTTGCATTAATTGGCTGACGGGTGGACACAGTTCTCTCTGCCATGCGCTTATGAAACTGCACAGCGGATGCTGAAGATCAGAAGGGAACTCTGCAGAGGAGTTGAGGAAACCAACAGCAGTGCACCAGCACAGAGGGAGGCTTTTTTCTCATGTTTTTCATGAAGTTGCGGTAAGTAATACCTAAAGTAAGGAATTTTTGAATAAGTGAATTTGGTTTTTTTTTTTCAGTTAGAAACGTGGAAGGAAACCAAAGCCTGTGTTGTGATAGAACTGTTTTATAAAAAAAAGCCTCATAAATGTATTGCTTTGGAAGAAAACCAACAGGCTCCAATGAAACATATATTATCATGTCAATGTGACCACCACTGTACCACACCTTTATTTCATTGTACACATGGTCAACTTTTCAGGTAGCCTTTTGGGCTGTCTGGGGCACTTTTGCCATGCTGGAAAATACCTCAGTGATCACTGGCAATCATCTGGATTAGCAGAGACAAAAGGCAAGCTCTGCCCTGTCGTTGTGTATGTCTGCAGGGTTTGTTCTTTTCCTTGCAGACCCCTACTAAACAGAAAACTAAACAGAAATGCAGGATTTATAGGAGGCGTACTACCTTTTATTAAATGGATGGATGTATGTATCTCAGTTTTGTCTGTTTTTAAGTCACGGCATCCCTGTCATAAATGCCACATTTCAATATCCTTATTGTTGCAGCATATGTAAATTGTTCCTATGAAAATAATCTTTTCCCTACAAATCTTGCCCCGCTTATCCTTTTAGACTAACCACTAATCAACAAGAGGTAAAAGCAAGTATCGTTTTAGCAAGAATGCTTTTTTAAACAACCTCAGACTTGGTATTAGCAGTGTTGCTTGCTCCAGTAGTGAGAAATCGGAAACATTACTTCCAAGGAGCCTGGTGAGTACTGGGAACAGGCAGTGGTGAGCTGGTTACTGACCCCCGAGTTTCCAATGCAGAGACTGAAAGCTGTTCTTAGGGAAGCAAACTGAACAAGTCACCAGGAGAGTGAGACACAAAAGGCATCACCAAGACAAAATAATTCGAGCGTGTCCCAGTATGCAGTATTAGTGTTACCATTAATCAGTACTCATTGATATTAATTATCACCGGGCTTAAAATACAACCCTGAACAATGTCCCATTAAATGATTTTTCTGATTAAGCACATCCCGATTAAGTAGAGTGCACTGTACAGTACTTGAAAAACGGCACCATTTATGTACAAATCGAATACAAATAGAGTACTTATCTGATCCCCATTTAGGAACCATTTGCTGATATCAGAATATTCTCTTATTGGCATTCTGTAGTGATTATAGAAGAAAAAAAAAAGAAAATGATCTGATTGGGGTAATAAAGATGAGACAAAGGGAATTGTGGTTTTATTTCTCCTGTCACCTGCCATGGAACAGGATAATTTGCAAGAAGTCAGTGTTCAGAGAGCCCTGGGTGGCTGTTTCAGCTGATGAAACAAAGAATGAAATCACTAGATAATCACTTGGAGAGATGAGCTCGTGGTGCAGAACGCTAGAATTTTTACTTTCAATTCTTCTGTTTTAGGGATTTAGTATCACTTTATCAGAACCTTGCAAGTAAGTTAAAGACACTGTTTAAAATGTTTGTCATAGCTTTATACTGCTTTTCTAGCAGGTGCTTTTTAAATGCCTGTAACAGCTAACCTGCTATTATTTTCATAATGTATTAATAATGGCTATAAGAGTAGGTAATGGGTTTTTCTCCTAAAAGAGGTGAAATTGATGCATTGTATCAGTCACTGCATGCAAAGAATGAGCAGGGAACAAGAAACATTTCCCAGAAAAATTTTTGGTGACGTCATTTGGATTTTACAAGAACTATTTACAGGAACTTAAAAACCTCATGTAATGAGTGTGAAATTTACTTAGTTTCTTGAATACAGATTCATCTGGGTACTTTACTGCTTGATTTATTTACCCAAAGAAGTCCCAAAGAAGATATTGATCTGTGGTTAATTATGTCAATGAAGAAATAATTAGAATGGAAGTTGCCCCACTTCCTAGACCCCTACGTATGTCCTGTACCAATCACCATTAAAAGTACTATTCTTCAAGATTTTGTATTGCTGTGTAGCCTCCAATGTTAACTTTTTGTTATGGTTTTCTTTTCTTTGGGGAAATCATGTAGCAGAGATTTTTTAAGTAATCTCAGTAGTCAACCATAGTTTTGGAAAGATGGTAATGCCACAGTTCTGTGCAGAGGTATCATTGGGAGAGTTCGACACAGTCTGCATCAAACCCAACATGTAACTAACTTATAAACATCATGTGAATTGTGTGTAAGCAGGTTTTCTTCTGGAAGGTGCTGGCTTGGAGTCTGTCTGAGCAAAACACAAAGCTGCTTTATCTGAGTGTTTGAAACCTGAAAGAACTGGTGAAGCAGAAATGCAGTACACAACTGGCCTTTGGCATTTTCTACAGGGAGAATATCTGCACATATGCAAAATCTAGAGTTTTAGCAAATCATCTGCAAGCTGTGGTGCCTGTGTTTTCAAAAGTGACAGACTGAGGACGTGGCTGTATTTGAGCTCTCAGAGTGATACTTACGTACATGGGAAACAAGGACAAGAGCCTCCTGTTTGTTGCCCTGAGCTATGTTCCTCTTTGGCTTGTCCTAGTCAAAAGATAGAAGTAAATACAGTGATATTCTGCAGTCCGCCATTCAGACATTTCTTTAGTTGCCTTATTACACTATACTCCGTGGCTGTCTAATCATTGAGTGCCATAAAGGAGAAGAGCCTTGCATAACCTAGGACTGAGTCCACCAGAAACTTTTAAAATGTCAAAAAAAAATATAATAATTAAAGATCACTTATTTGAACTTCCAATTGCAGATGAAGTCTGTGCCTCAAAATCATTCCTTGCCTACACCTTTGTCATTCCAGTGACTTTGGGAAGATATTTTATGGATAAGGAAATGTGAGCAGAATTTGTAAGAGGCAGAAATGATGCAAAATTTATGAATCAAGTTATACTCTGAAAACTTTCCAGTCCAGATGGCTCAAGAAATCATTCAGATGTTTATCTAAACCTTCTCAGCCCATCAAAGCTTCTGAGGTGTAGCCATCACTTCTTGAAGACAGCCTATTGGAACTTAAAAACACAGGGTCTGACTCTGCCCTTACAGTGTGAAATACATGATGCAGATGATGAATTTGTCACAGTGTAAAACTAGAGAAATTTAAGACATTGACACAGCACTAACATAGCATACTAAAAGTCATACACAAAGTATCTCTAATTTGACTTACAGTTGTTATGGTGATGTACACTATGTGCTTGGCTGGAGTAAATAATAATATTATTTAGACATAATAAAGATTGCAATACAACATGGTAGTGTACCAGTGCACAGAAACTTGAAAATGTTTTTAAAACTGGAAACAATACAAAGAAATATCAAGCTATGGTAATATCTGTGTGCAGAACCTTCTTGTACTGTTCTGCCCTGAATGTCTCAGTACTCATAAGCATTGCTGTAAATGAATCTATCTATATGAAAGCATTTTACTGTTTTTGTTTTTTAAAGTCAATATTGATATAAGAACTTAAAATGCATTTGCTTATTCCTTGAACTTGGGTGGCCTACCAAAAGTATGAGAACTTCAATAGGACCCTGTGGAAATTCAGATATCACTAAAATTCATGCTCACCTCTGCAAGATTCACTCAATACTATTTATTCTGATGCTTGACTGGTGTGAAACAGAGTTAATAGCCATGGCCTGAGTTTGATCTAAATATTTTTGAAATTTGCTATGGATTCTAAAAAGAACAATTTAAGACCAGCTAAAATACACTAGCAGAGCTCCAGAATAGAAGGAAACCAACATGACTGAACAATTATCTCAGCCTTATGCTAACACACTGTGATTTTAAAACCAGCAATGGCGCAAATCTAATTATTTTTTTTTCCCCAGAAGCTATCATTATTTATCAAGTATGTTCTGTGAACCTTTTCTAAGATCAGACTAGTAAACGATAAAGGTTCATTCTTAGGTAGTAGAGACTAGAACAACAGATGTCCTACAATTCAGCTCTCTGACAAAAAAACCCAATAAACCAATATTTCTTTTTAGACTGCTAAATTTTCATTAGCTATTTATTTAAGCAGTTCTTATTTTTATTTGCTGCTGCAGCAGAAAATCCACTGAGAAATAAGGAAGACTGGAAAATGTAAAACTCTAATACTGGTGCATTGCCATAAATATATATTTTGAGTCTCCCATTAATTATTTTATAAAATCAACTTATCATGTTTGATATACCACTCTCTCTCGCACTTGCTTCTCTTCTAAGTGATAAAAACAGTTGTTTCTCTTACAGTAAGTTGCTATTCTCTGTGGTCTGCCTTAGAGAACAATATTTATTGGTATACATTGGTATCACAGAAAAATATGGAGAACTGTCCAATAGAAAAAGTGGGAAGTGCCCCTTAGTTATTGAAAATAAAAATAGATCTAACAGAAAGGATGCTTTTATGAACACTACACTTCTAACAAAACACACTTCAGATTTCCTGGCAAGGCTGCACACCATCCATGATCTTGTTCAATTAAAAAAAAAAAAACTACTTTGTAGGTGGTATGGCTTCTTATGTGCCTGCTTTGATATCATAGAATTGCTGAGGCTAGAAGGCACTTCTGGAGATCTTTTACTCCAAACCCTGATCAAGCAGGGTCAACTAGAGCTGATTACCCAGGGCTGTACCCAGTCAGAGTTTGAATGTTTCCAGGGATGGACACTTCACTGCCTCTCTGGGCAACATACTCCAGTGAGTGTTTGATCACTCTTACAGCAAAACAGCTTTTGCTTATGTTTAAGTCCTATTGTCTATTTAGTATCTAAGTATCTAATAAAATGCCTGCTAATATTTATTATTATGTATAGTGACAGGACAGCAACAAATGATAAAAAAATACATAACAGAGGAGATTTACTGCTTGATAATTGCTATTATACAGCTAAATGTTATTTAAGTGATATTAGAAAAGCACTTAAACAGTGAATTCAAAGTGTGCTGCATGTTTTCATTTTCACTATCCATAAAGTAGCATGGCTGTCTTTTTCATTCCTAGTAACCACTCATGAAGAATTGAAAATACCAGTAAATGTCACGGAAACAACTGTGAGATCTCCATGGTGATACTGGTTGGGTCTACACTAACTATTCTGTACCCTTCAGCCTGTATGCTGAGTCTGCACACCTTTGCCCCAGCTTGACACAGCAACTTTGGTATGAACCATCTCTGGGTCCTTTGGGAGGAAAACTGGGTTTGCAGAACCACGAGGTGCTCCATTAACCCTCTTTACTCAGATGACAAGTAGGGAATTGGGACAGATTTCTGCCCACAGAGCATTTTGCCCCACAGTTTAACCACAGCCTTTGAAACCCATGTTGTAAGACAAAGCTCAGTAATAAGCTTCTTGTCTAATGGCTCTCAGTCACCATGATTATAAGCAATTCAAGTGCGGCCCTCTTACTGGAACAAGAGCCTGAATGATGATTTCCCTTTCTCTGTATTCACACCAGAAAAAGAAGGGTCTTCATTACTCAGACCCTGTTTGCAGGGTTGATGGCTCCTGAAGTGTCTGTAATGAGTGACGTGCCGATACAACGCAGGCTGAAAGGTATTTAATAAACCATTCAACCAGCAGCAAACCATATCAATGGATCATCAAGACAAGAGTTAATGGCACACAGAGTCAAAAGACACTCTGAAATTTCAGTCCCTCATTGCAGCTTAATCTACAAGCACATAATACAGGACCGGTTGTATTTTAAAAATTGATTCAGCCACATTGCCAAATTTCCAAGGGGCAATTAGGAAGACTCTGAGCCAGAAATACTTGTGGAAGTCATTAAGGCAAGTTATAAAGGAAGACAACTATTAAAAATGAGAGAGCTTAGATCTTGTTTCTCCCATTGTCTCCTTCCCAGATATTTTTAAGACCACACTAAGGCTCTAATAATCTTAAGCATTATTTTTTTTTCACTCACATTCTCAGACAAGGAGGAATTCCATCAAAATCAATAATATCTCTCTGGCACAAAACTGGCATTGGTACCAGCAGGTGCAGCCCACATCCTGTCTTACTTTACCATGAGATGGTTTTAGACTTAACAGTTATACTTTGGTCCTGATTATTATGTCCTAAAAGTGCTAAGTAAGACATGACCTTCTGCATACAGACAGCTCCTGTCTTAGGGCACTTGTCCTAAGAATATGGGCTTGGAAGGACCCTCTTTAATGACAGTCCCTGGCCATGCAATGGATAGTGCCTTTGTAAAGTAATCATCTAGCTCTGTCCCAGGAATTATTTGGCTCACTTATTCCTTCAGCTCCAGTTGAAAGCTTATACTAGAACATCACAGCCCTAGTGGTAGGAGACTTATGATTTCCAGTCTAAATTTACTCAGAGCCAGTTATTGTGCTTAAAGAGCTTTTCTTTCTGCCAAGGGAAAGCTTATTCAGTGATCTGTGTTCCCTTATTTACTCAGGTCTTATTCACTGAAGGAAATCATGTCTCTTCCAAGCCTTCCATTGGCTGGTGTAAATAACCAAGATCATCCTGTCACCCCTTCTTTACCTTCTTTTATCAATCTCATTATAAATTACTGAAACTACAAGGCATAAATGCTAACAATCAGGATTTGATCATTTCTTTAAAGCAAAATTTGGATGTGTTTGACAGTGCCTAGGACCCACTGGATGAAAGGCCAGACTCACTGTGATTTCCTCTAATGCATGAAGAGAACTCAGGGATGTTTTTAAATACATCTATACATTTTTTTAATGGTAAATCACTACTGGAATTCAGCCTGACCCAGATGGTTCAGTGTATGTGAATGCATTACTGTTTCAGGGTTGAGAACAACAAAACCTCTCAGATGATGAAACTACTTGCTATAGCAGGTAAAAAAATATATAGCTGTTACTGGCAGTCTCAAAAAATATATCAGTCAGCTTTATTTTAAAGGCTGGAGATGTGCATCATTAACAAATGTGACGGAATACTGAGGAGAAAATCCTGTAAGGACGTAGATCTGCAACCATGGTAGTTTAGAGGGATCACCTAATTTAAATAAATAAATAAAAGAAGAAAAAAAAAAAGACATACTCTTATTCCACAAACCACCACCGCTCCACTTGATGTAAGTTTTTTGTGTCTATACTAAAGATATTAAAAATATTCTTTTTGCTTTAGTAAGGGAGTGGTTTATTTTATTTTTTTTTTAATACAGAATGGGAAATTCAGACAGATTGTTTGCAAATTGATGGTCATGTTTGTTTTTTTTTGTTTCCTAGGAAAGAAACTCCAAAGTGTTTTATACCACTGCCCCGTTTGTTGAGGTCAAGTGCAAAATCAGGGTTGCTCCTGGAGAGTGTCACACAGCTCTGTACCCTCACTACTTCCATGGGAATTGTGAACACCGACGAGATCACACAGAAAGGCATCACATACTTTTCCCTGCTTATGAGTTTCTGGGCTGTTTTGTTTTGTACTGTTCTGCTCTTACATTCTTTTAATAAATCCCAAGGCCTTTCATCACTAATGCAGCACTAGACAAAACAAGCGGGAAGGATTATAAGAAATTTGATCAACAGCAACAAAAAGCCAATTTAACTGGGGGTTGCTGCTCTGCTTGTGATGTTTTAACTTTTGTGACAGGCAGAGGCTTAGTTTACACTAGGATTTCCTGCATGATTCACAAAGCAGGAGTGAAACCCCTCACATCCATTCTGATAGATCTTTCCCTTCATCCATCAATGCTGACAGCGCTAATCTGTAAAGAATTAGTGACCTAGAAGTTCAAGTCAGCTACTCCCTTCATCTGGCTATAACACTATTCATAGAAACTGCATATTAAAGGTACCAATAAATGTCAGTGTGCAATGCAAGGAAAAAAGATTGATCGTACGTTTTTGTATGAGAAACTGTTTTAGAACAAAAAGCCCGATTATCAAATCATCGGCATAAAAGTAGGAATGCAGATGATGGAGTCTTCTGTGAAGAACTTGATTTTTCCTAGCTAAATTGTTTCTGTTCTCCTTTCAAATGGCACAGTTTGATTAGATTTAGCTGGCAGAACTTACGTCACAGATGGACGGTGTCTATCTACAAGTCAGTTTGCAGTTTCACGTGAGACACCTGATTCTTTGACGGTCTAAAAGCACAGCTAGTGTGGAGCTGGGGAGTATCAGCTATGTCCAATTCATAAATGAATTGGTTTAGCAGCACAGCACAGAATAAGGAAATCACACTGACTTTGGAGACCCAAAACACCTGTGATTGGCTCCTTTCTGATTGAACTTGGGAATATCTGCTGCCTCCAGCTGACCGTTTCAAAAGGTCCTAACTGATGTAGCTCTTGAAGGCATGAGCTGGAATTGATGTGCACAGCACAAAGACAAGGCATATAAATCTTCAGGCCTTCCATGAAGAACAGCAGCATATTTTCTTAGCAGGAAAATATATGAGGTACGGTTACTGTACTGCTACAGTGACATCAGAAACACAAGTTTTACTGCTTCTTCCCTCCATAGCTGCAAAACATGCAGACTGAAGAAAAGAAATTGTTCAGGCAACAAGAAGGTCGATAGTTCCTGACACTTTTTTGTGCTTCCATAGTCTGAGTTATAACAAAATAATGTGGCTGCTGACTAGACCTCACAGTCATCCAACTTTTTTTCCAATAAATTAGCTGACTAATAAAACTGAGAGTGAAAGGTAAAATACTTGCAGGTAACAGTTACTGGGGAATGCCGCATGTCAGTTCTCCTTTTCTCATCCCTGAAGTATCCTTTTAGGCTCCTGAGGACATTTTCTGTCAAAAGTTGTACTGAACAGAAGGAGTTTGACATTTATGGGAGGTCAGAGCAGGCCTGTCCAACAGATAACTCTTCAAAACCCTGCCTGGACTAAAGTTAGGAGAAATTGTTCCTAAATGCAATTTAGATTTCAGTTTAAAGAGTTTATAACCTGACAAGGAGAAATGCTACACAGAGGCATACAGCTCCTGCAATGCTAGAAAACTGGTCATGCCAATTTTTTTTTTGGGGGTAGCTATGGAAAAGTACTCAAGCATGCCTCTCATATGTAGGTACACCTGAGGTTGAAGGATCTGGCCACACCTTGTCAGGGCACCAAATTGACACCCAGGTCCCGTGGTGGAAGTGAATCGATACAGGCTGTTGTGGAAGAGTCACTCAGAACTTCTGCTCTGAACCGCCTTCCTGTTGTCCTCAGTACTACTTTGAAATGATGTCTTGAATTACTGTAAGATTTTGGCTATCTTGAAGATCATAACACTTGTATGCTCATTTTCACAGCCTCCTGCAAATGATAAAGCATTATTTCATGGTGGAATAGGAAGATCACTGAAGAATAAATGTCAAAAGAGTGCTGAAAATGAGCTTGAGAACAGCAGGTACATTTCACATGAAGAGAGGCTGTGTGGGCTGGTGGTCTTCGAAAGACAGGAGAGAGATTTTAGATGATATTCAATAGGCTCGTCATGTTTCCCTTTTGATAAAAGATACATCACAAGTCCCAGAAAACTGGATTTTAAAGGCAATAGGACAAGCCTTTCCCTTCACCACAAATCCCAACTCAGGACAAGGCAGAGGATGGGAAATCATTATCTATTGAGAGAAAATGATGTGACCAGCATATCCCAAGGCAATGCTCACATATCAAAAGATAAGAAGTCTTTTAAGTGTTCACATATTGACAGTTGCAGTAAGGAGAGGTTCAGAGCAGATGAAGGCAGAGAGCAGCACTTAACTGCAATACCTCTTGAGTGTGCACCTAGGTAGTTTAGGCTGGAAGAAAAAGAGAATGGCTGTCTGCACAAGGCAACAAAGGGCAGAAGAAGGCCACTTCTCTCTTAGCAACTAATCTACAGTTTGATTTATGTTTTATTTCTGCAATGATTTCTAAAACTTTTTTAAATATATGGTGGAATTGGCAGAAAGAAATGCAACGGAATATATTTTTAGTATTTAACCCCAAATTAGTTTCACAAGAATGACTGGTCTTTCTCAGCAGGGGGGTTGGAACTCAATGACCTTTAAGGTCCCTTCCAACTCTAACCATTCTATGATTCTATGATTATTTGTGGACACGAACATTCAAAATTTAGCAATAAGTATAGTTGTGTGTTCACAAATGCATACACATACATAACAGTACCCAAAACACAGCTCCTATTTCACAGCCTGGGATTGGCAGCAATTATTTTATTTATCATAATTTTGAAATTAGGAGTTGAAGAATAAAACTTAAGTTTTCTTAATTAGGTCCCATAAGAACATCAAGTATTCAGGCATTATTTTAAACATTGGTCTTTTAAGCCCTAGTCAGTAAGTAGGGGTTAATTTTACTGGATTTTAAGGCAACTTCAAAAATCTTTTGGATGAAAAGCATCAAGACAAATCCTGACAGAAAATTCAGTCTGTTATATTTCCTTCAGTTGTAAGAGCTATGAGGAAATAGGATGAAAAGACATTTTTGCTGCAATTAAAACCTTTGGGGAAAGAGACTACTGAAAAAAATAACTCTCTTGGTGAACTATATCTACCAAAGTTGTACCTCAAAGAAATAACTAATGTCAAATCCCTCATCTCCCTGCAACTCAAATCATGGTTCCTGAGTAATCAGGATTGGCTACATAGTGTGATAGGATGGGCATATTCTTCTAGCCCAAGGACAATTTGCAGAACATCCATACAACATTTTCATGACTGCTACTGCAATTTCTTTGATTTGATACCTATGACTTTGACAGTACGCAGAACCCCTCGTGCATTCACATGGCATGATCATCTCTTTTAGGTGATTTTATGGTACCAGCAGTCTCTCTAGCCTGTTTCTAACTGATGCCAAAATCATAACGAATACCTTTAAGAATAAAATTATGCAGAAAAAGATATGTTTTTACTAATGTTGATATAATGTTATTTTAACAATAAATGATTATGATAAGAACCCACAACTGTTAACCAAAAAGGTTGCCCAGTATTTAACTGAACATACGTGAGCGAAGCCTTATGGTAAGAAACACATCTTCCTTAATGTTCTATATTATTGCTGAAAACAAAAGACTGACACGTTTCAGATGTAATACACTTTCTTCTGGGAGAGCATTCCTAGCATTTCTGTACAACATCTAATTTATTTCATTCATGCAAATTCTCAAAGGTGGCATTGTAAACCTCCAAGAAACACTGCTTACATCACCATATGTTCAGAACAAGATGTTAATGGCAAATTTTTCTGGTTTTATGTACAGTGATGCAGTTGTAAGAAAAAAACATCTGTTTTTAAAGTTTTTCCACTGCCCAGCATTACTTTCTAACCGGACTGTCTCATAAAGTTTTTTTGCACATTTTTTTCTTTGAAACATTGAATTATGTAAAACACTTCTGCTAACATACCAAGTATTTAAATATCATATTTACTATTTCAACTTCTAGTCATCTGAATACCATCTCTCTCTCTACATATAGCAAGCATAGATACCTCCAACACATATATGCATATACAGAATTCTCTTTGAATCCCAAATTACCTTTCTTTCTCTCTCTGTATATAGTATATATGTATATACATATGTAGTCACAATTTCATATATATGCTCAAGATCATAATCAGATCTTCTTTTCTTGGTTTTTTTTTTTTTTTTGGTTTGTTTTTTTTTTTTTTCAAATTCCTTGTTATCTAAGCCTAAAATCATTCATTTCTAAAAAGAGATTCCAGAGGAATAAGAAAATAATTGCAAAGGCTGCTGTACAAAACACAGCCTGAGATACATAGCTATAATTTAACCTTCCACCTTAAATGGAAATTTTGAGAGAGAAAGTGGTCATTTCAAGGAAGCTAACAAACTTTTGGTGTTATTTGTTATGAAGGAAGATACATTTATTGAGTAGCTAAACTTAACTGATGACAAGGAAAAAGAGCTGGCACAATCTGTCAAGAGAACTTTAAGAATCTGAGTCAATTTAATTAGGATAAGCTATGGTGCAATAATTTTCTGGTCTGGTACATTAACAGATAAGTTTTGCATTGAAGTTCTCTGGTATTTTTACAGCAAGACAATCATCCTGGAATATAGAGTAAATGTGTAGAGAAGCTTAAGTTCCCAGGAGAACCATTGAACACTTGCCACTGTGTCGTCCATAACAGGCCTCTATTGTTGTCTAGGCTTCCTGTATTGTACAGTAAATTAAGAGCCATTGGAGAGTGGATTCTCTGGCTTGGTCAATTTGGAGTTTTTTGTGACTCCTTGATTAGATGAGATCCTTTAGATCCCAATTCAATAGAGGAAATTTTTACTACGCCCTTGACAAGTCAACTACTTTTGAAACTCAATGTACTTGCAGACTGTTCTATAATAATGTTTCAAAGAATCATATTGGGCCTTTTTGAAATGTGGTTAAAGAACACTAGTTCAGTACTATACTGTGCCTTCTTGATGGTAATTGTGGACTTCATTTGAAATGAAGTGGTCCATAGATGATGACTGGCAGAAGATACGTTGCCAGTGACAAGCCTTGATGCTACTTAAGTTTTCAGAATGAAAGTGAAAAAACAGAGGCTTATAGAGAAGACAGGCGCTACTTGCAGTGAGTAACTTGAACAGTATGATTACTTCTGCTGCTGTAAAGGTTGAGGTCTACTGCAGCAATGGTTGACTATAAGGGAAAGGTTTGACCTACAAAAATTCCTCCTGTGAAAGTTGAGCTGCTCTTTCCATATTTTTACTTGATCAAATCATTTACAGCTTCATCTGAGACTTGACACTACAAAATGTTGTGGGAGCTATAATCTTGACTTCACTGGGCTCTTCAACAGACAAGAGCTGTTGAAGTTCACTTCTCTGAAGGACAAGAGGAAGTGGAAATGTAGGTACTGCCCAGTTAAGTTTGAGACTGTCAAAATTTGCATTTAAGGAGTAACTCATATACTCCTATTTCTTTGTAACAAAAAATACTTGAATAGAGGATCTTAGAAAATGCCTATATGACACCCTTTATACAACCGATGGAAAGAGGCTATTCCTTCAGCAAAACTTTGTTCTTCCTCTCTGTTATGTCTGCAAATCTAGTGAGCTAGCTACTATTTAGCATTAAGAAGGTGCAACTTATTTGTCGTTTAAACCAAAGGAAGTGGGAGAAAGTCTAGACATCAGGTTTCTTGACAGCTGAAATATTGTACTGTTAGCGCCATCTAAATGAATAATAGATATTGTGGAAATGATACTGCAAGTGACTATTGAAAACATTTCAAGCTGAGATAGCTGGGGAAGAAATGAAAATATTACAGAAATAATAAAAGGGGAAAAGCAGTAATTCAAGGTAGATTACTAAAAACAAATACAAAGTCTCTACATAGCCAATGGCAAACCTTTATGTGCTCACAGCATCCTCATTTATGGAAAGGGCCATACACTTGAATATTTCTTCTTTTTATAAGATGGGTGCTTACTAGGGAAAGGAAAAGTTTTTTCTGAGCTTTCACTTAAGATGTATGTGTATACATAAACTCTGTTTCAATATCACACTTTTAACAAATTGAAATCCATTTTCCCGCAAGTCTATTATCCACAATTAATTGCACCAGTTAATGTTTTATTCCACATCCTCCTGATAAATTTAACCGCCATTCCACAACCACTCCCTCATTATAAATGACACAGTATTTTGCTGTGAAGAGTGGGAATTTTAGGGAGCCTTGTCTTCTCACTTACTTAGGTGAACTCTGATTTTCATCCTTTATAATGCCAAAGACAATTGCTGCTTCAGTCCAGCCTGCAGTTAAAAGCAATACAACAATCCCCCTGCAGACAGTGCTTAGAGTAACCTGATGAGATGAATGAGGATCTTGGTTGGCAAAGAAACCAAATTGCAACTCCAGCCTGGGAACCAAGGTGGAGGTCGTCTGTGGGGCAAAGTGATTACTGTGGCATAATTACAATAGTCAGGGATAAATCAATCTATTTCATTTCAAGTGATGGCAAGACCTCAATCTTTGTATCTACAAGCAAACTGATACACAAAATTAAGTCAGGGGTAGGGGTGGAAAAAGATAATATATTGTTAGAAGGCAATTGCATTTATAAATGTTTCACAGATAGCATCTAATTAAGTGATTCAGGGAAATTGTTGTCACAGCTTTGCAAATCCGACCAGGAAATGTCCTACTTTGGATATAAGTCTGTATTCAGCAGTAACAGTGTGTCTGCTATGAAATGAATTGCATTAAAAATATCCATCTCTCTCTAAGTAGGATGGGATAAATACCATAAGTCGGCATCCTCCCTAAGACAATGTTTGGTTACTGACTGAAAAAAACTACTGTCACTGAGGTATGTTAAGTCAATCTTGAAAAGTGGGGGGAAATGTGCTAATTATGCCTTCACTAATATTTCTGCATCTGTTTGCTTGCTCAAATCAATGCTGTCTTAAAACCCAGTGATGTAAATTGACAAGTTTAGAAAAAAATCAATCAGAAAAGAACTTAACATGGTATTTTTTCTTTAACAATGATGGCAAAAGATCAATCTTCAAGTTTAAATAGCCCAATTATTGGTTTATTACACCAGTCATCACCATGACTCTCTGAAGTCGACACTACGAGAAGCAGGGTGGCAAATGAAGATGTATCCATCAAAACATCTTTCACTCTAGAACTAAAAGCAATCATCATTCATTATTAGTTGCCAGCCACTGGAAGAACGGCTCCCAGGCTGTTGTTCCCACAGAGTACTTTTCTGTATCGGTAAATATTGATGTGCTGTGCTGGTGGGATGTGTCTCTCTGTTCCCAGCAGAGAAAAGTGTGGTGACCCTGGAGTTTCCATATTTGAGTGTGTGAACGCCTGAATTGCAATAGGTGGAACACCAGTTCCCCCTTATACTGTGGCAGCCACAGCCAGACAAAGGCTGCAAAAAGAGAATTTAAGGGGGAGAGAGAAAAAGGAAATTGGAAAAAGTGCAAGGGAGAAAGAGAGGGAGAGGGAGGGAGACATCTGGGAATGAAGACAGAAGAGGGTTTAGGGTATGGGAACTTGGGAAAGGGCTGTGCAACAAAGAATGGAAAGAGAACAGCAAAACATGAGAAAGGAGAGAGAAAAAATGAATTTATACATGGGAAAGAATCCTGGAAAAAGAGAGTGAGAGGTACGAATGAGAGGAATAATAAACAAAGCAAATAAAAAATGGAAATTTGGGGGTTTAAACTCCTGTGATACTGTGTTAATTCATAGCCAATCTTAATTTTGCTGAATTTATCTTGCAAAAATTATTAGATATTAGTTTATTTCTGCTGCCAACTACAGAATCCAGACAAAACGGTAAAAAGCAGATGGATCACAAGGAAGTGAAGGAGGAGGAATAATTATTTACAACAATCACCTCACATTACAGTTACTGATGGGAGGAAGAAAGAGGAAGAAACAAGAAGATCTCCAGGATTGGTATCTTAGTTTGGAAATAGTGAAGAGAGATTCCTACTGGGAGCAAAGGCCCCCTTCAGCTTCAGATGAGGTCCACACTGACCACATATAACAATTCACTACTCCTCATAATTCAGGTTAAGAAAAATTCCTCATTAGTACTTGAAGACAACATTGTCCTCAAGACTCAATACTGTTTAGCTGGTAAGATGAGCCCTGACACCTTGTACATAGAGCCTCTTTAATGTCAGTCACATCTCTGACCTCTGTCGGCATTTTTACAGGGCTGCCTAAAACAGAAATCCCCCTACATGCTGTTGTACCTCATGTTTAGAGTGATTTGCATGTTGATAATTCTGAAAATGAAGTGTAGGGCATCTCATACATGTATGTAAAACCATGACTAGAGCTTTTACCCTTACAGTGCTTTTTTGGTTTCCTTACTGTCCCAGGAATCCTCTTTCTGTTGTCTGTCCTTGTTTCCCTCATGCTGTGCAGTTGTTCACTTACCATGCTGGGTATCTGGTATCTCCTGGTGAATTTGGCAGCATACTACACTGGTCCATCAATTTTAAATTGAGTACCAGAAGTATGTAGAAGAAAGTCTGCAGTCCTGAGTAACATGCTCTAGGCAATCCTGCTTCAGCAGGAGAGTTGGACTAGATGATCTCTATGGTCCCTTCCAACTCTAAAAAAAATTCAGTGAAATTCAGTGAAAAAATTTACCTGCATTTGGAATAACCAATTATGTTAATATCACAGTCATCTTATCATTGCATTAGTATTACTCTTACCCTCCGCAGCTCACCAACAGTTTAGCCAAACCTGGGTAATCCTCAAGTCTCAGAAATGTTTTGTGTTGTAAGCTGTATGCTGTTCCAGTGAGGGCATCATGAACTTTAAAAAGGTAAGCAGACCCTCCAACAAACAGCTGCAAAAGTGGACCTGAACCAGATCTGAATCCTGCTCAAGTTAAGGGTAGTTAACAATTTAATTACAAGTTTTGTGGCTTCCTCACTAGCAACTGCATTCCAATTTACTTGTATGAAATCTCACCCCTGTTGTGTGAACCCCACTTTTGTGAAAACATCTATTCACCTGATGGGGTCAAAATATTGTAGAAAGGACCAAAGAGCTCAGTCACAGTTGCGTATGCAGTGGTAGACGTGTAGGCATAAAAATTAATACAGATGTTTGTCGAGATACACAAATGACAAACTGCTTTGGGTATCTTGCATTTAGAAGCTTAAATCTCTTGTGGATTTAGGTCTAAAAATTCTGTCGATGTTAGCAACAGCCTATGTGACACCTTATTTTGCCTGACCATATATCTGTGAGATGCAGAGGGCTCCTGATTCTGACTTTAGTAAGGGTTGTGGATTCTGGGCATGCCCCAGGATCAGACCCATAATAATTTGATTCTAACTGCACAATAGATTCTGTACTCACAGCTGTCTGATCCCCTTAATATGTCCATTCCTTTCTCTGTTCCCAGGAGAAGCCTGCAAGAAAATTAGAGATACAGATAATGGCAAAGCAATTTAACTGAAAAGAGCAAAAGTGTAAGGACCTTTTCCCCAAATGAACAGGGCTCAAGTTAGACAGCTACTGTCTTTCATTGGCTTATGTATACACTCAGCCCTACCATTCTTTTCCTTATTCACATGAACAGACCTCAAAGCACCGCCAGTATGCTATGGCATTTAAAGAATTACCTATTTATCCAAAATGTCAGCACCTGAATGGAATCCTGTGCCCATTCCGAAAGACACTGCAGACACGGGGGTATCCGCCAGTGTGAGGCAACTTATAGAACTGGCATTTTAATTTTTCATCCTGCAAGAGTTTGCTAAATGTCATCACTCATTGGAACGGGCCTGCTGACCTCTCTGGACCACTCACCTGAATAACGAGTTAAGTCTGCGAGTCTTTTAAAAAACCTAACAGCACTGAACTTTGGATACTTTTTTTTTAATAACATTTTATTGGGAAAGAATAAAAACTTTTAGAATAACCAGAAATATTTCTACTCTCTCTGCACCCCCATATTATCTCATTTTTCTTTATAAAGGCAGAGTGTTCCGTTTTCTTGAAATAGGTCTCTTTAGAAACGTAGCACATTTCTTGGAAAATAAAAAAAAATAAGGTTAGCTAAAGGAATAGCAATTTGTCTGTGGCGTTTCAGCAAATGTGGCACTTTTCTCCTGTGCCACCAGTTTATTTCAGCTGTGGGAATAAAACCAACCAATAGGTTTCTGAAGCATCAGTGAATAAGAGCCCATAAAAAAAAATCCATCTGTAAGCATGGAATCAATCAGTGCTGCTGTAGTCAAAAAAGACAGATTTTTCTCATAGTTAAAGAAAGTGTGTCAGATTACTACAGACCCAGAAGTTAAGTGTGCTAAAGGCAAAATCTAAGATCAATGTGAATGTTTCTACTGGAATGTAACATATACTATGAAGAAAGCATTTCATAACACAGTTTAATTAAAAGGATTTACTCTAGAATAAAACACAGGTACATAGATGACACATGTTAATGAAGGAGATGGATCCGTTCCTTGCACCTGATGTTTTGCTGAAGGATGGTGGTTGCTGAGTGAGCTATCACTGCTTGTGAACAACTGCATATTATGCAGGACTTTCATAGATTATCTGGACTCCTCCTGTCTCTGAACAGAGATCTTGCATGCTTAGATGTCATAAGGCTGAGGGTGGGAAGTTGCTCAGTGGTTTCTTCCTCACTTTAATTGACATGGTTGTTGGTCTGTGAATTAATTTCTTTGTAAGAAGGTGTTGACCTTACCAGAAGTTCTTCTCTTGAATCTAAAACACTGAAGATGAGAGTCAGGTGCCTAAACACAGGCTTCTTCTACCGTACAAGCTGCTTAGCAGTGTGACCTCGGATCTCCCCTACATGTGGCTAACCTATTTTCCTCCTCCTGCTTCACCCTTCTGAGATTCAGTCTCCTCCTCAGGAGTGGCCCAAACCCTCTTTCGGGAAACGCTGTACAGGTGACCACTAAATAGAACTAGTAAATACCCAATAAAAATTCACATGAGCCTCATCACATCATCCTTTACTGACTTTTTGTTCTCCCTTCCGTCTATATGTTGTCTAATTAATCTGCAATCTGTCAGTACTGTAAACATAATGATAATTATTAACAATCCTGTGCTGGTTCTCTTTGTGGAGCAATAGCCAGACATGCAGTCTCAGATACTTGAAATAGTAACAATTTCTCAAAAACAAAGGTATTTTCATTGTATGACTTCAGTAGAGCTGTTGAAGGTGGAAATGGCTTTGCTTGGTTTTTCTAATCTTGTTTTAACCTTCTCTTGAGGCCCTTAGGAATAAACAAAATGGACAAACTATTGACTTCATTGGGAAATGTCACCATTACTTTCAATTAGAACTTTTAAAAGTGAGGAATAGTTTTTCCTCATGTCTTACACTGCAAGGCTGATTTCCAAGACTGTGTGTGAAGGACTGAATGCTTGCAGTGTGGTGTTGGTGGGCCACCTTTGTACCTGGACAGTAACGTACAGAAAGCTTATCTTTCATCACAGGATCTGAACAGACCTGGATACCACTTGTAGGAAGCTAATTATCCAGCTGTTCAGGGAGCCAGATATTTCCTCTGCGAAAGAATTAATCTCACACTGTTGTAGTCCAACGTTTCCAAATATTACCTCAAATCTCCCACAAAAGGTAAAAAAGAATGGCGATCCCTAAAAATGAAGCTACCCATTATTTTTTATCATCATGATGTGATAGTCAGAGCCATATACTTGATCATCTGTCTCATTTTGCCATTGACATCACATTCAAGCTGAGTGCAAATTGTTACATGGAAAGCTAATGTTTATATAGCATGCAAGGTAGCAGGGAATCTGGCCCAGTCTGCTTTAGGTACAGGACACATAATAATAAAACTGAAATTGATATTTTATGTCTTGAAATCAAAGCATTTTCTTTATATAATCAACACCACACTGAGGACAGCATTGCAATCAATCATGGTAGCTGGCATTCCTAAGCTTTGCTCATGTGGATTATTCTTAGACATTTCCGCTGTTCTGTTGCAATCAATGGGATGGTTTAGCGGAGCAGAAGTTGGCAGGAAGAGGCCTCTGGTTTTCATTTTGATTTTCTCCTGGGAGTAAAATGCAAGCAAACAAACAAAGAAACCCCATGAAAAACACATTAATTCATTTGGTTTTACACTTAGTACTGCTTAAAATGCTTTGCATTGGCTTGGTGAACAGCTTGATGCTTCCATAACAACTGTATAATAACTTTACAAGTACGTGCATCTAAAACTGTGTGTTACATACATAAAAAGGAAATAATTAATAGCTGTTAGCTCTTACTTTTTGTAACTTCCTTTCTTCAAAATCTCTTTATCTACTTTCTTTTGAAGCACCTTCAATTACTCCATTGGGCAATAAATACCGGGAAAAATACAGGCAAGAAGCATTCTGTGTTGGGAAAATTACTTCTGTAAATAGAGTAAGATTCACTAGATGCAAGATAAAATAACACTGGATTTTGATCTCTTTAACAGTGGTGATTAGAAAGTAGCATGTTGTACCATTTGATAAATTCTACTTGATCTCATGGATTTAGTGTTTTGAGCCACTGAGATCTGTATTACAAAGTGAGAACAGCTGGTGCCAAAGGCATAGAATCTTAGAATGGTATGGGTTGCAAGGGACCTTAAAGATCATCTAGTTCCAACCCCCCTGCCATGGACAGGGACACCTCCCACTAGACCAGGTTGCTCAAAGCCCCATCCAGCCTGGTCTTGAACATTTCCAGGGATGGGGCATCCACAACTTCTCTGGGCAGCTTGTTCCAGTTTCCATCTCTTTGTCTCCAAGACATAAAGAAGAATCATAGGAAAACCTCATAGTCACTGTAAATAGCAGACTACTCTTTTACTTTTTCTGTTGTGTTCTCACATCCAGTTTCTCACAGGTGTACGTGACAAGTTAGATCCGTGATGGCAGAACCATACATGCAGTTTAGAGATGTCTTGCCATGGTTGTCCTTTGAAAGATGCCTCCCCTTGGGCCAGGTCAGTCACTTCTCCACCCTTCTTTTCAAAGACCTTCACACATGTTAGTCACTACTGACATTAGAACAACAAGCATGTTCCTTGGTCTGGGTGCCTTCCAAGAGTTTTTCCATCAACATCCAGCCCCGTTTTGGCTGATGCCTATAAAGGAAATGTCACAGGCTTAAGAAGCCAATTCTCCAACTCCTACATGGACACTCTCCATGCTTCTTCACCAGATCCCAACCTACTCAGCTTGTAGTTTCTCAGGTTTCCCACTACTTGTGCACTTCTTTTCATTTTCTATGTTTTTTAGCACTTTTCCTGGGCACAGGTTGGTTTTTGGTTACTTCCTCAGGGAGATGAAATGCTGGAACATGTGAGTTCCCTGCCTATGGCCAGTGCAGCCCTTTTCCATTGCTATCTGCAAGTTCAATGTTATCTTCAACTCATGGGCACTTTCATTCCATTGGGTATATCTTCAGGGGCATTTAAAATCTGGATTCAATAACACACGCACATACGCATACAGCCTGTAGGGTGGAAAAATGAATTTGCTGGTAATGATGTTTAATGCCAACGAGTCTTCCCAGACTTCAGTCAGCCCGCTGGCTTGTCTGGCCCAAATTATGAAGGTTAGCCCTCTATTCCCCCCAGTTGCTCAGCAAGCAAAGGAGTCCAACCCCCTGCAGCAGCCTTTTCAAGGCAACAACTTCCGCACGTCAGCCAGAATTCATAAATTTCATGTACTTGGATTACCCTGTTCATCACATTTCATGCCCCTTCAGGCTGATCTCCTCAAGGGAGGTCCCTATGGATACCAACCTTCGCTGTCATGCCCACTACAGCAGAATGTGCACTCCACCACAGGAGATGGCTGTCTTTGCCAGAGTGCTCTTGTGCGGCACAAAAGACAGTGTAGATGTACTCAGACTGCATCTACTGCTGCTGGTAGGCTTTTTCTCCTTCCCTGTGCCGCTGCTTATCCTGAAGCAAAATTCTGCCCTGTCTTTCCTCAGTGGCTCACTGTTTGTGAAAAATGATAAACAGAAGTTTTGCATTCAGGAATTTAAACTTGGCTTTCTGGCATGCCTCGCATCAAGCCTTGCTGCACCTCTGGAGGTGCTGAGCACCCAGAATATTTAACCGTATTCTTCTTATGCACAGCTAGTAGCAGAGGGAATTACCACTTCTTCAGCACCATGGGCTTATATAGAGAAGAAGGAGGAAAGGATCAACCATAAATTATATTTTAAATTTACAACACATTCATTTATGTTGCTGGGGATTTATCATTGTTTTCTAAATGCTCTTATTATCTGATCTTTCTATGCCTTTTATTCCTCTGTGGACTCATGTCTGACAAAAACAACAACCCTACACATGAATTCTTTTAGCAGAAATATAAACCCATAGTTAAGTGCATAGCAACATAGTGAATTTAAACTCAATCTTTACAAAAGTGCCTAGAGCATGCACAGGCAGTGTTCCGGGAATTAACTGAAAACAAAAGGAACAAACGGATGTAGCAGCATTTTGTTCCTCTGTTACACTTTTCTCAGATAAATAGATGGTCTGTTGGTGTAAGCTGGACTAATTCCATTTTTACCATTTTTAGCTAAAGATTTACTCCAAATATTTTGACTGCTGCGTATATTCTCTTCATACAAGGCGTAACTTTGCAGCATTTTACCTAGGACTGAGTAAGTGATAAAGGAGGGCATTTCCTACGATGCCTTATTTGTGTAGTTAGGATAATCTCAAGTCTTCTCAGGCTTTCAAGCTTTTCAGACACCAAGTAGAACATATTTAGACTTGTACTTATTCAGAAACTAAAACCCCCTCAAGTACTGATGGCTTAATTTATATTTCATCGAATAAAAAATGTTAAAAGAGTAGGATTTTCTAAGCTGAGTAAACCTTTATCAACTGTTCTTGTGCTTTTGGCATTATTTCTTCTCATCCTTTTCCCTCTGGGGGGCAATAAAAATAGCTAATGTTCATTTTCTTCCCCAGTTCTTGCTTCCACGGCTTCTGTTCAACTTTTATCTGGCAATCCAGCTTCCGTGATAGTCAGAGTGATTTTGATGCCTATTAGCTCTCTTTCTGGAGATGCTAATCATACTCTCTCCCTTGCTGTAGGTGTCATCACTTGGCCTTGTGCCATCACTGGTTGTGTTCTGGCTAACAATAGAAGGCTTGGTTCAAAGGCAAAGACGGCTCTTCTTTGGAACAACTATTTACCAAGGCATGGCAAGATGCAATTACTGCTCCAGTGGCACTGAGAGAGACTGACTCCCTCAACTACCCTTCACCTCCTCCTGGTATTCTTTCCCTTAAGCTCCTTGCAGTGTGCTATGGTGTTATGGGGCAGAGGCAACACAGGGGATCAGTTATGGCCCAACTAAGTTTGGTATACCTGAGAAGGAAGCGGAGAGTCATAGAACATTAGCAGATGCCAGACTGGTTTTGTGTCCTGCAAGAAAGTCAGCCTGGGATGTTGGGTTAATTGTAGGAATTTTATTTGTACTTCCCCTAGAAAGAATAGTTGTTGTTTGGTATGACCGTGACCTAGTCTATGTTGTCATCTTTTTTCAACCAAAGTCTCCTTTTTTTTTTTTTCAGCCAGATCACATTCAGATTGGCTGTGCATATACATTTTTTCTCTGGAACACAACTGAGTTCCCGTGCGCAAATCCAGGCTGCATCTCAGCACCCCCTCAGGGTGAGACTCCTCTTTCTCCATGACTGACTTTCTGCACAAAGGAGCACCAAGCACATGGAGAGAAGCTGCAACGTCACTCAAGTGGTAGACAACCTCTGCCTCCAAGCACAACCACTGCATGAACAAGCCAAATACCCTTCTGCCCTCTGTGTTACACATACTCTGCTCTCCTTGGCTTACTCACCTTCACCTGATGATATGGTGGGCATTGCTCTGTGCTTAATCCATGTTTTCATGTTGGTTTTGTATGAGCTTAGACTCAGACTCAGACTGAAGTGAGGACTGCTGTCCCTTTTCCCCTCCGTGTTGTCAGCTCCATCACCTTTGACAAGAATTGGAATGACCAGTGGCCCTTCACATAAAAGGAAAAACAATTAAATCCTGGTTTTACCTTCCATGTTGTCAGCTCCATCACCTTTGACAAGAATTGGAATGATCAGTGGCCCTTCACATAAAAGGAAACACAGTTAAATCCTGGTTTTACCTTCCTCTAGGAAACAGAAAAATTAACACTTAGAAGATTGTTGATTTTTTTTCTCCTTCATTTTTACCTCTGATAATCTGAGGGAACAGCACTGGGATGTTTCAAATCTGTTTTGTTGTGGAAGTACTCCAATTCCTCATGGTGAAGTACATTGTTCCTTGATGATTAAACTTTATATAGGGCAATGTTTAATGTAAAAACTTGAAGGCATTTGTGACTGCAGAGAGTTGCAATGCAGTACACTACCGCAGAGGTATGTTCATGTATAGTTTTATGATAGTTTGCACCGGGCTAAGGTTTCCCTGCTGCTGAAAATGAGAAATCTTGCAGCCCTTCCCATCCTCCACTCCTTCCTTACCCAGTCTTGTGCTGGCTCTGACACGCTACTGTACTTAGAATAAACCCATTTGGATCACTAACTTGGAGACATATAATCTCTATTATATGCTGGGCAAATTTTCTGCTATTTAATCTGTTGAACTCCTTACTGTGCAATCAGATGAGATCCAGCTCTGGCTCAAGGTAGGCCACAGAAGTTGCAGCAGGGATGAGGAGGTGGAAGGGGGTGACCAGAATGTCCTTTTGGCAGAGGCAAGCTGATAATTCATCTCATGTCATACCATGAAATGATGCACTATTAGGCACATCCCAGATATTTTAGCAATTACCCCACAGTTATGGCACTCAGGTCTGGAAGGCATCAGCACAACCACACATTTCAGCATTTCCAAAGCAGACAGTACAACCCATGTTTGCAGCTTTCTTTTGCTGTCACGCTTACACGACTCTTCTTCATCAAGCACAGCAGCAACACCCACAATATGCTTGTTAGCCACCATCGCAGCCATCCAGAGTCAGAAGAGGGGAACAATCTCCCTTAGATTGCTTAGGACTTACTGCCACAGCAGCTTGATGGGGACAGAGAGAGAACCCAAACAGACTCACTGTCAGATCAGTTAACGTGGGTGCTAGCACAAGTGCTCTAATGGGTAGGAATGAATTTTGCCAATATGTTCAAAATGTATGGAGTGGTAAAGCAAGCCGTGCTGTGTGGTGGCTCCCTACCAGACCAAAACATGGGGAGACAAGGACTTGCTGGAAAAACACTGGAATCAGCAGCTGACCACTTCTATGCCCACCTCATTTGCTCAGGCTGCTGTTTCTGCTTCAAAGAGGCATTTTACTAGCTGTCCCCTCCCCAGGACAGCTGTGCTCCTGGTCTTACTTTAGTACTTCCTTTCCTAATGTCATTATTTTCCACTTCTCAGGTATTCTCATATTAATTATTGAGTGACAATTAACTGCCACTCAAAGGCAATTAGCATGCAAACTGCTTTTCTGTCTCCTCAGATTTAAATAGGTGCTGAGGGCCTTTAAAACTCCCCAGATGCAAATAAGAAAGCGGAAACCCCATTTAGGGTTTGCTTTCAGTAACTGAGGAGCTACCAGTTGGGTTGCCATAACTCAGCTTTGAGCCTTTGTAGGAGAAGCAGGCAGCTTTATACGTGCTGAGGACCCATCCATTGTCAAACTTAGTCTGTCTTTCAATCTGTTAGGTCAGGCAAGATAAGGATAGAAGCCCGCCGCAGTGGAACCCTCATTCAGCCAGAGCTTCTGAATGGATTTCTTGCCACGAACACCTCGGAAAAACACATAACAGAACATCTTTTCAACTCAATAGTTCAGCTTTTATTGAAGTACATAAAAATTAATGTGTATGTTTTCATTTAAACACAGAAAAAACAAATACAAAGGCTTCGTAAAGAGTTTTCTCCCTGTCCAATTTGTCCTGGTTTACAAAACTTTATTTAATTCTGATTAGTTAATAAACACAATCATGAATTAAGTTTATCTTCAGCTGATAAAATCAGTGCATTAGTAATGTTACACAATTCAAAAAAATTGTCATTTGCCATCAACTTCTTCCACTTATGGAGAAATAGACTGTTCAGAATAATGTCTTAAAAATGCCAGTAGCACAAAGTGTGGACTGGACACCTTAAGATGATACAGCTTTACCCTGAAGTTTGGGTTCTGCAATGACATTGCAGAAGTTCCTGCTAATGGCACATTGTCAGGTAGAATTTGTAGGTTTTTTTACATCCTATCCCAGATTTGACAATACTAACTTGATTGTGTTGGAAACCAGAGTTGGTATGGGTGCAACTCGTTACTATATTGAAATTAGGTTCGCCTGGATGTAAATGAGAACAGAATATAAGCATTAACATAAAAATTCCCCACTTCCCTTCCATAAATTACCTTTTATCAGTGGGGTAAAATCTTACCGTTGTGACCTTAATATGTACATGCTTAATTTTGGCAAAGTCTAACACACAAAAATTACTGTCTGAAAGACAGGCTGTATCTGTATCATTGCACTATAAAATGATTAGAGTTTTGTGAGAAAGAAGGGAAAGGGGATGGCCATGCCTTCAGAAATCAGTTTTATCTAAGCTATCACCACAAAATGTGAAATGCTTTCATTAGGACAATATGTCTGTAGTGCCAATTGCAGGGAGAGGTTGTTTACATGCACAAGTTATGTATTTCCATATCTCAGACCATTCACATTTCTTTTAACTGTAGAATTAAAACCAATTCTCCTGTGTTAGTAATACTGACTGGAATTATTCTGACATCATTATAAAATGTGTGTTGATACCTTCTCCCTTAGTATAACCTTTCTGGCCAATCAGTCACGCAGGGAGAGCGTTTGGAGGAAGGTGAAGACACAGAGTGAAAAGCACTAGGACGTACTAGCATGAGTCAGTACCCACTCCACACTGACACCCAAAGTATCATGTGCCATATTATATACATTTTATTATTTTCAGACAGTAAGCGAGATATCAGTGTGTATAACTCTTAGTTTATAATGATGGAAAAACATCTACACAAGAAATACAAAACCCCTTATATCACCGCCATCCTTTAGTATACTAAATACACATTTCAGTTCAGGGATGTATTTAAAGCAAAATGTTGCACAGCCCGGGGAAATGAAAGCTGTTTCTTTAAGAACCTGCTTCTATTGAAGGTCAATGGCTCTACTATTGCACTTTAAAAGTAAAATACAATTATTGACAGGAAAACCACAGAAATTGGTTTATGTCAATGAAGAATGGCAAATAGATCCACGTATCAGGAAAAGAGCCCTAGAGGAAAAGTTCTTTGCACAGTAAAATTAGATTTACAGGTCACGGATGATTTGTTAGTTCTTTCCAAGTTGTAGAGCAGTAATTTATGGGGGAGCTCTCCCGACCTCTTTACCTGCACTACAAAAGGGAATCTTTTTTATTAAAGTGTAAGTTGCATGTCCTTACAAGTGACAACCTGATCTGCCTGAATTAGTATAATCCCCTAAGAACACAGCCCTCCTACCATTCTAAAGATAATATGCATTCTTTGAACCCTTTGTTTCCATCTTTCTCTGTGAAATCTTCTTTTAGAAAGCCCAGATGGAGGAGTAGCTAGAGGGCTGGAAAGTTTGTTTTTGATGCAAAAAGGTGTCAAATGTCAGCTATTCAGGTTGCCCTCATGATGTAAACAGATTTCCACTGCCTACTTGTAATTTCTAGAAACAAGCTTTTCAAAAATAATGACTTCAGCCAGTATGGTTTGCAAGTCAGGGATGTTCTATCTATGGAAGATACCCGCAGCTCTTCCCCAAGCCATGCTCTATTCTGCTGTCACAGTATAGACATTCACCTATGGGATTGTAGTGAGGGAATTTAAGACTCTTATGGTCCTGCAGCAAGGGTGCTTGTGTTGGTGAAGAGCTGAGGTTCTCTTTGGGGTACTGATGGGAAGCCCTGGTAGTACTGACAGAAGTTCTCTGACCTTGAGAGCAGCTCTCCAGCATTGTAAGCACCACAGCTTGCCAGTCTCCTGGCTGACCTCTCCAGAGGACAAAGAGAGAGACCGAGCTTATATTTCATAAGGATGAACTTCCACAGCAAATTATGCTCACAGTGAGATGTTGCAATGTACAGGCACTAGGCAACTAATACTCCCTCCTTTTCACACCAGGAAAAACAAGGACTTGGAAGTCATGGCTGCTACTTTCCATGCCCTCCCATGACTTCCAGATCCTCCTGAGCCCATCTGCGTTGGGACACTTTTAGGAATGAGAGGTGCCAAGCAGAGCTGGTCTGTTGATTAAATACAAGGTTGTATTCACTACCCACTGTCTCACCAACTCTGAGCAGGAAGGAGGGAGGAGTAACAAAGACCAGAAATTTCCACCTTTTCAAGACTTCTCCTGCTACTGAGACAAGTCAAAGCCTCAGATGTAGCCTCTGTCTGAACACTTCATGTTTTATGACTTCCTGATAAACTTGGCAAGACCTCAGAATTATTTGTCTTTGATGAAGAGTAATTAGATACTAAGTACATGCTTTGGATATTAACAACTGGACAGCTGTGTGTGAAAACATCCCCTGCAAAAAGGTTAGCAGGCTGAGTAAGAGTCATAGAGTGTTGCAAAGCATTACCGTGTTTTAGATAGAACTGTCAATAAGGGAGCTCTCAATTGAGACTGCTTTTTTAATAGGCTTCTGTTAATTATTTTGCCTTCTATTCTCCCCATTTCCATCCTTGTTACAAGGTTTCCTTGAGCCTCAGTATGGTGTTACCAAGTCATCATCACACTGGGGCTCTGCAGAGCTGGCTCTGTGGTTCTGTCTGTATTGCTCACAGGGACAAAATCACATTCGTATGTCCTGTTTAATTTTTTCACCCCTTTTTCACCTGCTTTACAGATGACCCTGTGGTTACTGAGGTTGTACCAAGATCTGGACAAAGCCATTGTTATCTGGGGAACAGGCTGGCAGCAAATGAAATTGATGATTTTTCCCCCAGTTGTTGCTTTTGCTATCACGTTGTGCATGTGTGTAGGTGGGTGTATGGGTGGTTATGTGTGAGAAAGAGAGATGGACTGATGGAGGGAAATCTTCCAGAACACTTTCCTCTTTTACTTAGGGAGAGGACATATTTTATCTGATTTTTATCAAAGGTGACATCAGAAGTAATGAAAGGACAAATAATTTTAAAGCTTCAGTGAAAGAGGATTCTTTAATAAAGAAAGGATCTGTCTTGGAGATTTAACTTTCTTAAATCCTTCAAATCCCTTTGCCTAATGCAATAATATTCCAAAATTTTATGACAGTTTTTACTTCATATGTATTAGGAACAAGTAACCATCATCTCTAACTAACAGACTGGACACTCATTCCCTCTGGAACTGGCATACTGGGGTACTGTAAATTTGCTCTCTGTAAAATATTTCTAAGTTCAGGAGTTCCGTTATAAATCCTCCTATTAATTTACACGTGGTATTGGTTTTTTTACCTTAATGGTGTATGTAGGTACAAAAAAGGCAGTGACATGTATTTACTAAGCTGTTACCTTCCCAGTTAGTGAATTGCTCAGCACAGATGCTTTCTTTCATAAGTACTGTCATTAAATGCATGAAACTATTGATCTAAACTGCTTCCCTGGGAGGCTGCTCCTTACAAAGAGCAGAGTCGGGTCTCTTCTTGGCTGCAAACTAGGCTGAATTTCATAATAAAACTTTCATCATAAAAAGAAAAAAAAATCAAAACTCCAAACAACAATAACCTCCCTATGATACATCAATGACTAAATCTCTGAGAGAGCTGGCTTCAATTTTTCATACAGGGAAAAAAAAAAAAAAAAAGAGAGTAGGAAGGATGCAGTGTTTCTCATAAGGGACTCCTTTTTGAAGAGATCATGCTAAAAGGCTGCTAAAGGGATCTCTTGCTGCTGTGATTTGTAGAAAGGAGCTCTCTTAATTATAGTCAGAGTTTATTGCGTCTCTCCCTCTCTCTCCCCACCTCCATCCATCCCGTCCCCCCTCTCTCCCCCCAACGTGTGTGTATGCAGAGAGCTTGAGAAAGCTGGCAGCACTACCTGAATAGCTATTGAAAGAGTGAGACTTCTCAGTTCCTGCTTCATTACTGGGTAGCAGCTATTCCAGTGTGTGAGAGCGCCTAACTGCATTCTCCCATCGAAAAGCCCTTGGTAAGTCCCCTTAGCCAGCAGAGCTGCGGATTAACTCAGCAAAAGGCAGGAGGGGGGTGGCAGGGTGCCGTGGGGGCACTCAGAGCTTGTGTGCAGCTTAAGATCTATTAGATTTCAAAGAATTTTTCTGTAATAAATGTGTAAGATCTTCTGTGGATTTCTGGGATGCGAAAGCAATTGTGAGGAATGTTTTGTGTGCTCAAGAGCAGCGCTAAGTACATTCAGGACTGCTTGAAACCGAGCAGGATTTTTCTATGGGAGAAGAGATCGGTATATGCTTCTCAGAACTGCAAGAAGAGTGGTTTTGTTTTGTTTTGTTTCCCCGTATCGTTTTCCCCTTGTTTTCCTTTCCCCCTTTATTGTGTTGAACGTGTTAATAGGTTCAGAAAAAAGAAACTATGTCTTCCTGCTGATTGATGGCTTTTGAAATGTAGAACTTTTATCAGGAGAGGGAGGAGAGTTGAAGCTGTTGAGGACATATGTGTGCTTTTTATTTGTATATATGTTCTTGTCCATGTTTCTGGTGTTGATTGTATAGATTTACCACGCTCAGGAAAAGTCCAAAAAGCTAGGAGATGCACATTTACTGCTCAAGAAGACGATGTTTGTGCTTGTTAAATGTGCTTGTATCACATTTTTTATTAGTCTGCCTGACAAGTGCCACTCTCCAGGTAGCTCCTTTCAGTACATGTAGCAAAAAGCACTCCCAGACAGACACTCTTCTTCTTTACCTCGTTCCTATGAATCAAGCTCATTGGGCTCAACAAAAAGTGATAGAGGCCATTGGAGAGGTCAGGTTGCAACTCTCCATGCCCCAGCTAAGCAATGGCATTTGAAACGAGAGGCTGGAATGATGCCGTTATCTGAGGGTCTCAGTACCCTGGAGCTGGCTGCCTTTTGATTTGAAAACCATGAATGAGTTACTCCAGGGACAGGTCGTAGGTTATTGTCTAGCAATACAGAGCATTAACAGAACGACTGCCTTCTGACTGAACCCATATCTACTCCCCTGATGGATAAATCCAATCTAGAAGAGCTGGCTGCTGAGTAGCAGGACATGGGACCACTGGCTCATCTGTTACTGTCAGTCCAGTCCAGACCTCTGCTGGCTACAGCTGTCCATCGGATCATATAGGTGACACATACGCATTTATAACTATGAAGGGAAAAGCTGCTCCTTACATTTAGAAAACATATACTCATGATTTGAAACTGCTGCTAGTGTCCCTAGACGTCACTTTCTTTGCTACTGAGCAAACACGATAGCTCAAAGGATTAGGTTTTAGGTCTACAATGGTTGCTTTCCAGTTAGTGTGAGTAAATTTACATCTCTTCCACAGGTCAAAAGGACCAGACTGACATTTTTTTCCCCCTTTCAGATGACTTCAGTGTTTATTAAGGGACAACTTTATAAGCTAATATTAAAACAGAGCTCAGACTTGCAGCCAAGAAAAGAATAGGTATTGCTTCCTGAAACTCAGTCATTTTACGTTATATTGATAGGGGAATCATGCGAAGGGGTGCAGACAGCTAGGGGATTGATAAACGAGCTTCTATAACTTCATGCAATTGAGATTAAAAGTAGGAATATGTCTCATTTCAGGTTTTCAGAGGCCACATAACTTCATGTATAAATTAAAATGTTGTCAAAATTGCGTCATTACCTGGGATGCTTGGTGCATTAAATGTAATACTGATGTGCAATATGGGGGGGGG
>JAHREE010000279.1:2834367-2941227 GCA_033628505.1 Tringa tobata | reverse complement strand
AATATTGGGGGGGGGGGGGGGGCGGAAAGAAGCTATAGGCAAAGAACATGTTTAGAATTTTTTTTGGTATTTCTGCCCATCAACTACATAAGCTCATTGCTAGAATACTCTTGAATACAGCTGTGCACTGCCTTTTCCAAGTTTGTTTATCTTTCATTATCTGCATGGATGTATGAAAGAGCAGAAACACCTCAATGAGAAGAATTGCAGCGTGAAGGGGGGCAGGAACAGGTAGCTCTGTTCATCTCTGTGCCATATCCTTGTATCCAATTCAGCCTTGACCACACTCATTTTAGTAAACGGACTCTCCTGTCATCTGTTTGCTATCAGCATAGCAGAATGTTCTCAAAGCAACTTAATCCTAGGTCAGGATAGTAGAAAAATGCTTGGAGTTGTTCACCAGGGGCCAGATGCTGTGACCCTTCTACCTACTGGAAGTGTTGTGCTCTGTGAGGATGATGCAACACAGCACACACAACTAAGCAACTAAGAAAGTATTTTGGCTGACAGGCAAAATCTGTGTTTACCGTGGCCAATGTATGCTCTGCGGAGCCTCACCCATAGCACAAGGGATCTGCCTCCTGTCCCTTCTCATGGGAATGTGATGAAGCAGGAACCATTTGTCTCCTCCTACAGAAAGGACTACATGCATCTGACAGAGAAGTCTGTCCTACTCGTGATCATGCACCCACATATCAATATAGTAGATACCCTAGTAGGTAGTGGGCAGGAGATTTTGCCTATGTTTGGGCTGATCTGACTATGTTATCATGTAATCAGCATGTGTCTCCAAGTGCTGATTTCCTCCATCCACCCTACCAGTCCCAGCAAAGTTATTTCTGGATGATGACCAGGCACAGTCCTAAGTTCTTGCTGAAACAAAAAGTCTTCAGATCTTGCCAGCATGAGCCACAGAGATCTAAATGTACCTTCAAGCCAACCTGGGTTTTCATCAGAAATTCTCTCTGTTGCTTTTCTGACTTGAAATAAGCTTGCCTCCCTGCCCCCCTTCAAAGATTACAATTCATGAAGCAGAAAATGCCAGACACTCAAGCACTGGCAGAGTTCTTTTAAATTATGTTTCTAGTTTATCATCCTTTTATATGTCAAAGTTTTCTATTTCCCCTCCCTATTTTTATATATAGTAAAATGTATCAATCCAGGCATTTCAATACCGATCACTAAGGCATAAGGGTCCATATATCCTCATCTACTGAATAAACAGGGATTTTCAAAGGGCATTCCCTGCGCCGAGGGTAGCTTTTGTTTGCATAACTTGACTACAATTCTGCTTATAAGAATTGCAAAACAAACCAAGGAAGCAGAGACCGGTATAATTCATGGTTTATTGCCCTAAAAGCCCTCTCTATTTTGCTCAGAGATATTCCTTCTTTCCCCTTTTCCCATGAAATCCCTGTGGGTCTGATTTAGCTTGAAGCTCTTTGGAATAGGCATCACATCTCCACTCATTGCAAACCTTTGTGTCTATCATGCTGCATGGAAAAATGAAATATTAACCACAGCTAGAGTATTTAGAGTGGGTAAAAAACCTAATGCAGTCTCCTGATCCTGACTGCTCTTTTTTCTGTAACTCCTTGCACCTTAGCAGGGTCAAAAGGAGAGAAACCTATTCAAACATTCTACTGCTATCTTCGTGTTACTGCCCCTGGAGAAAGGACTCAAAATCCAAACATCTGCTACCTCCTTCTACTGCAGGGCAGTGGTAAGGGTAGAAGGACCTTGAAAAGCCATACTCTTGCAGTTATCAGGGGAGTTGTGAAGAAACAATAAGGAGATTTTTCAGCGTGGTATTCTTGTGATTAGAATGACTTACAAATTGTTTTTGTCATTGCTAGGACAAGAGGGGAACTGACATTTAGTAGCATATGAATTCCCAGTAATTGGTGTCCCGTAATATAAATTAGATTAAAGGCAGTTTACCAAGTCCCTTTACAGAAAGTTTTCGTTTTACTGTTCTCTCAAAGGAAGATAATCTACATTGTACATTTTAGAAGACAACTGCAGCATAGGGGAGATACAGCCCAAAATGAAAAAAAATTTGATGACTTCAACAGGACTTTGTACTCAAAATTCCTTGCTAGCTTAAAGAAGAATATCCACATCCAGAAATGATACACTGACTCTGAGTGTTTCCTTTACTGAGTTTTTGTGTTTACTCTGCTAAATAATTCAAGAAAGGAGAGGAGAACAGAACAGATAACTAGGTAATAGAAGGCAGGATCACTACTAGCCTGCCCATTCCTTTAAACCTAGATCCAAGTTCTTTGACTTGAAATTGGAGTTTTTTTACTGAGAAACTCTGGCAAGATATGTTCCTAGCGCTGCAACAGATGCTATTAAAGCAGCTTCTTTTCATTATGAAAACAAAGCTGAAGCACTATAACATATGTTGTGTTGATTCATGTCTTAGAAAATATCATTCCATGGAGATATATTTGATAAATGCAATAAGAAAGCAGCTGATTCCTTGGAAAAATGCGTTTGACTGCAGCATTAGCCACTTGCGTATTGTACTTGACAAACACTCAGATGTGATATGTTTTAATACATTACCATAACACCTAAGGATTTTCATTCAGATGCAACACTATTCCTTTCTCTTCCTGAATGTCTTAAAAGATGCTATTTGCAAATGAAAAACATCGGTAAACAATTCCTTTTATGGAAATCTGACCCTGATGTTCAGTTGCTACCATTCAGGCCTTAAGATTGTATGGTTCCTCATCTGCAAAACAGAGATAATATTTCTGCCTCCCCCTCCATGTATACACCCTTCATCTGTCTTCTTTGCTTATACTGCATACTGAAGCAGAGACTGTGCCTTATTATATGCACAATACCTTCACAGTCAGCACCTACACAGTTCTTGGCTGCAGCCTGTAGGTGCTCCCGTAAAAGAATTTTTCCCCACATACCACTAGCTGATATTCTTAGTATCAGCCTCAGCCAACTGGATGGCACCAATGATGCTGGCAGCACTTCCCTCCAGAGTACTGAGCCTACTGCGGGCTTCAAATCCCTTCCAGAACTGGTGTCGTGGTCCCTGAGGGCTTCAGTTCCCTACTACTTTGACCCCCTCAACAAATAATAAAATCTCCTCTCCTAAGTGTTTGAAGAATAGACTTAGCATACCATTTCTGGAATTGGTGTTTGGGAATGGACATGGCAATTATATCAAGGATACTGAGAAACACCAATTTCTTTGACAGTTATATTGGTTCCACAGAACTGACTACAGTAAGTGCCTGTTTCTGACAGTTGACTAGATAAGGTGAATCCATGGGGAGCTGATAGGTGCCCTAACAAGGTATATTCTTGCAGCATTTTCTTTCTGACCAGAAACCCACTCATATCAGTGACAGCTGGCACCTTCAATAAAATTCAGCACAAAACAATCAAAACAACAGCCCATCTTACTGATGAATCTATGTCCCAAGCCTAACTTGGTGCATTTGGCTGAAACAGGCTGTGTGAAACAGGAATAGATTTTGGAGAACTGCCTGCTCTTATCTTTTTGTTAAGTATATTTCATATTAAAATATATTTTAACAAAATTTGAAGGGCGTTTTCTGCCCCCTTTAAAGAGCAACAAACATCTCTCAACTGAAGTAAAAGCATTTAGTGAATTGATCCTTGATTAATTTCTTCCGCTTCAGGGGGCTTAAACCTGGTTGTGAGGACAGAATGAGGACTGTTTCACAGGGCAGGGAGCCTGTACTATGGAGCTATTCTAGGTCCTTTTCTGTCTCATTGCTCCACTGGGATCAGAGGAAGAGGATGCAAGTTAAAGCAGCCCAGCACAGGACAGGGAGAAGACTCAAAATATTGGTCCAAAAAAAAAAAAAAAAAACCAACAGAAGATTTTATGGAGAATTATTTTTTATGCTGTTCCTCTTGAGAAAGACAGAACAAAGCTGAACACTTCTCTAGCTCAAGTAAAAGTCTGATAACAGTCCTGAAAAGAAAACTCAAATAGTTAGATGAAAAAAGATCTCTTTCATTGTGTTCAAACTAAATTGTTGTAAAATGCCTTCAGATCCATCCGTCTCATAAACCCCCATTGTCCTTTAACCAGAGGTCAGTAAGGTGACTCAAGCCAAGACTCAGCACAGAAGAGGAAAACTCCCAAGAGCTTTTTCTCCAAGCTGCCGTCTTTTTCTAGAGATTTAATCAACATCCTAGAGCTTGTTGCCAGAGCAAGCACTGTGACTCTAGCACAGAAAAAGGTGCTTATGTCTTTTCCATACAGTTGGGAAATCTGGTAGCCCCTTGTGGTGAGATTGCAGCTCCGATCCTCTTTTTGGGGCATCACTGGTGCCAAGTTGTTTCCTGTTCCAGGGTCCAAATGTCCCTGTTCATGTCTCTGCGATTAGAACCCAGGAGGCAGCAGTTCTTACCTCTGTGGTTATCCACAAGCCCACTGATGGAGCTCCAGGGAAATAATTATAGTGCATGGATCTCTGTTCCCCATGCTTTCAGATTCCAAATTTCTTTTTCATTCAAGTGACATAGTATGGCTGGGCACTTTCACAGCATTAAACAAAGTCATTTGGTGGTGAAATCACTCAGCAACAGAGGAGAGAGAGTTTATTTATTGATTGAACTCCCCACAGACATTACCTGACATTGCTGAAGTTTATAGGATCAGTTGTTTGTGCCAGCAAATTGCAGTACATGGCTTTAGAAATTGTAAGTAGGTGCAATATAATATTTAAAAATGAAAAATTGATTTCTTGATGAGAATGGTGTACAAAGCAGACAAGCATTCACTCTGCTTTCCTTGTTGGGAAGCACCATTGGACTATGTTTTACAATGCACTATAGAGAGCAGCACAGATGTGAGATACTGCCTTACTTTCACCACAGATCCCACTCAATTCTCTGAGCATGCTTTTCCAGCTCGATATTTGCTGCCAGGTGTGTCTGAGGTCAGAGCTCAGCACCTCTGTTATTCAGTTAGCTGCCATGTTTTTTAGATTGGCCTCCCCCCAGAAGTGGCTGTAATAAAAACAAGCTAAAAGGCAAAGAATAAGGGCACTTGCGTGTCCTTCCTTGCTAAGATTTGATTCTCTTGGCTTTCAATTGGGACTATATTAAAACAAAACTGATATTTTCTTTGGCTAGCAGTGAGATATCTGGACGGGAGCAGGGTTGAGAACAGGCTAGTGGAAAGAGGGGAGAACATGCATCATGGTAGTGCGTCACTTGCATTGTGATCCAGATAAAATATCTGAAAATTCATCAGGCTTTTGCCATCTGTTCAATTTTTGGAATGCTTCCAGGAAAGGACAATGCCTATAAAGACAGTGTCCATTTTAGCTAACAGATTCCACTCTCTCCCCAAGCACAAATCACATGTATTTAACTTGTGGTCATGGATGCAGACATATGCATCCGAGAATGCATGAACACAGCTATTGGGAGGCAGAAGGCTTACTTCTTCTAATATGCCACTAATCCACCCAGCTGTATATGGACTTCTAAGCAAGCAATTCTACTTCTCTGTAATGAGCATGTGATTTATGAGACTTGGCTAAGCCTGCCTGGTTTAAATCTGGATTTAATCTTATCTTCAGATATTTAATGTTGTGATTTTAGTTCGGCAAACTATCAACATAAACATATATATACATATATTTTGCTATGTCTGGAAGTACCCACTCTACAGCTGTGTTCCAAAGATGTTCCCCCAGAAACATGCAACACCTGTATGTCAGTACAGCTCTCATTTTTCATTTTTAACAGGTAGCAACTGAGAGCATACCAGAGTGACCAGCTACTGCTTATAGATTGCATGAACTGCCAGCCTTGTGAAGTCTCCTTGAAACAGCGACACTCAAAGGAAAAAATTAAGGGCCATCACATTTCCAGATAATGTATCTTAAGACCTGATCTCATAATGCAAGGGTCAGATGAAACCAAAACACTGCTTACAGCAGTGCTGTTTCTCCTCAGCTCTGCAGTTATTAAAGGCATTTAGTCTGAATTAATTAAAAAAAAAAAAAAAAAGAAAAGAAAAATGCTCCTGACTAGCTTAAGGAGTAACATGTGGCATGTAATTTGGATTTCTGAGTGATTTAGACAAGTAAGCTGCATTACTCATCCGTCTCATTTAAGATATGTAGATTCCATAATCTTCCATCTGGATTTTCAGCAAAACTTTGGGTTGCTGTTTGGTTGTTTGAAGAAGGATGGAGAAGAAGTTTCATCTTAGAATGAACAAAGAAGGGTGAAAATTGTCCAGCTGGAAAAAAAAGAGCACACGACAGAAAGTGACCCTGGGCTAGTGCAATGTATGGGAACCTTCAATTTGTTTTCAATGGCAGAATGATTCCTTTACTTTCTTTCCCACAGCAAACAATCCCTCTGTATTTAATGCAGGATCCGTTTGGAATCAGTGGCGCATTGGTACACTCACAAGTTGTGTCCACTGCCTTTGCTCCAGCTACAATATCATCATATGAACACATAAGTGGTGATAGCATGAGAGATCAGACTGGAAGCGATCATTGGGCAACCTTCTACTTTCAGGGGAAAAAAAAAAAAGGGGGGGGGGGGGTATTTTTAAATGGTATTTAAGACAAAAAACATCCTACCTTTATCTGTACTGCCAACATCATTTTTTTGAACATGAAGGACAGATAATGCCCAGATGCTTGCATAACTGTTAGTTCTAGCAGTTCAAATCTATGTGTTCCCTTTCATTAACTAGTGTATTGGGGCTATCCCCAGACACTTTCTTTCCACGACTCAGTGGAGGCCAATCTGTCCAAGCAACCAAACAGACATTGAATCTGCCTAGACCTGCGGTGAGAAAAAAACTTCCTATGATAAGCCTGCAGCCAACAAAATCTGATCAATTCTGAAATGAAATTAAATAATGAACAAAAAAAAAAAAAAAAAAGAAAATAATGCTCTTTAGAAAGATATTTACAAACTTCAGGAACAAATCTAGCAAAGGCAGTTGAGCTGTGTTCATATGACATTTATCAGAGGGAAAGGACCAAAGTCTATTTAATTTGTTAGGCTTTGGAAAGCAACTGGAAAAAAACCTTAGCCAAGATCATCTATGGGAACAGATGCTCCACAGAGATAAAGAGAAGTGTACACAAACATTGCTCCCCCTTGCCCAAAATGAAAGAACACTAAATAGGAGCAGCAGCTTCTTCAGGCCCATTTTTCCCTTGGCAGATTTCTGTGGCAGCAGAAGCCCAGCCAGGTTCACTGGAGCATCCTGATAGACCTTGTTGTAAGCTGGGAATACCTGTTACTTGAAAATGAATCTTGATGTGGGGCTTTTTCTCTGTACAGACTACTACAGAGGGTGCTTGGAAGGAGACCATTAATGGTTCCATGATGGGTGCAGTTCAGTAGAACCCCACAATTGCTTTCTCTATTCAAAGGTTCAAGGGGATAAACTTGGGCATTAAAGAAATAAAATAAAATCAGTGTTACAGCCAAGCAATATGAGGTACTTTTGGCACCATTTGTTCATTTGGCAGACTGGCACACGGCAAGGTGAGATCAGCTTTGTGCAGCTGAACCATCAGTCTAATGTCTTGCCAAGTTCCTGGTACTGCTTTAAACACATCAGGCGCCCAGAGACTGCTGAAGCCAGAATCCGGGAAGGCTGGGTGTGAGTGACAGCACACACACATCAAGAGCCAGGGGCAGCCTATCACTGAGGGTCAGGTGGCTTCACGGTGGGAGAGGACTGGCCCAGCTAGGAGTGATGCTAACACAAGCTGCCATGGGGCAGAAGACCTCAGTTCTGTGGCATGGCGAGACACCCCTCCGAGCCAGAGGAATGCTGAAGGCAGCATCAAGCTACATCTTTTTTGCCTTGATTTGGGTTTTTCCATTTTTCTTATTGCCTTAAGGAGGGTCTGAAGGGTAATGTGTTCCCTGTGGGCGGTGGTGGGGGCTCACTCCATATGCAGACTCCCTTCTGCAGCACTGGCAGCATCAGCTGGCACCTCCGTGGGGCCAAGACCACCCTATGGAGCAGAGCAGGTGGCGACTGTTCTCTGTCTCCCACCTCATCCTACGGGGCTTGGCAGCAATGTGGGTGAAACAAGGCGTCGCTTTTCACAGGCTGGGGTTTGCATCAAGCACAAGATGGGAGCTATGACATTAGCTTCCATGGCAGACATGCCTCCAGAGCTGCAGCAAGAAAGGCGTCACCGGTGAGATTAACAGAACTGCTAAAACACACATAACGTTTGCACCCAAGGTCCTGGGGGAGAGAAAAAAAGAGGATGGAGGTGATTTGGCTGTCCACACCTGCCCAGAACAACCAGGCTTGCAATTGAATCCAAGACATACCGGCAACAACTGGTAACTCTGAACTAAAGGAAACAAAACTTTTGTAGAAAGCATAAAAAACTGATGTATAAAAAAGAAGTGTTGCCAGGTTAGAGCTGTTGTTGTTTAACGAAGAAAGAGCAACCAGACATAAACTTTTTTTCTCGTGGTGTCCCTGGTGATAGTTTGGTGGGCAGTGCCTGGGAGTTGAGGTGGCAGCGAGGCAGGACCAGAAGCAAGAAGAGGGTCTTTGCTCACAGCACAATTTCTCGAGCCGAGCGGTTCAGAAATTGGCAGCCCTGCACATGCAGCAAACACCAACACATCAGAATGAATTCAAAGCTGTTATTCCACACATCCAGAACAACACCAAAAAATATATATAAGAAGGTGTTACCAGTGTGAGCCCTGAGGAATTTGTGTTTGACTTGGCACCAAAAATATGCTGAGAGATTCTGGCCTGACAGTATCAGCTGTGATCTTTTATTGAGAAGATTTATGCAGCCCTGAAAGTGAGGATTTGGCAATTAACAGGAACAAGTTTGTCAACTGTGTTGCCTTGTTTAGACATTGTAGAAAATTATGTACACACCAAGTGAAAAAACATTTATCCCATTGGTGGCAAGAGGGCATTCAGAAGATGTCACCATCAATGTTGCTTTTGTGAAATTTCCAGTTTCAGGGCTGATGTTTTCATTGCTGGGAAGGTACAAGCTTTGAATAATCATGGAAGAATGAGATGCAGCAAGCAAAAATGTGAAGCAGCTCCATGTAGAAGAATTTAGACAACATTTCACTCTCACTTTAGTTTATTACAGTTTCTTCATTTTTTTAGAGTAGGGTCACGCCTTTTAAATAGGAAGTAATCTGTTTGAAAACTTTAGGCTGCATGATGTCTTGCATATTTACAGAAGTAAATTTAGCATATTTAAATAGGATAGGCTGACTGCAAAAGGATTTTAGTGGGTTTTTAGTGCAAAAGGACTACTGTGGGTAAGATTTTCAAAAATAGGAATCCAAACACAGACTTCTGAAAGGCATCTATATAGGCATTACATATATAAAACTACAAAATTCTAAATGGGCTTTTGCGTTTCCCAACAGGGTGCAATATTAAGGTGCTGAAAGTAAGATAGCAGAATTAGAAGGTTTTGTTCACCTGGCTGGAGACCTCCTGAACCATGGAGAACCATGTTGCTTCCAGGGCACATGCTAGCCTGAATACCTTTACATAGTCCTGTGTTATGTCATGAAAATGCATCCAAACAAGCTCAGCTTGAAAATGTGACATTCAAGTTAGCAGCTAACGTTTAGTTTTACCATGTGTGTTTGAGGACAGTCACATTTCTTATTGTCGCTATAGTGGAAATTTAGGAAGCACAAGCGTTTTGTCCTTCAAGGCTTGACTCGTATGACTGCTTTTTAACAAGCTGTGGCACTGTTAATGCCGATGAAGGAGCTTATACTCCGAGTAAAAGCTAGTAGGAACTGCATAGGTAATGGTTAACAGCATACACAGCACCCTCCTTATTTAGTTCCTGATCTGGGCTATTTTTGAACAACTACTGCTGTTTATTGTCATTATCGGGTTCAAAAACTGACTTGCTTTGTTCTCTTTCCAAGGGTAAATCAGTTCTGACATTTGAAGCAGTGTATTTGCGGCAGTGCAGAGCATGTGGCTCTGGACCATGGCTGCAACAAAAAAACAGAGAGCTGTAAAAGCCCCTGTTTGCATTTGTCACCCAGGGGAACTGGACACCGAGGATGGCTTCCTCTCCACCTCCTTTTTCCTGCTTTTTTTGTAAAAACATTTTGAAATGGTATATTAAAACATGTTGCTCTGCTTTCAGATCTAAACCCAACGAGTTTGACATGGCATTGTTAGTAACCGAACACATCATCCACATTGGATGGGTTTTGTCCCTGTCTCCTGTCACCCAGGAAGGGAGGAAGCACCAGTTGTCACTGCTGTCATTAATTGTTCCATTTCTTCCAGTAGTAAAGGGGTAAATTTTAAATGCCAACTGGCACAGTTTGCAAGGGTGTATAATTTATGAGGCTCGTGTGAGAAAGTAGAAAGATAGCTACAATCAATATGAGCATAAGCAAAACATTCAGCTTGCAATCTCTGCCACACAGTGTGGCTGCCCATGCTCAGTTATCAGTCTGCACATGTTTTTACTTTCCTGCACTGTAATTCTCAAGGTCTGGTTGTCTGTTGTTTTGTGTTTTTTTTTTTTTAAAAGACTACATACTTTTTATCTTTCCCAAGGGGAAGAGGGACAGTTTGGAAAAAAATAAAATCGAAAAGGTATTAAAAAATCACATATCTTGCCAAAAACAGATCAACACCATTGAATATTGTGGAGGGCGGAGGGGATGTGAAAGCAGAGGCAGGATTCTCACACAAGACAGCTCCTTACTGGAAATGGAAATGTTCTGAAGAAAGAAAGGCAAGGCAACCTTTCACAAAGAACAGGGGAGAAGAAAGGAAAGCAGAAACATAGGAATCTTGGATACACAGAGCTACTGTTATTAGTTTTTAACTTTTCTAACAAAGGTATTTGCATTATTGGCAATACAATCAGAACAAAAGCCAGGTGTCTGCAGATTTGCATAGATCTACATATGTTTAATGATATCTGAACCATTGTGCAAAAGCATACCTGATCTATACAAAGGGAAAAATGGAAACACAGAAATACTTTAGGATTTAAATTCATTTCTTCTGCATGTGTATTTTCCTTCCTTGTGCCTGTGTATTCTCCTTCCTCCCTTCCAGCAGGAGACTTGCACTCCAGTATCACATCACCCTGAAAAAGTTTCACTTGATGAACAATCCCACAGCCACATCTCCTCCACTAATTTAACTATACTCCCCTGAGTTCACTGTATCTTCTCCCACAGAAAATCACGAATTTCAGCCTGTTCCTAAAGTAAACCAGCCTTGAGCTCCATACATATTGGCCAGATGTGAACACAGATAACTTTAATTTCTTTGTACTATATGTTTCAAATCACTTTCTTAAATAAGAAGCATCTGGCTTAAATAGAAGGAAGCACTGGTGCCAGCATTGCTAGGAGGGGTTTGGCAGGGACTGTGGTCTCTGTTCTTGGAGATGCCACAGGCTGCAGACAAAGATTTATGTTGTCATGTAAAGAGCTCTGGTCTGGCATAGTGTGTTCATGCAATTCTCCATTACATACTTTTATTTATGCAGAATTTTTTTCCCGGGGCTGAAGAACTGAACAAAAGATGAGGCAGACTTCAGCTCAGTATCTCCAGTGAGCGTGCACGTGTGCACACGTGAGAGGTGATACCTTAATCTACAAAGCTGTGTGTCCTCAGAGGTACCATGACCCGTGATGATCCCCTCACGAAACGAGTAGGGGCTTCTTGGGAGAAAAAGCTGGTGAAGGGACCAGTGCTGAAGGTAGACCTCAGTCACCGCTAACAGAGTTGAAGCACTCTCGCAGACAATGAAGATGATTTGATTTTGTCTTCACCACCTCTTATGGAATAATTTAAAAATCCATTTAGTTTGACTTAGTACATTTTTATGTGTATCGGATTTTCATCCCTAAGTGAAAATAATGTTCAGGAGTCCTTCCCATTAAAACTATGTACATATCTCTAGAACATAAAATACACACTTTTTTCAGTCACCTGGAAGGGAATCTGAATGTAGATTTGTTAGACTAATTGTCCTGCTGCAGATATTTCTAATTGGGGCATCAGACTTAGGTTTCCAGATTGTCCACGCATTATTCTGCTGTACCATACAGGGGTAGCAGGCAGGGTGAAAGCACATAGAATTATTTATCAGAATGAATATAATTAAATCTTGAAGTGAAATGCACAAGAAAGGGAAAAAAAAAATCCAGTAGAGCAATATGGACTAGGATTGTTATTTACTGAAAAGATATGAGAAAATACAAAGGGAAAAGCATGAAAGACAAAAATTACCACCTTCTCTGAGTGCAAGTAATAGTTTTAGCAGATCTGCTGTCAGAAAATGTTTCCCAAACTAGTTTTATTTAAAGAGTGTCTGAAAGGGCAAATTGTCTAGTAATCAAGTCATTTCATGACTTAATTTACCTTGATTAGCATGGTACTTTTCGAAAAATGCTAATCAATTTTATCTTCTAGTAAACTGGAAACACCACATAAATTGCTGTCACAGTCTTAAACTGCTAATCAATTCTGAAAATCTAAATCAATGTGCATTTTCATACTATTATTTCCAGTCATTGGCTGAAATGCCTTTCTTCACCTTGCAAAATAATTAGAGAAAAAGATGCCATGCTTTGGCATTGCAGTTTTTAGTTAAAATACCGAATATTTAAGAACTAGAAGAGTAAAAATGTTTTTAGCAAGCAAGATCATCATAAGGTCATTTCATTTGTTTTTTCATCTGAAGAAGAGCATTCTTATATGTTAAGACCTCACATTCTTTAAGCATACGCTGCATATTTACACTGCATAATGCAAACTGCTGGGCATGTTATAGTAACAGCTTTTCTGAAAAGCTGCAGCCAAAAAAATACTTCTGTTGTATGATCCTTGTGTTTTGCAAGCATAAACATATCTCAAAGAATACCATGAAATAATTGATAGTGCAGGCACACAGGAGTTTTCTATATTGTTATGCATCTCTTTCATTTTCCATGTAGCCACAAATAAACCTATCACAGGTCTTTAGGCAGTGTAACTGTGCCTGGAAATTGTGAATTTTCAGATGTTAAAGGCTTAGACATTTTTTAGCAACCAAATCTAATGAGCAGCCATCTGGAGCTTCTTACACTTAAATGTATGTTGGAAGAATAGAGAGACCTGCTCTTTTCTGTAAAGAAAAATAACCCCAATCCTAATTTCATTGATACCTTTTTTTTTTTCTCTGTGCGTTTCTGAAAGAGACCCATAACTCTTGCCAGCAAAAGACAGGTCACCACGTACATCTACCTAACAAAAAAACCTCTGGCGGATGTGGACATCATTCTTTAAATGGGAAGGAGAATGACACAAGATGGGCCAAGTGCTAGAAAAGAATGGCAAACAACCCTGTGAAATGTGGAAGAGTAGCAGAGCAGTGCTGGCTTCCCCTAGAAGATACTGGTGTGGCTACAGGCAACATCTTCTGGCTTATGGAAGAGCAAGTAAAGTAGGGCAGCCAGAGGCCAGACAGTTGTGTCCTTATACTCCTAGTAAGGAACAGGGTATGTTAAAACTACTTGTAGTTATATAGCTGTCTATGTTTGGAGGTAAGTTTCCCTGTACTTCCTAAACAGCACATGTAAAAGTTCATAGTATCCTTTTTAGGCTGTATTGCCTTTTGCAGGAGAAATCTCCATTTCACTGCATGTAGAGGCTCAGAATTCACCTCAGGTAGGAGCTTGCAGTTATGTGATGTACAGACTTCTCCCCTGAGAGGTCCAGTAATGTTTGAGCACCATTTGGATCGTTGCAGATATCTGCCTTGACTTGTGTCCCTGTGTGTCAGTGCTGCACATTTTAGGTCTGTGTACCGGAGATCGTTCCCAATATGTTCCCGTTGCTCCCAGCTGAGGTCTACCAGTAGACTGTTTTCAATTCCATCTCTCTCAGATATGTTGTCCTTGGTGAGCTCTAGCTTGACTGATTTGTACATAGCCTACATGACATGTATTACTCCACGGCCTATGACCTGCCTTCCTCTTGGTTCTGCAGATCCTATATGCATGGGCTGATTTTCTCAATATCCTCACTCCCAATAATTTCTGGTTTTATATAGTGTATCACTCCCGGCTGACCAGGGTGAGCCCGAGCTGTCTGCCACTGTAGTGCTCCAATTTATTGGAGACATCTAGCACATAAAAAATGTAAGCCAAAAAGCTTTCTTCTGGTGTTGTTTTTGTGCTGTTTTCCTTCCACAATCTGGACCCAAGCTGCATTGTAGCTTGGGCAGCAGAAAGCATAAGACCATGTGGATCCTTCATATACATCAACATGCTAGAGAAATTAGCTGTCCTTCATTTAATTAAAGCGATGCAATTTCCAACTTCCCAAACTCTGACAATGGCTGAGAAAACACAATTTAGAACACAAAGAGTTTGTGTCCCAGAATAATTATCATTAGGAGAACCCAGTTGTTTGTTAGTAACCGGTATAGAAAACATGTAAAGAAACATTGTTAATATGAAATGCTGGGGCACTGGTAATAAATATTTGGTGCTCACAAAGTGGAAGTAAACATACTATTAAGTTTTTAAGTAAAGGATGACCCACCCCCATGGTGTCAGACAAGTGTCAGGGCTTGCTCATCTATGCTTCAGGAACTGAAAGATCAATACTGAAGAGGACTACACATTCTCAGATGTGACCCTGATGGCTCAAAATGCTAGTCAAAATCCTTTGTGGTGGTCCATTTGTGGAGAAAAATTAGGTGGAATCAGGATGTTCTTTGATGTGAGCCCATGTATTCAGGGCATAAAGACCCGTTTCCTTCAGAAAAGCAGAGGTAGAAAAGCAATGTGATCAAATTTCTAAGTTTTTCTCATCTACCATTCAGGCCAAAGTACTTCCCCATCATGCCTGTCCCTCAGGCCATGCTGTCAGAGCCTGCCCAGGCTGTTTCTTGTGCATCTTTCCAACTTCTCACTGCCTTGTACCATTAACATGCAAAACCATAACTGGCAAAATTCAGCTCATCCGCCATGGGTGGACCTTGCACGTCCCTTCATTTTGGAATGTAGTTGAATGCTTACTTATGGAGTAGAGGTCATCTTTCTTCATAAAGAAGAGTACTTGGGTTTTATACCTACCTTAAGCAAAGGGCCTTAGCTTCCTTGTCCCCCTCTGTTTCAGTGGATGGGATTCCTCTCGCTTGTATTTCAGCTCAGAAGAACACATCTAGGATGCAAATCATCTGACTGTTCACATGTCTACCTTGGAATGAGATGACTTGTATGTTTAAAATTTTTACAGCAGGAACCTTGGGTGACCTGCTTAAACATAAACAGCTATACTCTAGGTCTCTGAATTTGGTCAGATTAGCTCATTCAGTGGCAGTCTGAAGAGATATACTGAAGAACCACTAAAACACAGACATAACTCAGGGTGTAGGTATGCCATCAGCACTAAGTAAATATTGAACTTTGAAGATATACCATCGCTGTTAGGCCAGGCAATTGGAGGCTTGAAGAGACACTTGTGCTCTGAAAGCTGATAAGCATGTCAGAAAGTGGATGTGTGGAGAAACACATGCCTGGGACAAGCACTGACTCCTGAAGTGCTCTGATCTGTTCATCAACAGCGACTATGAGTCTAAGTGCATTCACTTCTCTAAAACAATATGACAATGGCTATGAAAATTATATTCCAAGATATTGTTGGAGCCAAATTTATCATCATTAGACTACTGGTCATAGCAGCAAAAATGTAAGCAACTTATGTATGTGAAAGATGAGGCAGAAGAAGAAAAAATGAAAGTAAGAAATTAAACTGGACTGAGTTGAGAGAGGTTGAAAAAGGATAGGAATTAGAGAAGAATGGATGAGAGCAGAGGAGACAGGAATTCAAAGGGATGGGCAATAGAAAAGCAAGAGGGCACACACCAATGTAAGAATTGTCATACTAGATCTGAGCCACTGCCCTTGATGCCCAGCACGTTGTTTCTGTTAGAAGGTGGGATTAGATGATTTAAGAGGATGGTGCAAAAAAACCACCTATTGAAAACCTGTGATATAAACAGCCTATCAAGGAGGTTTCCTGCTAACTCCTGTCAAACAAAGATTACTTGAAGTTCTGAAGCATGAAGGAGGGATGAAAACTGAGGTAAAAAATTAAAAACATCAAGTGGAGAGACTGCAAGGAATGAAGAAAAGAACAAACTGGGATATAAAATGAGCCTGGAAGATTAGGATTTATTTTCCTCCAGTGCTATGCTGAATAGAGGATCCGACTCAAAGTCTTCATGTTGGCCTTCTATATAACATACAGGAGAGCACATTATCTTTGATGGGCATGTTTTCTGTAGTTTTCTGTGATATGTGCCAAAGTTGCAGGATTTCTAAGTTATCCAGTTTGCTCCTCCCTGTAATTCTTTTTTTTTTTTAAGGGACTACACTTGTTCACTCCTTAATCCTCACAAAAAATTTTCAAAAAAATAGTTCCTGTCCTTTTCTTATATCTTCTTGTATCAAAAGTAATCTGAAATACGTTGATTTGGCTATATGAGCTGCCCAGGTTTGGATATGCCAGCTGCTCATTGTCCCTTAAAGCTCTCATTTCAAATCTATATACTTGTGCAATTAATATTAAACACGTACTCTGGTGTGTGCTGTCAGGGCAGGAAGATTTCTTAACTGATATGGACTAGGTATAGAGAATATAGAGAATTACCAAGGAATCCCACTGTGAGAGCTCAGCAGCAAAGGTGCAGAAGAGTGGGAATTGCCCCAGGGCAGCTCCAGGAGAAGTCTTAGCTCAGGCAACCCCAGCTTTCACTCATGCTGTGGGGAGGGAGCCAGTTCAGTGCTACACCTCTCCAGAGAGAAAAGCAGATGCTGCACTTCATGCTTACTTACCCAGCACTGCCCATGGTCCCTAACATAAGATAAACGGAGCTCAGAGAGACCACAAGAACAGCGTTATCCTAGTATTTTTAACTTAGAATTCAAGGCAATACAAGACCCAGAAATCCCTTTTAGTAGCTCGTGTTACTCTTCCAGATGAGTTCCTCTCATGATGGCCCTAGCACCAAGATGTTAAGTAGAAGTGACAACCAGACCAGGCCTTGTGCACTTCTGCATGTCAGATACTTCTCGAGGAGGAGAGGGACTGGGGAAGAGAAGCTTCTGTCCAACAGCATTCACCCAGCACGGAGAGAAAGGAACATATTTGAATGTTTTAGTACAAATACATCAGCACCGTGCAGGATATTGAAACCGATCAGCAGACCCTGTGATCAGCATATTAGAGCTGACTGATGTGTCAGTCTGTTGTCAGAGATAAGTTTTTATTGTTTATGGTTTTCACTTGAGCTGGAGATTAAATCCGAGACCTACTAAATTTGCAGGATTGCTATCTTACTGTGGACATAAGCTTTTGAATGTGCCTTGGACGAAAATGTTATTACATAGGAGAAAATGGTTCCTGGGCACCTGCTATAGGGCCCAGATTGCTTCTACCCCTTAATTTGCTCACCCTGTACTAAAAACTTCACTTTCAGGAGAGTAACTGAAAGGCCACCTTATCAGGGAATCCTATTCAAGAAAGCATGCAATTTCCTCATCTTCAGAGAAATAAAACCCTTTAAAGACATGACAAGGTAAAAAAGAGAGTAGCTGGCAAAAAATCCCATGCTCCCACGACAGACCAACCCTTTACAATGCTGATTTAAATGGCTTGCCTCTTTTCATGATGCATTAGTCTTTCAATTTTTGCTTCTCCCTGAGTTTAGCTTCTGGATTTTGCAATTTATAGTCCAGTGTTTTGCTTCTCTGTTTCTAGTCTTGTGCTGCTTACTTTGCCCAAGCCTGTAAAACTGGATGGCCATTTTGCTCTGACAAATTTGCTCAGGGTCAGCAGGGTAAAAAGTCTGACAGAGGAACTATAAAGGAAAAAAAGAACTGCACAAAGACGTGGACAGAGTTTCTCCTCAAGAACAGCTAAAACAGCTCTAGGCTTAGTCTTTGTTTACGGCGTAGCTCCCACTGTTCATGCTTTGGGGAGGGAAGAGAACTAGTACTGGAGGAATTTGAACATGCTGCATAGAGAACACACTTGTTTGCCGTGGCACCTGATAGGCCCCCTCATCACACAAAAGTCTGAGTGTAACAGATTGCTTTTTCTCTGAGATTCAGATTGGTAATGCTTGTCAGACAAAATAAAAGAATGAATGTTTTCTAAAAATAGTTGATCTGTTTCTTCTCTGACAAACAAAGATTTATGTGGACCTGAATTAATAACATTATGTTTCACGTTTCCTGGTCTGACTGCTATGTGTATCTCATAAATTGATAACTTTATTCACAGAATGCAAAAAATAAAAGTGCAAGAGTAGCATTTTTTTCAGAGGATGAAAGAAAGAGGACTGATATTTCTAGAAAATAAGGTTGTGCTTTGTACAAGGAAGTGGGAAAGCTGGGGGATAGGAAGAGGGATGCTGTGTCCCAACTCTCTTCCCCCCAGGTGTGGTACGTACATTAAATACCTGGTTAAGGCAAAGACTGCTGACATATTAGCTTTTCATGAACTGGAGAAGAAAAGTAGTTCTGTGGATTAGCTGGCAAACCAGGACTCAAAAAAACCCTCATGCTGACTCCTTGACAGGTTTCCTGTCTGATGCTGAGTGTGTCACTTTGGGAAAGACTCATTTCAGCTGCCTTCAGTCATGTAAAAGTTAGACTTCTCCTCTAGCGACTTAGAAGGGAGAGATACGGGCCTTTCCAATAAGCAATTAATTCCACTGATCTCAGACATCTCCTAGAGTGGGGATGATCTGCCCAGCAGACAATCTGGCAGCTGCAGCCTAGCGGCCGGCTAACCCCCACCGGGGTCTGCCTGCACCCAGCAGGAGGCTGGCCAGCTCTCCATCCTCCCTGGGACAGGGCTGTCTGCTCAGGCTGGCAGCTCCTCCGGACAGACTCCCTCTCTGGCAGCATGCTCATATATTGTTGTGCATAACCGAGCCCTCCTGTGAGACTGCTGAGCAATTCTGCAGTAATAAGTAAATAATAGCAGCAAAGAGTTGCTTTGGGGTTGGTAGACTTCAAGTTTTATAGCGGGAGGCGTCTCAATTCAGAGAACTACAGAGTGTGAACAGCCATCCTAACAGCGCATCCTCTGTTGTTTTGTGTCTCATCTTCCGTAATCTAGAAATCCAGTGACAATAAAACCAGGAAAACTGGCCTCACTGAGTGAAATATGCATTGCCCCTCTCTCTTTTTTTTTACCTTTCGTGGTTGGAAGCCCAGTGTGACGTATCTGACAAGGTAAAGATTTTCAGACTTTTGTTATGTTGGTTTCTCCATTGATCCTGATGGCATACACAAAAGCAGAGGGGCAGTGCAATGTGCTTGAGCATATCCAGAGGGCTTTCACGGCCTGCTCAATCACCCTGAGAAGTCCCACAGAAGTTTAATTAACAGAAATTTATCTTTGCATTTAACTGCTTCCTGCTTCCCCCCATTCCATGACATGGTACTGCTGAGCCCTGAGGGTATTTAGGCGAGGAAAAGGCTGGGCTGAGCCAAGGGCTGTGTTCCCAGGAGCACAGCTGACCCACAGCACCCCATCTGAGGGAGGGTGGCCAGTGGTGGCTGCCACAGAACAGCTGTGCTCCAGTGCCTATAGCCATGTGCACGTTCCCAGCCTGTTAGCAAAAGTCCAGGAAAACCTGTTCATGGTGAACACTGGGATGGTGGCTTCAGCAGAGACATGCTACACCGCAGCTGAGGTGGGAGAGGAGCACTGGCACGGCATCGGGTCATGAAGCCTCAGCTGGAAAGCGGAGTGGACAAGACCTCTTCTGCTCATGAGAACAGCCCCATGGACATCGGGGTGACATTCAGAGCACAGCCCCAGACTCTGCCCAGTCTTCCTGCATGTCCTTGGCTAACGTTCACCTGTCCCATCTCCCCATCTGCAAAAGAGGAGCATGACATCATTTTCTTTCTTCCTTCCCTGCCTGTTTTTTCTCTCTTCCTCGGGGGTCTGTCCTCCTCCCCTTGGCACACACAGCACCTGGTGCAGCATGGCGCTGATGGGACCACTGCTGAAATGGAAAGAGTGATGGTTTGTTACAGCCCCAGTGCTTTAAGCTGACTGGTCCCTGCTTCACAGGGTCAGACTCAGCAAAATCCTGTATTTTACAGTTGCTGTCTCTGGTATGGATCGATGTGGAGCGAGTGCAGTTCTCTTTCAGATCTGACACAGATCACAAGCAAAGCAACTTTGGCAGGCTGAGCTGAATCCCTCACGGGCTCTCCTCTTGGGAAGGTCGTGACAGTGTACAGTTTGGCTCTATATGTATTAATGGCACTCGACGCTTAGCAAATTCATGGCAGAGGAGCAGTGGTAGGTTTTCAGATCAGGCTACCCCAGCAGCATACTGAGAGGAAATTTGCTCTGCTTGTCTACACCTCCACGTGCTTAATTGTTGTTGGCGGTGCCCAATTTTCACAGGCAAAACCAAGGCACACAAATCAGGCTGAGAAATGTTTGCCCCTGTCATAGAGGAAGATTTCTGATCCCAATCGTTGTTCTTGAGCTGGCCTTGAAATTTTCGATCCCTTCTCATATAAGCTGACATTCACCCCATTTTTTTCCTGCCTCCACTCTTGAAGAAATTAAATTTTACAGAAATAAAGGAAGCACATTGAGAATGGATGCACGTTTCATTTACTCTAATTATGCACAGTGAAAAGTTTCCATTTCAACAAACCTCATTGATATTCTGCTGTGAACTTGACTGGGGAAAAAAAAAAAAAGAACACAAAAGGAGATTTTACCAGTCAATTGACTCTAACTAAAAAAAGGGTTTGTGGATTTAAGAATGCTCCATTTTTCACTTTAATTTCCTTCCCTTCTCTTTATGATTGCTGTAATGACAAAACACCTTCCTGGATCACCCTGAGATTCTGGGATGGTGGTAGTATCCTAATTTTCTGCTACAGAAGCTAGTGTTATTTTATGGAATAATTCCAAATACTGGGATATAAAGTGTCAATATTGCACAGAGTTTTGTGTTGTATGTGAACATACCAGCTTTTAGGCCTCTGGGAGAAATACTTAAATAAGTATCTCACAGATGTGGTTAAATCTCTCAATATTTCATGACCCCTGTCACTAATGCACTTAGACTCTACATGATCTTTACAAACAGTGTTCATAAAACTTACATATACAGGGATTTAATAGATCTAAGAACAAGCTCAAGAATCATAACGTGAAACACTGAATAATTTATTAGAAAATATAGAAAACCTCAAAGACAAAAAGAGACAAGAGCGTCTTTTACTTACAAACCCTATAAACATTGTTCTCTCAGAGTGGAAACTGTTAAATTCTGCTGAGATTTTCTTTATCACTATCAATAATACATACATTAAAAATAAGAGAAGTATATTTTCATAAGTGTAAGCATCCTTGCTTCCTTCTCAAGCCAAAAAAAAAAAGCCTGAACTAAGCCTACTGAAGTAATTGGTTGTGCCATGACAAATATAGTGTCGTCATGAAAAATAACACAGTGAATCAGTTTCTGCATTCCCGGATATGAAAAATGTTGGTTATGCTTGAGTTAAAGTTTTTAATATGTATCAGTGGCTTAAAGAGGATAAACACTAATAGCATTTTATTGTTTAATAGTCTAAACATCAGGAATACAAAATTAAAATTACATCGGAAAACACAGTAATCAATGTAAAATTCAGTCAGAGAGAATAATGCAATGACCTGAGATTTTTTTTCTATATATATCACCATCCTCCTTTAACTTTTTTAATCTGCAGTCCTGATTAAGAAATTGGACAGAAATACCTCAAATATATATGAGCAAGATGTGTCCCTGAATCATGCAGGTACAAATATGAGATGAGTTTGGGAAACTCTTCCATAACACCATTTAATCTTTGTTCTTTTGAGCTACAATATGCTATAAACCTCCTCTTTCTGTTCAGCACAGGCTCGAGTCAGCCTCCCCAGCCTGCCCTGACCTGGCAGTGAGTTCACATCATCCTCACCTCTCCTGCAGCAAATGGAACTCCTTGGTGTTCCTCTGTGCTGCATTTGAATACTTTAATCTGCCTCCCCTATCAAGTTTGGGATGTTTCTCTGGCAGGTGGTGGCCTGTGTGGCATGTTCCTATGTTCTCATGATGTTAATTTTTATACTAGCTGCATCAACTGAGAATATTTCTTTTCCTTTTTTTTTTTTTTTTTAATCTTACTTTTACTTCTTTTTTTCTACAAGAAGGTAACAAGTGATCCCTCCAGTATCTAGTATCCCAATATTAGATAAGATGTGCTGATACATGAACCAAGGCTTCCCCTGACAGCCAGCTTCAGGCCTAGGTCAGTTTGTTTCTAACTCTTTCATGCAGGAACACACATTCCCCAAAAATCCCCACAGCACTTGTTCTTCCCCCACCATGACTCCAAGGAGGTATCAAGACAGATTTTTGCTGTGGGTTTCACAGATCTATATTTCATCACTCAAAGGACAAGCCTTGCAAACCCAGTGAAGAAATGTTTATATGCTTTCCAAGGGGACACCACTCTCTAGTCGTGCCCTGTTTCCAGAGTCTTTTCTCAGTCATCCTTTCTTCTGATACTGTTAGCAAAGTGGAGCAAATAAACTTAAGTGGATTTACTAACCTGAAGCTACTGCAAGGGTTTAGGGGAGAGCTTGATACTGTATCATATTGTTATCACTTTTGGTTCTCTTTTTCTACATTTCTTGTGCTGGAACATAATTGTACAAGACTATAAATTGACAATTACTAGTGTAGCCACAAAAATATTCCACACTGTAATATACAAATGAATCCTGCTGGGAGCCCACTAAAAGTGTGATGAAAGCCATAACTGAGCAGCTGTATCTGGCATATAAGACCTGGAAAGTGCCTTTAATCCAATAGGATTAATATTCCTAACATTTCCATCTACCCTACTGATCTTCACAAGAATTGCTTCATGAGAAAAAAAAATATAATTTTTTAAACATGCACTGTATAAAAACAATTAAAGTCACACCATTTCAGACATGAAAATGGGTTTTAACAAGGTTAAGGTGAAAACTGGATGCCACTAGACTGATATCCAAAACCCTCTTAAATGAAGAGGAGTTTTTCCACAACTTTCAGTGAGCTTTAGGTCAGGTTATCAGAGAAAATGGGAAGGACAGCAGGGCAGAAGCCTCTCACTGGGTTCATGAATGAGAAAAAAAGGTAAGAAACAGGTATGACAGAAGATGCAAAGGCTGCAAAATAAGTATTATGAAATCAACTGATGGAAAACACTAAGTGGAATAGGCAAAGCCATTTGGGCCAAGGGTAGAAAAGGGAACAGGTCTTTTAAGAATCTGTGTTCCATTTCTTTGCACCTAGCAAATGAAGATCTACTCTCATATTCTAGATGTTGCATAGAAAAGCACAGCATTTGAATCAAGAGGAGAAAATTTATATGGTAGAACTGGGAAACATTTGTCAGTTAAATTTTTTTTTGGGAGCAGAAATGCAGATTTTTTCTTCCTAAAAGATTTAATGAATTCATTTCCATTTCATTGAATTGCTCCTTACATGAAAAGAAAACAAGAGAAAAAAAAATAGATATTTTATTTTGACATTTTCCAAATGAAATGATTCAAATTTTCAGTCAAGCTTTTGATTTCTAATTTCCCTTCCTCTCACCTCTTTTTCTGGAAAAAAAAAAAAAAAGTGTGCATGTTTCAAAGTTACTGCAACTGGAAAGAGCTGTTTCAAGTCAAGTTGAATACGCTAATGGTTTAAGAAGTAAAAAATTGCTTTTCAAGTCAACAAACTTTTTTTTAACACAAATTTGTTTTCAATTTGTTCTAAGATTATTTTTATTTCTGTCTTTCTGTAACTGCCAACAACACTGTCAAGAAGGTTCTATATTATTAATACACTACAAAATGCTTTTGGAAGAGAGCTCCAGAAATTGTATGTGAGTTCTCTGCAACTGGTAAACAAGGATGAACAAAAACATTTACAATGACAGTGCCCTAAATTATTCTGACTCCATAGTCACTGTAACCAGATACCACGGTTATGATAAAAGAAAACATCCAGCTTTGCTGGACTTCATGGCTGGCACAAACTACTTGCTGCCCAGCAACCCAGTATTTTTGCTTGGGTTTATGTTCCTGCAAAAGAACCAAATGGGCCCCTGGACTGCATATATCTTTTGTTTCTCATTCGAGAAACACAATTTTGTGATTGCAACCATGAAGAAAACTTTACATTGTTGTGCTGAAAGTGGAAAGCTTGCCAGCTTTGCTACATTAGAGCAGTCATCCGGGTGGTACCTTAAGGGCTGAATATAAGCAAAGAATAATTCTAATATCATGGTGTGCACTGCAGTAGTGAGGGCATGTCAGTGTAAAATATGAGTCCTTGACAAAATGCTCTCTCAATTTTTACTTCCTCAACTGATCAGAAATTAATCTCCAGATTCGTACTTTTATAGTTACTTACTCTGAAGTTGAATTTAGAGATTTGTTTTGGAGGCTTTTAAAAAGCAAAATACATTTCTCTCTAGCAACACATCACTCCCACTTAAAAACAGTATGAATTCTGACACAAACAGGTTTCCTTTGCCCTATGAGAGGAGCAGGTCCAGCAGAGAAGTGCCAGTTGTATATGTTCTGTATTTTTAAAAACTAATTTATTTGCAGCACGTATTAGTAGCTTTAAGGTAAATCTCAGAGTAAAAAAAAAACCAAAACCAAAACCAAAAACAAAAAACCCAAAACAAACCCACAACAACAAAAAAACCCCAACAAAACCAAAACCAACCAAAACCCCCAAAAAACACAAACAAAATAAAACAAAACAAAGAATCAAACAAAAACCACCATGTCTATCACATAGACATGATTGAAATGAAAGAGAAGAGAGGTGAGAGGAGTGGAGGGGAGGGGGAGAGGAAAGGGTTGGCAACTAAGTAACAAAAATAATTCAAAAAAAGATTATTTAAAAATAGAAGAGGACATACCAGCATAGAAGTAGCTGCATTGGGTCAGAGTGAAATTTCATACCTCTCAGTATCTTGTCTCCAAGCATCCCCAGAACTGAGTACATTAAGCACAGGAGCACACGTGATGCTTTGCACAGCCACCCTCTCATCTCTCAGACTCTTGAGGCTGAAGAACTTCCCAAGGGAGACATGTTTTCTGTTTGATGAAATATTCCTTGATGGATTTCTACTCCGGGTATATTTCCCCCTGACATCACACAAACCTTTGGAGTCTATAACCAACTGTTTCAATAATCTTCTCAAATTAACCACCCATATTTGAATAACAACCTCTTTTTGCTTCACTGGAACTGATTTCCAGCAGACTTCATTTGATGCCCCTAATCCCAGATGGTAAAGAATTGGAAGTTATAGTTGACAACCTATGCCTCTTTGTTTGTTTCATTGCTATCAGTATCTGTAACTCAGATTTTAGTTTTCGAAGATGTAGGTGTTTTTATTTTCAGATTTTGTACATTTCAGATACACTGATGGTGTACAGAGCTGTAAGGACTCGCAGCACCTATAGACTCCTTTGGAGTATGGGCACTCTGCACTTTTAAGAAATATGCCTTGTGGCAAAATCTGAAGATGCTTGATCTGTAATGCCAAGAGCATTTTATAAAACCATTGCTGGCATAAATTCTGAATGAATTCTTCGGCATAGTCTGAAAAACATGGTTAGGTCTAAATAGGTTCTCTAATATTGTCTTGCAGAATTAATAGATCCTTGTGTTATCAATGATCCTATATAGCAACAATGTATTTTTATGTGGTTGTAAGTACAATAGGAAAACTAAATGGAGAGAGATCTGAAAGATGAGGAAAACAGCACACCCTAAAGAGTTAAAATAATAGAGGGTTTGATTTATATCCACAAAAGCCAGAAAAATTCAGAGTTAAGCCTACGTTTCCTTTTTTAAGTCATCCTATTTTGCTTCAGAATTTCAGAAGCCTTTCAAAATGGATAGCTTATCCTGTGATTACTGCCTTGTTCTTCAATCAAGTAGGGTAACACAGTATGGTACAGAGGTTTGCCTGTCTGTAGAGACTAAGTCAGGCCCTAAAGAGTACTTTAACACAGTTTTTCAGGGGGTTTCTGACATACAAGTAATTAGCTTGTTTAGACAGATGACAATAAAGCAGCATTAATCATCATTCTCTAGAGAACAGTAGGGTCAAAGTGAAGAGTTATCTTTTCACTTGGTGCAATTGATGTCAATATTGAGAGCTAATTCAAACTGGAGGTTTAATTCCCATCAAACACTCATTTACAATGGCCCATTTCAACTGAAAGTAGCCCTTGTAGCCTTAGCCAACACCACTAGATCACTACTAAGGCACCAAACATTGGTAAATTAATTCTACGGTGTGCAAATCCTTCAGTTTCCAACAGGCAACCTTCCCCTGTTCTCTGTTGGGGTCTGGCCTACTTTTGAAGTAATAAAGTATTCATAAAATGGAGGGGAAAATATAATTACTGGATGAGGGGACGTACCAGAGAGTCTACCTCTGCTAACTGCATGTGTGCCCAGGATGAGGTGAGCCGAATCTTACCAGGTGAAGATTTAAATATTTTACAACCATTCCCCTGTCTCTTTCTTTTTTTTTCAAGGAGCAGAGGCTGCCAGTTATAGTTTAAACTCAAGTTTTTCAACTGAAAGCTGTTGACTTGTCCTTAGAATCTCACCCGAGGTTCTACTGGAGGTTTTAACTTGTGGAGAGCTCTTGTCTGATGGGATTTTTACTGACGAGAATTGAAGGAGGACATTCAACCAGGACATAGTTATATTATGAGAGTTTTCATTGTAAAATGCTCCTGGCAAACATACTAACACAGAAGGACTGTGGTATTTTTTCAGGCCATTAAAAGAATTCCTAACTGAGTTTAGTAGAACAGATCCTATTCCCATAGCTGATGGAAGATCACCGTTGAGATGCCACTGGGACTGCTGTGGGGAAGGAAGCATGTGTTGGTTTTGGTTGCTTGGGCCATGAACAAATTATATGCTCCCAGTGCCCAGTAAAATGGGAGGAGATAGGAACTTGGAGAAAAAGATACAAAAGGGAAAATGCACGATTATGAAAATCTGTAAAAAGGGGATGGAAACATTTCAGAGAAACAAGTAGCAAGCATGTGGTCATACAGGTAAGACAAAGACCTATGGACATATGTGAGATAGAGATAGGAAAGGAGGAGTGCAAGTGTAACTAGAAGTTGTGGATCAGGGAGGAAAAAGTGGTGGAGGAGAAAACTGGATATGATCCAGAATGACATAGAGGAAATATGAAAAGTTCATATGTAAGGTAATTTCACTTGAGAAGAGTTCATAAACAATAGAAGTCTTGTGAGACTGGAAACATTGAGTTACCAAGACCTGCAAAAGGAGGGTACTTTGCCTCTTTGTATAAATAAAGAACTCTTTGATGTTGAAACCTGTATTAAAAATTATGCCTTTTTCATTTTTTTTTCATTTCATTTTGAAAGTACAGAATATTATCCATTAAACCACTTATTTCCTTAACAGGCAGAACCAAATAAAACTAGAAGACTATTCAGACCAACAAATGCAGTGCAGAGCAATCCAGTATTCTACAGTATCTTACTCACATAATCTCTTTTGTTTACCCGGGTGAGATTAGCTGTTTGTGAAAATGTTTGTCTTCCTCGGAATGCAGATGTATTGACCATTACAGTTAGTATAGAAATAACCCATAAACATGTATTCATGCAGCCATGCACAAACTTAATGCATTCACTGGGAAATGTCTGCTTGAGCTGTCCTAATGGTTCAAAGCGGTTACTTCAGCCATCTCCATAGTAAAGTCTTGGAACATTCAGATACTTACCAGCTTGATGACAATGGATTAATTAGCACTTCAGACAGTCAACAAATGGTATGTGCTTGATTTGGCGTGCTAGCAACTACTAACTAATTAATGGAAGACAGGAAACACTCCCTAATTTGCTTACCCATATTCTTTATGGTGAATCTATGAGGCAGAAGGCACACAGGGCATGCCTGAATGAGTGCTGCTCGCTCCTGCTCTTAAGAGACACTTAGATTTTTCTTGTCCATCTCTTCTATTTTAACAACATTTTTCATCCCCATATTAGCACCTGTGACAGTTGTAATCACCATAAGTCTTAGAAAAACATGGCAGACTATTCTTATCTCAAGAAGCTATCACTAAAATGAACTAATAGTGTTTTCTTGTTTACCCACAGAAACAAGAATTACTCTTGCGCTTGATTTACAATTTGATAGTTGGAATTATTAACACCACTTTCCCTATCCTAAAGAGAATTATGATAAAATGCGTGGCTTTTTACCTGCTGCAAGAAACAGAAAAATAGAGGCTGAAGAAGGGTTTTTCTTTTGTTTGTTTTTCTGGTTTGGGTTTTTTTTTTGGTTATTTGTGGTTGCTTTTTTTTTTTTTTTTAACAATGGGATTACTTATGGAATGCTAAAGTACATGACACCATTGCTATGGAGCAGTATCTTAGGAGACTGAGAAATTAGGAGATGTCATTTGAAAGTGTGTTTCTCAACACCACTCTTGGTAAGATGTCATGAATAAAAATGGACTTGCCATGAATTCCTCGATACATGACTAGTGGTAGGAGTTGCTCAAGAGAGTTCATGTTTATAAAAAAACATTTGCACATAGCAAGGTTGTGAAACTATTTTATGATTTGGAATTTTAATGATGAATGTAGACTTCTGGTAACCTCCAAAGACTAAACATCTCCATGGAGGTTTGCAGAAAGATACAGGAAAAACTGAGCCTTTGAAGAACTCTTCAAATTTCTAAATCTTCAGGATCTTACCATGGTTATCTGTATCATCCCCACTGAGATTATGTTCCCCTGTAGTACTGTAGTAACTTCTGTCTCTGTTCCCTTTGTCTTTTTTTGCTACTCACCTTTCACCTGTCAGTCTGAGTCTGCAGTTCTTTACAACTTGAGATGCTTCTTAGCTGCAGCTGCTGAATTCACAGTTCCCATTCACAGAATCAGAATAGTTTGGGTTGAAAGGCATCTTTAAAGGTCATCTAGTCCAAGCCCCCTGCAATGAGGAGGGACATCTTCAGCTAGATCATATTGCTTAGAGTGCCATCCAACCTGGTCTTGAACACTTTCAGGGATGGGACATCTACCAGCTCTCTGGGCAACCCGTCCAGTGTTTCAGCACCCCATTGTAAAAAAATTCATCCTTATACCTAGTCTAAATCTACCCTCTTTTAGTTTAAAGGCATTACCTTTTGCCCTATCGCAAGAGACTTTGCTAAAACTTTTGTCCCCATCTTTCCTGTAGGGTCCCTTTAAGTAATGGAAGGCTGCTATAAGTCTCCCCAGACCCTTCTCTTCTCCAGGCTGAACAACCCCAACTCCCTCAGACTGTCCTCATAAAGGAGGTTCTCCGGTCCTCTGATCATTTTTGTGACCCTCCTCTGGACCTGCTTAAACAGGTCCATGTCTTTTCTGTGCTGAGGACCCCAAAGCTAGACACAGTAATCCAGGTGGGTTCTCATTAAAATGGAGTAGAGGGGCAGAATCAGCTCCCTAGACCTTCAGACCACAGTTCTTTTGATGAAGCCCAGGATACAGTTGGCCTTCTGCACTGCAAGCATACATTGCCGGCTTATGTCCAGCTTTTCATCCACCAGTACCCCTAAGTCCTTCTTGGCAGGGCTGCTCTCAACACCTTCAGCCCCCAGCCTATATTGATATGGGCGATTGCCCCAACCCACATGCAGAACCCTGCACTTGGCCTTGTTGAACCTCATGATGTCCACATGTGTCCCCTTCTCAGGCCTGTCCAGGTCCCTGTGGATAGCATCCCTTCCCTTCGGCATGATGACCACACCAGTCAGCTTGGTGTCATCTGCAGACTTACTGAGGGTGCACTCGATCCCACTGTGTCACTGATGAAGATATTGAACAGTACCGGTCCCAATATAGACCCCTGAAGGACATCACTCAGCACCGACCTCCATCTGGTCATCGAGCTGTTTTCATCCCAACACTTACCGTGCAAAGTATTGGTGATATTAAAGTGATCTTAATTTAATGCTAGTGATAACTCTGCACTTAGAGAAGTGGGAGGTGGACTACCATTTTAGATGCTTTGTATCTGACTCCAGACATTGTTTGTTTCCATTTGGAAGACTGTTTTCATCTCTTACATAAATTTTTGGATGGATAAATAAGTGGACTCCATTCTTGGACGAAAATGAATGTAGACCAATTATGTCCTTTGAGTGGGATAGGTGCCTGTCAGGATGATTTTGGTTGAATCTTGAGACACCACACAAGCTTTTTAGCATTCTTTCTGCAAAGTATGGGTAAAATTACAGTGCAGAATTTCTTGAACGGAATAAATTTTAACAAAGTACTGTCCCCAAAGTGAGAGCAAGAAATAAGAAAAGTATCACTCCCTGAGAGGAGAGAGTTTTGCCTTAGAAAATGTACTCATTTGTCAAGTACGTTTCCAGAAGCTTAGGACCAACCTGCAGGTAATAAGCCTGCACATTCTTATCTGCACAGGCAGAATTGAGAACTATACTTATGAACAGGGCCTTCTTTGTACCAACATGCAATTAACTAAGCCATCAGGTGGGATTTTGAATACACAAACATAATACACACTGCTTTATGTACAAGTCAGTTGTCAGGATCTGAAATTTTGTCTCCAAGTATTCTTTAACTCTATAATAAACAATGATCCCTGCAAAGACAGCTGGATGCACAATATGATTCTGTAAATCTTGGCAACAAGAAGTGGAAAGAAATGATCCTCATTGGCACTAAATTAAACAAATTAGCGCTCTTCTTGGTTTTAATCCTGTCAATGCTGAAAATGATAATCCTTGATCCCTATTGTGATACAGATCAGATTGGTTTTGTGGTGGTCAGTTTAAAATCTTTTGTCACATAATTTCAGTTATTCTAAATAAATAAACACAAGAAACAAGTGGCTGTCTTAATTATAGATCTAAGAACAATGAGTCTGATTGTTCTCTCAATTCAATGCTCAGGGATCAGGCATAGCTGTAGCACACTGACTGCCAGGCAAGAACATGAGGACTGGTGCTGTGAAAAGGAAGGATAACCAGGGTCCAGAGGAATAGCAAAATGCAATCTTTGTAGATTCTGTGTAACAAGACTAGAGAAGGAAAATCACTCAGATTTATAGATTCAGACATTCATTTAGCTTCAGAACGGACAATGGTGTTACATCAGCAATCCCTTCAGTGCACTTACAGAGGTAATATGACCTTTCTGTTCTTGATTAATATTCTTCTGTTTACACATGGAAGAACAGCATTAATCCTTTCAGCTGTCTTCTTTCCGTGTTTAACATGTTTTACACGAGCTACTTCCTTGGTAGGGTGTTCAGGGTCATCAAACTACTAAAAAATCATATTTGGCTGATTATTTTAGGTAATCCAAAGATTTTTGCAGCACTTCTGCTTCCCAGAACCTGCCCAGCTGTTCCTTGTTATCAATCTCTCTCTTTATATTTAACAGTTTGGAAATGTATCATTGCATTTACCAATAAATTCAGATGACTCTATACAAGTAATGCATCATTTTCATTCTTTATCATTCCTCCTGGCTGCTTGTTGTACAGAAACTTTTACTATTAGAGATCCTGTATTTGTTTCTGGGTTTGTTGGTATGAATCATAGTGAAATCAAATTACACCCAAATACTTCAGGGAGATTCTCTTCTGCTATTGCATGGATGTTGATGAACTGACCAGTTTTAAGCCTCTTACCATGAGTCACATCAAGTTTGCATTTGAGTAGCTGCATCTCATGATGAATCTATTCATCACCCAATTATCTACATGTGTGTTTATCTGTGCCAAGGTTTCTTCCTCCAGCCAGACCAGCATGTGACTGGGAAGATGTTTGAAGCCGTGGGCCAGTCACGGTAGGTGGAAGAAAGAGAAAGACTGAATGGATTCAGGCCCACACTGAGGGGCAATACCCTGGAAGGAGAAGCTGGGAAGTCTGGCTGATGCTGAACAGCCACAGATGAGTAGATGCCAGGGTCACAGCCCTAGTGGGAAAAAAGAAGAAAGTCTCCAATGGGAGAAGGGGAAGGAAGAAATGGTAAAGGTAGAAACCAGTGCATAAAGCACCACGGCAGGAGCAAAAGCGAAGAAACCAGGACTAAACGGAGGGTTACAAGAGGAAGATTTTGTAAATATGTTAGAGAAGTGAAAGAATGTTTTTATCATGCAATCTGAGCTGAGAAGTGAGGAAAATGAGCAGCAGAGTGATGTAGTGATCAAAACAGTCTTGACTTGAGCAACCTTTACCTAATTTATTTTTGTATAATTTAATTTGTTGACAACACAAAAATTTGATCATTCATTCAGATATTGAGAAAACAAAAAACATAAACAATTAAACAGACACTTTATTAAACACTTGTGCTTGCCCCTTCCTATGCTCAAATTCCCTTATTTACTGAGTGTAACTGCATGTTGCACTCAGTCCATCCCAAGTCCTTCTGTGAGGCCCAGGACTTTTGGACTTGTGTGCATGATGGTTCCTGTCTGTTGTTCCATGCATACTGGGCTTTTTTTCTGCTGATATCTGCTTCTTGCTGATTTTTACTCTGCTGCTTTTTATTTCAGGGTGTCCCTGCCCCCGGCATGGGTCGCCCATGGCTGCAATCACGTTGCCAGTGTCCCTGCTCTGGCACGGTCAGCCCTGAGCCTCCTCCCACACAGCCACCCCTCCAGCTCCTGTGACCCAAACCTGCCCACTATGCCCAGTTCAGGTGTGAGGGACACCCAGAGCTAGTCCTTGGGCACAGCCTGGAGCGGTGCAGCCTCCAGGTCCCAGCTGTCTCCCAGTGAGGTCAACTGGGGACATTGTGCCGTGCCGATGCTGCCCCGAGCCGCTCCGCTGCCGCCCTATCTCTGCACCACACTCCTCTGCGCCATGCAAGCGCGCCCAGGCTTGTAAAAGCCTGTCAGAATAACCCTCTTAATCCTCACAGGAAGGATTTAATTAAGTTATTCTATTCTGGCATACATGCTGCCTCTTGGACTGCATATTCAATGACCTCATCTATGACTTATGAGTGTCAGTGTTTTAGTGAAGGATATTAACATTTCATTGAGAAAACCATGTTAAACAAAGCTGTAGGCACAAATGCGGAGAATCAATTGGCTGAATAGTAAAAAGGTTTATCAGTGTAATTATAAATAAGACCTCGTATTGATGCCAGCTTTGTAGAACTGTATAGATTAGGAACAACCACATTTGGAGATGAGCTTGTGGTGAGGTATTGAGGTGACATCTATTACTGAATAATGTGGAATGCTGCCAAGATAAACTGATGCACCGTTGTTCAAGAAAAGAAAAGAAAAGAAAAGAAAAGAAAAGAAAAGAAAAGAAAAGAAAAGAAAAGAAAAGAAAAGAGAAAAAAGAGAAGAGAAAATGCTTTGCTATGCACCCTAGATATTTGCAGGTCCAGAGAATGAACAGGTATAGTAATACCCTCTGTATATTGTAGACGCTTTGTAATCCTGCAGTCACAAATTCAGATATTTTTTTCAAAAGCAGCTAAATGTGTTGACCGGATTTATTTACAGCTGCACATTGTTTCACTTACACCAATCTGTATAAAAATAGAAAGGCTAAAGGTTAGGCCACTGAGCCATTAACTAGAGTGTTTAGATTATAAACTTTGTGACGGCTTCTCCCTAAACCTTAATGAAAACACTTGCAAAATATAATTAGACCAAATCCACAGCCTGACAACACCCATGGCGCAATGATTCATTTTTTTTCCCCATAAGAAAAACAACAATTTTAAAAAGTGTTTGAGTCCTGCTTAAGAGCATCCTCAGAAATCTAGCTGTTCTTGCCACGGGCAGGCTGTGATGCACTTGGTGCCTGGGCTGTCCTCAGAGGCAAGGGCTGGACCCCTCCATCCTTCAGCCCTGAGGCAGAGCAGGGCTTCAGCTGTCTGCCTGGGCCCTACCGAGTGCTGATCGTTTCTTTGCCTCACATAAAGCACAGCAACAACAAGCAAAGTTCTGGGGGTTTTGAATAATCTTAACACGAATGCGCTTCATGAGCATGTTTTGGAGGGTAAAACAAACAGCCTCCTAATAACACCACTCCTAAATCTTTAATTTTTGTGAGTTCTTGTGTGGATGTCAGCCGTAAACCTACAAAACAGGAATAAATTACTCATTTGCAGGAACGAAAAGCTCTGCCTGCGTTTTATCAGCTGAGGTGAAAGTAGCACAGCCTACAGACATATGCTAAATTCTAGTACCTGTAAAGACAGCATTGATTTAATATTTTTTTCTGTTTTGAACACTATGACACCAGAAATGATGGGTTTCCATTTTATTTGTATTAATTGTATACACACTTTGGAAGCTGATAGGGTGAGATTGATTGTAATTGAGCCATAAATTTAGCATTGAGAAATGCCATCCATTTAGCTGGACAGTTCTGTGATGAAATACATTTTTAAAGCACGTATTGCAGGCAGAGTGTCCAAGATAACAAATGATAAATGCCTCATACCAATAGCTACAGAGAGGCAATCCTCAATAAAAAGTGGGTAACTTCTCAAAGAGCTACCATAAGTTATTTTACCTTGATTTTGCACCACAAGAGATTTATTTTGTTAAAATACTGTTTATCACATTACTCCTTTTATTTGATAAAACCACACAGTAGATACATTCTGAAATCTAAAATGCTGTGTCCTATCATTGCATGATATGTCACTAACCCTCTGGTCCATCAGAAAATACTTTTGCATAAATCTGATTAAATAAATCAGACTCTTGATATCTGCATATACGTGAAAAGGCACGCTCATGAATACTCAGAGACATATCCACAGATAGCTGTTGTAGACTCTTGTGATGCCACCAAAGTCCATAGAGCCTTAACAGTTTATACCAGATAAGGATCTGTCTCAAAGTGTGTATAAAGCTATGTGAAAGCAAATCTCAATGTGAGGTATAAGACATATTCTGGAGGTGACCATGAAAAGCATAATTTTCCCTCAAGTATTTTTGTTCTTTTTCTTTCTACTGAATTTCATAAGCAAAACATCCTGCCATTTTGATTCTAAGATCTCTGAAGAATTGTAAGAGATTTATTTCTTTACCTAAAAGATAAACGTTGTTCTGCAGAAATGTGAATTTTTAAGTCTTATCCAAATCCTCAAATTCTCATTCCCCAGTTGCTATCTCTTTCTTTGAGTACTTTCATGGCCTTTATCAGCCAGGTGTCCAAGCATCTTTTAAAGTCAAAGTATGTCAGTTCTGTTTCTCCTTGGAAAGGAGATGAATTGGCCTTGGGATGGACAAAATGGAAATGGTCCCATGACAACTTACAGAAGAAAAATAGATGTTTTAATTAGATGTGAAAGCACTGTAAAGTTGGTCTGGCCTCAACTGTGATTGATCCATGAAAGGTTTTATCACCTGTAGACATAAGTTTCCTCCTACTGGTCAATAGTATCTTTCTGTCCATGCAATGAAGGTAGTGATAGCAATGATTCATGGAAATTTACCAGATAGAGAGCTCCTACTCAGTGTTGAGCCTTCTCATTTGAAATTATGCACATAACAGAAATATTTTAATGTATCTCTAGAGGCATATTGGAGATATATCTTCCTACTTCCTTTGGAGACTAGAGACTATTACCAAACATGTCAGCATATAGAAATAGCAGTATTGGAACAGAAGATGGGAAAAGATCACTTGGATCTTCCATCCAGGCCACACCAGTCGTTACAGTCTCAATACTGGAGACATAGAAAGGTCTGCTATTTCTAGTGATTCCCAATATTCCAGCTATAAGAAAAACAGCAGACTTTTAAATTTTTTTTTTCTTTCATATGAACAACACTTTCAAGAGAATATAAACAATAATTTATCTGCAGCAAAATAGTGCACAGTAAGTTTGAAAGAAAAAGAACACAGTGTTTTGAACAGGAGTCAAGCATATGGTTCAATCATTATTTCAGGTTTTAATGTCTAAATGCTTATTTTGAGTCCATAACAATAATTTACTTTGTTTTCACAATACTTTATATGAAGTCCATGAAAGTGGGTGACTGAAGCAGCAAAGTAACTTTATACCCATGCAAAGCAGAAAAGAAAGGTGGTCTGGTTTGGGTGACAGAAGGCTAGAATGTGACTAAAGGAGTTTCATTGACGAAGTGATACTGCCTTTGCTGATAAGTGATCTTCATTCCAGAATAACTATTTAAAATGTGTAAAACCTGATCATTGGTTATTTTTTTTTCTTTAGGAAAAGTAACTTTTGGAGGTATTAGAAAACTTTTCCAATAATAGGGCAACTTTGTCAAAAGAGGCTTAAGTTCAGATTTAGAAAGAAACCAAAAAACAAGGCTCCCAAAATGAAGAAGGGGAGAGAGATATTTTGATGGAACCAAAATGATTAATTTAATTCAATTCTTTCAGAGTTGTTAACAGGAAAATAAGTCCAAATCCACTGAAGCTCTCTCTGTGGAGTTAAAAAAATAGAGCTTGTCTGTGTGTCTGCTTGGACTAAAGTACAAATAATGATGGGGAATTTGTGTTATTCTGTATCCATCCTGAGCTACATTGTTTAGGGAACTGGATTTGTGTAGATGCAAGGAGGTGCTCACCAGCACATGTATTCTGCTCACATAAGATGCATACAGACCCGATATTTTGGTTTACTCCTGACACCTAGAATAATAGCTCACATCTTGTGCCAGAGATGAATGACTGTAAATGAGTGTTTCAGAGACTCAACTTCATCATTGATTCCACAGGCTTTTTTTTTGCCACTCTGTCTCCTCCACCAAACTCAAACTGCTCTCCAATTTCTGCCCCTTTTCATTTTGTTTTGCAACAGAAATACATCATCCAGTGTATGCTTCTGAATTTATAAAATACGCAATAGGTAGTCAGGTTTTCAGCAGTAGTATAGCTCTGGGGAGCTTTGAGGCACTTTACAATTTCTGCAGTAGTACAACATGCTGCAGAGTTGGAAGTGTTACCTTTCTTTTTATTTGTTTACTTTTTAATCGTAATATCAGCCAAAATCAGCCAGACAGAAATGCATGCAATTATCAGAATGATTAAATAGAGAACTTTAGGAGACAGATAGGGAGACATGACCTCCTGGCAATGAGAGGCACATTCTGCTTGTCATTTGGCGTTCGTCCATTACTATTATGTCTGGGACTTCAACAGTGTTTCGATTTCCCAAAACTGTACCCCTTTTCTCCAGCAGCAGCTCCTGCTGTCTTTTTTTGGCAGCCGAGTTGGAGGCACATTTTGGGATATGTGTTTGCTGTCCCAGGTGATGGGTTTGCGTGTGTTACTCCTCTCAGCACATAGCATCAGCAGTCCAAGGAGCAGAGAGCTCCTGTTCTCCTGGGCTGTTTAATGTCTCTGATCCTCCCATAGCACTCACAGGCAGGAGTGAACGTGGCACACGGCTCCAGTGCAGATGGGGTAGTTTTTACCTTGGTGAGTGGCCAGTCACTTTTTGTGAAGAATTCCTTCTTGCCTTTCTGGAAGAATTTGACTTCCTTGTCTTATTTATTTCTTCCATTTCTGCCTCTGAGCTGGTCACTCTGTAAAGTGCAGGGATTTTGGTATATCCTTTTCCCACTTTTTACACGTTTTCCTACTCAAGGAACCAATATAGGAGCCAGAGGCTTGTAGGCTCTTTGTAAATCACAGTTCCATGTCATTTTACTTATTGCAAGTTCAGTCATCGCTTCGCAGGCCACACAAGTAAGTCTTAAGCTAATTTATAGTGCTAAGGCAGGGAGACCTCTATTTCAAGGCAGCTCATCTGAAGAATCCCCTATGAGCAGACATATGAAAAAAGGGCCAGTCATGTATGGAAAGGGGAACTGAGATGATCATAGTTGTGAAAGCTCTTTCGTTGAGACCTCATGGCAGTATTCCACCTGGCCATGCTTCTCTTCAGCAGTTTCTCCTTTTTTTTTACTCCTTATTTTTGTTTCATAGTTCATGAGTTCATCCCTTCTTTCTTAGGCCTCAGAGCATCCTATTTCATCTCCCCATTTTGGTGTGCTGCGAAAAGACTTAATATGAATGAGAATCAGGCTTCCCCCCCCTCTCTCTCTCTCTTGCAGGCCAGTGTGTGGATGTCTTTGCTAGTAGAAACCTCTTTGGAATCACAAAATTGGCAGCTGGCACGGTAATGGGTGCCTTCCAAAAGAACGAAGTTTGTTACTGTTAATATTAACCAGTGATTCATTAGGTTCTTTTCAAAATTAAGAAAGTACTGAATCAAAAAGTGGGGGCAGAGAAGGGTTGGATCTAGAAAAATAAATATAAATGGTCTTAGAAAGTGGTTATTACCACCTGTTTCAGTAATCTGTCCTGTTGCTACCTAATAAGTAGAATGAAACTGGTAGAAGTTCATTATTTTCAGAGAACAATAAGGTGAGGTTTTAAGAATATACATACTTCTGAAAAACATGCAAAGCATGACATGTTGGATCCTTTCCTGAAGTTGTGAAAACTTCACTGACTGCACCTAAGCCAGGTTTTTACCCTGAGTTTCAGAATACTACTTTTAATTTGTGTAGCACTGGATGGTCCCTTATATATCTCTATCAATTCCGGGTTCAGAGTTCTTACAGACACTTTTTATAATGAATATTTTGTGCATTCATTTGCACTCAAAGTACAAACCTTGAAAAAAAAATCTTTGTTTAAAACTGTCCTAGTTTTAAATGAGTGCCAGTTTTTATGTTGGTGTGTACAGCATGTTTAACAGAACTTTTACAGGTTGCATTTCTGTAGATAGAATTTCAGGCTGTTGGTCTTGAGTTTGCTCTGACTTAAGGGAGGATTTTTTCTGACTGCTGCATGTTGAAGATTTGAAACTTGGCATCTGAAGCCTGTAATTTTCCTTATGAATATTAATTCTGTAGTAACAGTTCTCAGTCTGTGCTGTGTACAGAGGACAGTTTTGGTTTATTTCACTCCTTAAGCTTTTTTTATCCTCCAGCTGGATAAAAGCAATGAGTTGGATAACTGATTTGCAGCAAGACTTTCATTTCTTTTTTTTTTTTTTTTTTTCACAAGAAGAAGGTAAAAGGTCATATATGTTTCCTGAGTATTTTCTGGTCTTACACAGGTTTTCAGCCTGTAGATTCTAGAAGAGACTAGTAATGGGAGGGTGGTTTAATAGCAAATTCCAGATGGTGTCTGTACACATGAAGGAAACACCTACATGTCTTTATTTAAGACAAGAGATAGCAAATCTCTACAGCAATGGGTAACTCTCAAAGCCTTTCACAGCAGGATTGTCTTGGCAGAGGAAAGGTCATGGCTATGGGTTTTGACAAAGAGTTCCTGAGAGGCTCTCTTTTATTCCAAAAGTCTGGATTTTCCTTTCATCTTGTATCACTGTTCAAATACACTGAAGATCATCACTGTTCTGAAGAAAATCCTGAATAGGAGGTGTGTCCAAGCAGAATAGCTATCATTCATTCAGGTTCATGACACAGCAAGTTCTGCAAATCAGAGAAGCTGATAAATTCATTGTGCACAGCTAGCCAGGAATTGAAATTGCTGTTTCTTTGGAAATGCTTCATTTCAAGGAAGAAAATGCAATTTGTAATAAGAATAAGATACTAAAAATGGGACTTCTTCTCTAAAATGAAAATAGTCTGAAAGCATCCTTGTGGAATCAAAACATTTTAATTTGGTCAAGTTCAGAAGTTATTATTTGACTTAAATACTTCAGATAATTTTGTTTCAGTTCCTTATTTGATAAAAACTTTAAATGTAGTCAAAAGCATGAATAGATGAATGGTATTAAAAGGGAAATCTAAACACATAATATACAATACATACAAAATAAATATGCAATATAAAACCCAACATAAATACATTATTTATATACACAGTGCTGACCATTGTGTTTTCTAAAATGCTGCCCTTAAACTGCCACCAATGGCATTGTTTTTTTCATATGATTTTAATTATTATCATAGAATCATAGAATCATTAATAGAATGGTTTGGGTTGGAAGTGACCTTAAAGGTCAAAAAGTTCCAACCTCCCTGACATGGGCAGGGACACCTCCCACTAGAGCAGGTTGCTCAAAGCCCCATCCAGCCTGGTCTTGAACACTTCCAGGAATGGGGCATCCACAACTTTGGGCAACCTGCTCCCGTGTCTCACCACCCCCGCAGTAAATAATTTCTTCCTTGTATGTAATTTAAATTTACCCTGTTTCAGTTTAAAACTATCACCTCTCATTCTATCTTCAGTCCCTGGTAAAGAGTGCCTCCCCATCTTTACTTTTAAGCGCTGGAAGTCTGCTATAAGGCCTCCCAAGAGCCTTCTCTTCTCCAGGTTGAACAACCCCAGCTCTCTCAGCCTGTCTTCATGGGAGAGCTGCTCCAGCTTTCTGGTCATCTTCGTGGTTCTTCTCTGGACTTGCTCCAACAGGTCCATGTTCTTCTTATGTTGGGGAGCCCAGAGCTGGATGTAGTACTCCAGGTGGGGTCTCACCAGAGCAGAGGAGCAGAATGACCTCCCTTGACCTGCTGGCCACACTTTTATTGATGCAGCCCAGGATGCAGTTGGCTTTCTGGGCTGCAACTGCACACTGCTGGCTCATGTTGAGCTTCTCATCCACAAACACACGGAAGTCCTTCTCCACAGGGGCATACCACTGGACTCTACCTGTATGAATGAATAAAATGGATTGAGAACTGTGATGAAAGGATTTAACACCCTGACACTAGGTGGTGTAGTACAACTCAGGGGCAAACCACTAACTGCTCTTGCGCTTCATAACTAAGCAACTGTATGTAAACAGTCTTTAGTTTCAAACTATACTTTCTGACCCAGACCATAGCTGTTCCTACAGCTTTACCAACCATTCAATAGTATGGACAGTCAAGGGACAGTACATTGGCTTATGGTTCAATTCTTTAAGTTTGCTCATACAGATGTGACCATAGAGATAACTCCATGAGAGAAGGGCTCAAATCTCCTGCCTGAAGATAAGATTTCGTAAAGAACAAACAGATCTTGCAGCAGAAAAGCTGGGGGGGAAGACTTTGCTGAAATCCATCGAGAAGAGGAGTGTGGCAGACCAGTGAAGACTCAAGGCCTGACTGAGCTCACCCACATGATTCAAGATGAATATCAATTAAAGTCTTAGGATTGATCTGACAATAAAAAAGTGTGAGATAGCCACAGACAGTATCTGGGCAGAGATTCAGAATTAGATTCCCAGTTACTCATCCACCTTCCGGATTTTAAGTAAACTTTTATTAAATTTACTCCTTCAAGTAGAACTTAATCATGGAACAGACTTGTTCTTTTCAGAGGATAAGGATGTGTATTAAAGCTGCACTATCAGGTTTTTAGCTCCATTGTAATAACATATACAGCAATTTTGTGGCATATCTATTATAACATACATACAGCATTCAATTGATGATGATTTATGCTTCCCACTGCTACTGTCAACCAGTTATGACAAGTGCCCTTGCCTTACTTTTCAGGTTTATAGCATAGCAACCTTACTGAAGATCCTCCTGTTAAGTTGATGGTGGTAGGGGAAAAGGCACCAGCTGTATCTCATCTGATGGAAACCTTTATAACAATACTAACCTGGAATTGCTTAAACCTCTGCAATTTTCCAAGGAAGCAACTTTTTTTTTTTTATTTTTTAAACCAAAGCAGAATTGATCCAACCACAAAGACTGCAAGACTGCCAAATGTATGTAGAGATACTATCAGTGCAGATTTTCTTAAAAAACTCATATAAGTTTCAAATAAGCTGAATGTGATCTCAGGGTTGGTTTATACAGTAGAATGTACAAAGAATTCAGTGACAGATCAGATTTACCTGTACTATAACTTTTTTGGAGATCAGTCCATGATTAATGATCTTTAAGTGCAAAGCCCCTGCTAACGCAGCATTATGTCTGAAAGAGGATGTGTAGAAACAGCACTCAATTTCTACACCACCTTTTCTTCTGCTTGTGTTCACAGTTGGGTTTCCCTCTCACTTGCAGCAACATGTCTCTGGGGTTGGTCCAGTGATCAGGCAGTCCAAAGTGGATATGCAGCAGAGACAGATGTCTCTGTCAAACTTGTTTCCTACGTATTCAGCCTGGCCCAGCTGGCAACCAGGGCAGGTAAAGTTGTGGGATTGTGACCAAACATGCAAATATTGCTGGTACATGTTTTTATGGTGAGAGGTATCTTCTTAGGTGATACAGAAGGCAAACGTGGACCATGTAGCTAGTGTAAATAAAGGGATAGAATGAAAAGAAAAAAAGGAGGAAGGGAAAAGATTAAGAGAACAGCAATAAGGAACAGTAATACATGGGTTTGTGTTCAGATTCCAGTAATACTTTGTATCATCTTAAATAAAAGTTATTGTGCAATGCCCTCATTTAAGGCATATAAAACCCACCGTTGAGACCATAGGCACTTTGGATTCTAAGGTGGTTTAGCCACTCAACAAGATCATCTTTCCTCTCTCACTCCTGACTATATAGAATATTTAGGATATATGAGTGCCTAAAGTTACAGAAGGGAGGAATCTGCCTGATGTGTTTAAGTATGGAGCCTTGTGTGGACTCCTATGGAGTCCTCACTGAGAGCTGAGAGGCTGGAACATCTTGTGCAGTATTTCACTTTTTCATTAGAAGCAGAGGGCATTTAAGCACTTTAGGGATGGAGCTACTTTGAAAACACAGCAGTGGGTCACATATATTTATTCTATGTTCACCCACACCAACATTGTTTAGAGCTCTTCCTTGCCTTAAGGATTCCCCTCCTTGTGTTTAGGAAAGTGTGACTATATTTCTGTAGTGACATATTTGTTTGATATTTATTGTCTCTTCAAAAATAGTTTTCAAATAAAAGTGAATGCAGTGGTTTCATTTTTGTATCAACCACTATTCCACTGTGAGGCTGCTGAAACAGAAAGCTGCTCCAGTGGAGTCAGAGAATTCAAAGTGACCTGCTGGAATAGTGTTACTTCTGAGGGCCGGGAGAGGATCCAGGCTGGTTGTGCATGTATAAAACCACACAAGCAGCTGGACAGAACTATTGCACCAGACACAGGGGATTTCTACCTCAGAACAGGAGTAAAGACACTTTGAAATTATGAGAACTGGAGAATGTACCTGAGAGAGGAAGAGACCTTCCCAGCAGGCTACTAGCAACATCAGAGATATGTTGAGGACTACAGAAGCAAGATACCCCCACAGGTTCAATTTAAAACCAAGAGGTTAGGCAGGACGATTGATGGGGCAGAAGAGAGTATTAATTTGTCAGACAGTTGCAAACATTAAGCTTGATCTTGAACATAGAATAAGTCAAGGAGTTTTTCTGGATCCTTTTCTGGTTTAGCCTGAACCTATCTTCTAGGTAAAAAAAGAAAAAAGAATCAGCCTTGATTTTAAATTCTTTGTCAACAATTTTTCAGTTGTTCCAAAGACTAATCATCATCACAATTTGAAATGTGCACCCTGCTTGAGTTCTGAGTTTGTTGAACTTCAGCTTCCAGCCATTGGCTCCTCTTTCTCCACCTTCTGTTAGATTCTAATCAAACCTCCTTTTAGCTTCTTTTTGAGAAATGAAATAGATTTTGCTCCTCTCATGTTTCATGCTACGGGACATTTTCCAATCATTTAATCATGCAGGCTCCCTTCTCAAACTACTACTGGTTTTGTCTTTGACTGCAAGTATTACAACCACCCACAATATACAGCAGCCATTTTCCCACTAGAGTCCAAAACAGTAGTAACAAAACCTCTCTGCTTCCACTTCACATTCCTCAGTTTACACACTCTAAATCACCTTTACTTCAATTTAAATCACCTTTACTTACTGCATTATTCTGAGATCTCAACTTCACCTGATTGTCCACCAGGTCTTTTCTAGAGCTCCTGTCCCTGGAAGAAAAGCCTGTATCCACTTTTAAAAAGATATTTCATTCTTTTTAAAAAGATATTTCATTCAATGTTTTGTCTTAGATGTACCAGTTCCCCTTCTGTTGTGACTGGAGAGATATTGTTACGTTTTCCCATCATACCCAGAGACATCTGTTCTGTTTCAGTAAGCAGTTGTTCTTATGAGCCATGACAAATTCATTTTCTGGGCTCTCTAGGTTCTTTGGGGGAAAAAGATGGCCATGGAGCAGCATTCTTTGAAAACAGTCAAGCAGCCCACGATAGTGGATGGTGGAGCACTTTAATCACATAAGGATTTCAACTTTTGAATTACGTATGGTAAAGGATAGCATGCTTCAGAACGGTTTTGGGAAAGTGACTGCAAATTCCTTATCTCCCTCCTCCTCCATCCCCTTGATACTCTTCACAGTCATCAGACTAAGAGCTCTGATCTGCTCCAGAGATTACCGAGACTAGTTAAGGTGTGTACCATAGTCTTTCATTCACAAAAGACCATCCAACTTCCTCAAAAAAAACAAAAAACAAAACCAGAGAATAACTACAGTTTTGGAAAAAACTCTCTGGACCATCTTGTGAGGTATGGCCACAATCGTTCGTATTTATGAACAGAAGGCAGGTTACACTTTGACTATTACCCCTTTTCTCCCCAATTTTGTACATTTCCTTCTTTGAAAGCAAAGAAATGTATGTGTATGTCATATAATGATTTGTTATTAACTACTACTTTCTGGCAGATCAACTTCAGTTCTTATACAGCAAACTGGTGGGTTATCAGCTGCTGGTTGAACAACATGGTCATAGCCTCAATCACTGCTTTAACTGTTCAGGACCTTTGTAAATCTTCACTTTCTGGAAGCAGATTCTGAGTCTGCTGTATTCCTTTCCAGAGCATGGAAAACAGAACAAAGTGTGAGGGGGTATATTTAAGTCACTGCTGAAAAACATTGACCAGAACATTTGCAACATGCTATTTTCACATCTTCCTAAATTCTGTTTTTTCTCCTACCCAGGAAAACATGTGTTCCTTACTGAAGCAAACACAGGGCTATGTCTCAGTAAGAGAGCACCAAAATAGCTCCATTAACAGCAGTTAAATACCATGATTTAGCCCATCTGGAGATTTCATCCATAATGACGTTTGAGTATTTCAGCACAAAGCATTTCACTGAGAGTTGGTGTATACTTGTATCTGGACACATGTGTGTCCATCAAAGTGTATAGATGTGTACAGGTGCATGTGTGTGCATGCTAGCATCCAAAAAATAAGTAGAGTAAAATATGTTACAATCATATGTGGATAACTGAACTGGCTAAGCAGATTTCCTTCAAACATGTCCCCAAATTACCCATGAGCAAAAAACACAAGTATTAAAACTGTCAGCACAAAGGTAATTTAGACAAGAGAAAGTTATAAGCTGCTGTAAATTAGAACGTGGAATGAGAATACCTCTCCTGTGAGAGAAGTCCAATTTCACCTGGCTTTGGCATTGAATTTTTCAGTGGGAAATTACCTTTAGAACTGACTTCAAGTATTAAAACAAAAAAAAACAAACAAAAAAAAAAACAACAACAACAAAAAAAAAGATGTGTAGAGAAAAAATACAAATACTGATAATAATTGACATCAGAAAGAACTTCAATAATTTAGATTTTAATCATTTAAAAAGTAGAATCTGTCAAGGAAACAGCTGGGAAGAATGTTAACTAGAAACCACATTTACAAGGATGGCCTTTAATCATGGATCACATTGAATCAATTAGTGTTATAGTTAACTAGATATTTGTAAAACCAGAGGCAATTTCAGTTCATGGGTGAATGGAGTGCACTCCATGAATAAGTTGCCTTCATTTTTATTTTATATATTTGAAATACAGCAGAATTCTCACATGTATTATGAGATTTGATGTTTTCTCTTAATGTAACAGCTTCTGAATGCATTCATTTTTTTTTAAACTATACTGAATATTAATGCTATGTTTAATTATAAACCATGAATCCTAAGCAATACTGATGTTTCTTCATACAAAATTGCTATGAAGAAATATTCATTGGTTTAATTATTTTCTGTTTCTCTAATTTATGTTTTGTCACTCTTGCTGTTGCCAAAACACAATTTTGTTACTTTTCTTTTGACAATGAATGTGTGTTATTAACCCATTATAAGAATGCAGCAGATAAGGAGGGAAACCTGTTGTTCTTTTAGCAGTACCTTCAAATAGTGAAATAGCCTAGAGGGCTAAATTGCCCAGTGCTGAGACGTTGTAAAATAGTGTGTAGAGCCCACTAAATATCTATACTTCTTTTCTTAAGCTTGTATGGTGTTTCATCCAAAGTTTGTTGAAATCAGTGCAAACTTTTCCAGTGACATCTGCTGAATTGTGATTCATGGTCACATTGCTAGTAAAGGTCTAACCCCATATCTTCCAGCACTCATGGAGAATGTAATTTATAGATCACATAAAGATCAGCCAGAATTTAGGACTTCCTGCCCTGTCATCTGCCCTTCCACAGCTAATGATGGAAAAGACATGGCAAAACAGAGCACAGAGCAGTGAATATTGGACATGCAGTTCTTCTCTATAGTCTCTGTTTGCATAGTTTGCTCTCCATAAGTGAGTCTTATTTACTCACTGACAGTCAAAACAGCTTTCATATAACATGTCCCCTTGGAATACTAAAAAAAAAAAAAAGACTTTGTGTCAGCCTCCAGGTGGGGGCTACAGACCTTCTCTCGACAGTTACAGATAATAGTATACAGCTGCACATCACTGATCTTCATCAGCAGAGTGCATTACCTGCAGCCAAGTGTCTTTTATGTTTACTGGGAATACACACCCCATCACTCAGTCCTGGATCTTCTTCTATTTCCCTTGCCTTTCCATTTTGACCTTTTAATTAATGGTGGAGTTGATGATCTTGAAACAGAACAGTCCAGGCATGGTGGCAAACAGAATGAAATCTGGGGTACTGGGGGAGAGAGAGTGGGTAACAACAGCTACACACTTCACTCAGAGTCTGGTTATTATTAGTGGCTGTATCAGTGAGCCTTTAGGAATAAGAAGTTTGAGAAAAGCATCAAGAAATACCATACATTGAGACTGGGATTGTTGAGGTTCTGTACACACTTGATCTAAGCAGAAATTAAAGATCTGAGTGCACAAGTGCACTTATGATTAGAAGAGCTAGGAAGGTGTAATACAAAAATGCAAATGTCAAGTACATATATGCCATAATAAATAAACATTGTGATTTGGGAAACTACCATTTGCAGAAAGAAGAAAATGGAAGAAATGGCTTTAAATGGCAAATGGTTATTTACCATTGTCTTAACCGTAATAATTTTTTGCATTAAGATTTCCCTGATTGTTTTTTAGGCATGTTGATATCTCAGTTTAAAGCATTAGTCAGTATCTGATGTTAACAAGCACATAGCATTTATTACATAAAGCCCTTGGTGGCCTCATTTGAAAGGAGCTGTTATAAAATATTAGAATGAATAGACAGGACGTGGTGAGCATTGCTGCAGGATCCACAAGCTCCTGTTTGTGTGACTAGTTTCCATCTTGTACTCAGGCAATTGAGAGAATAGGTACGTGCTCATTGAGTCTTTTTTTATTTTTTTTACATGTCTGCCTGATGACAGCTCTGTGTGCTGTCTAGTCTTCCAAAATCAGAGAAAGAGCAGGTCCTGATAAGGTCTAGAGATAAATTCTTGTTATAGGGCTGGAAGAAGAGAACATTATGTTTCAGGGATAATGGCAAAATGCCTCTCTGTTTCTCCCTGAGGGTGGCCAAGAAAATGTAAAGGTGAAAGAAAAATGGAACAACCATGCTCAAGCTGAAATACATCCATTTATGCCATTTTCTTTCTGTCTCATCTGTTTAACCAATAAATTATATGGGGGGAGAATTGGCTTCCAAAAGGTTGATATGGAGCATAAAGTTCCCTTTTGGCTGCACATCATGCTGCTTTCAGGCCCATGGTGCCTATCTGCAACTTCTCTTTGCAGTTAGCCTGGTGTCTGAGGGAAATGAGAAACCTGGACTTCAGTTGTTGGCTACACGAATAGCTCCTCCAACATCAGTGGAAGACATTGTCTTTAAAGCAGTGGAGAGCAAAATCTAGCTTGATGCTCCACTGCCTGTCCCTAGCTCTGCATGAGCCCACTAGAGATACTTCTCTGTGGCTCATGTATGTCTGTATGGGAGGAAGATTAAGGGGAAGGATGGATGAGACTGTATTTGCAAACAGCAGTGAAAAACAAAAAAAGCTTTCTTTGTAGCCTCAATTTTACTTTCTACAAGACAGTGCTCAGCGCTTGTAGTAGAAAAGTTCTCATGCTCTAGACAGCTAATAGCACTGCTTAGGCTTATTTGTTAAAATGAGTCAATTCCTGTCTAAGACAAGTCCCTTTTCCTGTGCTAGAACTTGTTAGCATTTAACAGAGAAGGGAGGAATGCCAGCTATGCACTAATAGCCTTCATTAGCAATTAATTATAAGTAACAGTTATGAATCTAAATCAGCATCAGAAACTAATGAATTCATCCTTGTCGTGAATGACAATGACTAATGAAAATGATCCATACAGAGCTAAACAATGCAAGGTAACTATAACTTAGCAAGCAAAAGAAGGGATACTGTGAGATCCTGGGACTGACCTTGCTCCCACTGATATTAATCAAAAGGTTCCTGATACCCCTCAGTAAGAGAAAGTATGGCAGCGTCTCCTGTCATGGAAGAAAGAGATAATATTTTTCTGTAGCTTTGACCCAGTCTTTTGTGACAGATAATAGACAAAGAAGGGGATATTTATTCAGGGAATGCTGACAAAGAGCTAAGTTGAGAGTGCCAGAAATGTCTAAGAGGTTTAAATGCTAGACTCTAGACACTAGCCTTTAGACACTATTAAAGCAGCGTTATGGAGACCACATAATCAATAAGCTGTCAGTGCTTAGGGCAATAATTAAGGGATACCTGTAAAAGAATAATGCCCGTTTGTTGGGAAGGCAAGAAAAGTCGCTTTGTACTGGGCGTTTATGTGTGCCTGTCTATAGCTGTATTCATTTTAGATATTGATTTCTAACAGACTATTTTTTAAAGAGATAGTGTAATAATAGCATAATCAGCTATTAATGTTTTGATGCCGTGGCACATCTCAGGAGACAGAATCAGGAAGAAGAACAGATTTTCTTCTTCCTATCATTTTAGCAATTAGCAAAATAGGTATCATCCTATTCCTGTTTTGCTATTGATCTGAAGGGATTGTGTGGGAAGGGACCTGGCCTAGGGAATTAAAATTATCTCTCTACTTGTGAGGGGGCGAAAATGTCTTTCCTTTCATGTTTCTTCCATTTGTCACTTTATGCTGTGCACCTGCTGTTTGTAGGCAAGTAAGCCCAGTAGCAAATCCTAGTTGCGAGTAAGCATCATATGCCTGGTCTGTTGTCAAGCCACCATATATAAGATCATGGCCTTCCGGTGAATAAATATATAGCTATCCTCGGTGCTGTCTTATCCCTGTTTCTACTGGATCAATCTTAGAGTCCATCTTAAAGTTCTATCATCGTGCTGTAAGGTAAGGAAATGGGAGAAGTAACACTGAAGACATTTTGAAGTAGGACTTTTTGCCTTGCAACTGATCTCAGCTACTTGCAAAACTGCTACCAGAACTCTGCAGCACCGTGTCCTTGGGGCCAGCAGGTACAAATCAGCACAACTCAAATTTATATTCATCAAACCATAGTGATTTGCACTGGCCCCAGAATAAAGCCGAAACTGCCCATGTTGTTAACTCAAAATACACAAGTAGCACAGCACTATGTGGTGAAACAGAGGTAGGAACGGGCAGGTGCTGATTCAGTTGGGTATTTATTTAATCCTTTTGCTCTGAGGTAAACAGTTTTTATTCAAACGTAATCACCTTTGACAGATACATGAATTTTCCGTTGCATTTGATCTTCAGAAGAAGACCCACTCTAGGGTGGTAGAACCTCACTGAGGTTTAGTACAGTTCCTACTTGTCTTTGTCCATGGCAGGATCCAGCTTAGAAACCCCCAGGACCCAGCCTTGGAAACTTTATCTTCTGTGGAGGCAAAGGGAGTCTTTTGGGGATGCAGGCTTTGGGCTTACACTCCCTGAGTTATTGGGGTGTTCCTCCTGTTCTTGATTTCCACGGGAAATGCTCTCTGTCATTTTTACTGTTGCCATAGCAAAGTCCATGTGGCATGCCATTACAGTGCAGGTTTTTGGCCCCAAGATGTCCCTACACCAAAGTTAGTCAAATATTAAAGGAAGCCAAAGGAAAAGGATGAGGATTTAGGTTTGAGTAAAAGCCAACAAAATTTTGGGAAGCAAAACGAATTAGGACTGCAAGGAATATTTAAATGTGGATTGAGTGGAAGCTTTGCAGACAAGCTCAGAAAGTTTGTACTGCGTGTAAGAATGCCATGAAAGAAAACGCAGAAGTGATAATAGACCCTCTGCTTTAATTACACAAAAACTACATACTTGGACTACAAACTGTGTGAAAATCTCCTGTCTCTTGTAAAACAGAAACTCATAAGGTTTCAGTGTTTCAGTCCATCCCATCTCCAGAACTGGCTGTTCTCCTGCCATGCACCACGACCAAGCACATCTCCACTGCTCCTGGCAACCTCTGCAGCATTTTCCCTTTATTTTATCGCATCCTAGTGCCTGTGCAAAGGGAAAACTTACTCATGAATATTGTTTCAGGGTTATCACAGGAACCTGGGCTTTCACAGAGCAGGTCTCTGCCACTTTATCCTATCCTCCACAAACCTGACAGTTAATGCTTCCTGAATTCTTTTCTGCTCTCTTATTTTCACTCTTCCTGTTTTTTAGAGGACTTAAGCTTTTGGGTTTTTTTTTTTCAAATTACTGTATTTTATTCCAATTATTTGTTTACTTGACATATTATAGTAATTAGTTCTCAGTGAGTTCTAATGCTGGATTTATTGTAAAATGTGTAGTAGAAACAATTAAACATTTTATTATTGCAAACATACATCATTTTCTGCATATTTTACATCAGTTAATTTGCCTCGGGGAAAAAAAAAAAAGGCATTTTCTGCATCAAGGACACTAATCCAGAATTTTGAAAGTAGGAAATTTATCAAGGATTCAAGATTCTGAAATAGTCAACCAGTTTTCAAGGCAAATCAGCCTAGTGAAAGCCAAATGCTTACTTTATATCTCAAGTTAATCCATTGATCACTGTGGACTTTTAATCCACAATCTCTGCGCTTGAGATTACACATAAAATTCTTTTAAAATATGGATGAAAAAAGTCCTGGCATTCAAACTGATTCTCTGCTCTTAAATCTGTTTGGGTTACACAGAGGAATTAGGTTCCTTTAATGTATTATAACTGGTGTTCTTGAAGGACTAAGTTACCTTTTACTGGGCATTCCATTCACAGGGGTTGTGTTGCATTGCTCTGGGATCACCAACATTTAAAAACTTTGCTGTGGCTCCTAGCATGTTGGAGGCATGTTAATAACCCATAATAATATCTTACCCGTCTGTAAGTTTTGAATTGAAGAGACAGACTTAATTTCCTATATTTACCAAGAATAGAAATTTTGGATGGTTTCTTTTTGTCTTTACCAGCTCAACACCTTTTTTGTTTCATACAATATATGAAAATCTAATTTCACAGAATTAACTTGAAAATCCTTTTCTGAGTAATTCATTCTGGAACATCTGGCTGACTCATAGAGGCTCTGATGCTGCAAGAAAATTTTGAATCTAAATTGCTCTGAACATTTCTGCATTCTTTAGATTATTAATACGATGGACAGGTTTCATACTGGTTTGTGCCAACATAAAGTAGCTGTGCAAATGAAATTTGGTCTGAATGTGCCTAATGTAGTGTGAACTACAAGTTTTCTTCTAATGAAAGCTTTATTTTCACTGTCATTGAACTTAGGGAGGGGGGAACAATTTTGTTCTTATGACTAAAGCAGCTGGCTTGGCTTACCATCATCTGCATTAGGCTACTTGCAAACCTGTTTTTAATATTTCTTGGATTTAAAATGTTTATTTCTAGTCTGGTACAGTACAGGTATTTTGTAATTCTTGAGCAGAAGCAAAATAAATTTATAGTTCAAGTCAATTAAACAGAGAAAAGTAAGAGGTGTTAAATGTACAGTTTGATGTAATTTGATAAGCAAATTAATTTACCATGTGAAGAGATATCTCCCCAGATCCATGCTCTGAAATTGCGTTAAGCAGTCTTTAAAAATACCTGCTGAGAAGCACCAAACCACCTTACCACCTGACATTTGAAATCTTATACATTTCTTAGTGTCTGTCTGTCTGTTGTATCCCAATGCATTCTGCAAACGAACCATGTTTGCTGCTCTCTGTATGGACTTCAGTCCTCCAAATCATACACAACATCCAAGTGGAACGTGGCACCACAGGAGTTACAGGTGCAGCCAATTAAAACCCTGTCAAGGGAATGTGAGGTATGAAGGTGACAGTTAATATATATTAACATTAGCTTTTTTAGTTCCCTTATGAATTAACAGGTATTAGCTGCAGTATCAGCTTCTAATTATCACATATTTATTACGGGCACTGTGGGCTGGAATCTGGCGCACACAAAAGTGTGGCTTAAGAACTGATTATGGGCTACACTAACAAAATGTCTCCGTGGGAGCGGGATCAGGGAGTAGTTGTTGGAAAGACTCAAGTTGCCCTTTGCTGGGCTGCCCAAGGGCTGTTGGGAATACGGGGGAGGCCCAGGGGGAGCTTCTGATTTTCTCCCACCTTGAGCAATCAGCAGGCCAGGCAGCATGCAGGATCCCACCCCAGACCTGGCCGGTCCCCACACACTCCTCCCTCCTGCCTTCCAAGGACATTCGTAAGTAGAGTGTCCACTCAGGGTACTCTGCCTGCTCACTGTCCTATACAAGGGTAGATGCTGAGCCTGAATATCTCTGCTTTTCACAGTAATTCCAGTCACCAAGTTTGTGCAATTAACATCTAAGTTAGCCATGGACTACTCATAGCCTTCAGGTCCAGCTTCCACAGAAGCTTTTCCTGAAGAAATCTCTGCCAGTCACCTGGAAGGAACAAAAGGGAATCTCATAAATCTCGTGATCACTTGAGCCAGCAGTGTGCCCAGGTGGCCAAGAAGGCCAACAGCATCCTGGCCTGTATCAGGAATAGCATGGCCAGCAAGAGTAGGGCATTGATCATGCCCATGTACTTGGCACTGGTGAGGCCTCACCTTAAGTACTGTGTTCAGTTTTGGGCCCCCCACTACAAGGACATTGAAGTGCTGGAGCGTGTCCAGAGGAGAGCCACCAAGCTGGTGAGGGGTCTAGAGAACAAGTCCTATGAGGAGAGGCTGAGGGAACTGGGCATGTTTAGTTTAGAGAAGAGGAGGCTGAGGGGAGACCTCATTGTCCTCTACAACTACCTGAAAGGAGGTTGTAGAGAGGTGGGTGTTGGCCTCTTCTCCCAAAGAAATAATGACAGGACCAGAGGAAATGGTCTGAAGTTGCAGCAGGGGAGGTTTAGATTAGATATTAGGAAGAATTACTTTACTGAGAGGGTGGTCAGGCACTGGGATGACCTGCCCAGGGAGGTGGTGGAGTCACCATCCCTGAAGGTATTTAAGAAATGTGTAGATGTGGCACTTCAGGGCATGCTATAGTGGCCAAGATTGTAGGGGGGTGGTTTTGTGTGTATATGGTTGGACTCAGTGATTTCAGAGGTCCTTTCCAACCATGATGATGCTGTGATTCTGTGATCAGACAACAAGACTAAACTGAGTCTCAGTGACTAAGGGGGGGATGCAAATAAAATAGGCTACAAGAATGATTAGGGAGGCTTGAGCATCAAGCCTTTCACTAAAGCTACACCAGTTTCCTTTTTTGTAATCACAAAAATGCAGCAGCTCGAAATGGAGTCAAACTGAGCAAGACACTCCCACCTTGAAAATCTGAAAACTTGAAAAGGCTAGGCCTTGCCAAAAATCATCCAGAAAGGATAGGATGCTGGGTAAAGTAGGAAATGGGAGAAGTTCTAACAACTAGCTAGGAGGTGAAACAGCCCGCTGGAGACAGTGGCAGTTGCCCCTTCCCACTTGTATGGAGCCAAAAAAAACCCCGAATTCAGCCTGTAGCAAACATATCCTGCCCTTCTGCATGGCTTTGTATTCTTCTGGAACACAAGCTCTAACACAAAAGTGGAATTCTCAGCCTGGAAAGCAGACACCAGCGACTGTTCTTGTTTGTGAGCAGTTACATAAATATGTTTATAGAGAGAAATAGGTCAGAGAAGATTCAGGCTGTGAAACTTCGGAAGCCATATTATAGAAATCATTGTGCAAAGTACTACCTAGACTTCAGAAAATGATCACAAAATTGCAAAAATCCTCATTAACTGAAATACTGTCCCAGTAAAGAGCTTCTTATATTGGACATGCTTTCAAGAGTACTGATAAACACTGAAAGCAAGAAGCTGCAGGAAGGAGAGTTTGAAGTAAATGTGATTTAAGTGCTACCTATTACTGATATAAAATTTGACAAGTTTGAGCAAGAAATGTAAAATGACCCAACTTCACAGCAGCTTGAGAGAGTTTTCTTATACTGAGGCTAACAATCCTGAGCACCGCCAGCTATACAAAAGGCATTGGGATTATGGAGATGAAATAGCTCCATGTGATGGGTTTTTTTACTAGAAAAAAAAGATTGTCATAATAGAATATCATAAAAGGTCAGTAATGTGGCACAAAATCCACGTGGGATGTTGAATAGAGCTCACGGTATCTGGTAATGGTCACCGAAAGAAGCCTGAACAGAAGCCCATCCAGGCACAAACAGCACTGCTGGAGATAAGGTACCCAAGTGTGAAATCTATAGTACATTCAGGGAAAACATGTCAAAGAGCCAGTGACACCATGTTTACTTTCTGATTACCCCAAGGCCATGGATGGCACACTCTGAATGGAAAACTTCATACCTTGAACACTTGAATCCATAGTAAGAGAGCCTAACAATACACTTTATATCATTTTTTCTGAGCTAATCGGTTTCAGAAGTGAGAGAGGAAAGGAAAAATCTTTACCTTCACTTCCTGAGCTGAATAAACCAAAGGTAAGCAGCCCTGAAATCATGGCATGAGAGCCCTGTGCCAAGCAGTGGAAATAAAGGATATGAATGACAAATACTCACCCACAAGAAGTGGAAGAGTGCTGAACTTCAGCCAGCAGGCATCACCACACAGCAAGGATGGAGCTTGCCATGTCTGCTTCAAGGCTAAAGGAAGGACGCTGAAACAAAACCAAGGAAAGGTTGCAATCCCTTTCCTATAAGCAAACAGAAAGTTTAGCAATGCTCTCAGCATCATGTATTTACTGGACAGGAGATAACCATGCTGAACAAACAATGGGCTTGCCTCTGGAAGGGGGAGCTGACCGCAAGTTATTACAAGCTATCTAGGGCACAGTTAGAGAGACAGAGTGCATTTCAGACCGCTTGCACTGAGAACGTTTCCATGTCTGTAGCACTAACCTGAGCACAGTTCTACTGAGGGTCTTGGCGTGTGGCTTCACGGGACTCAGTTCTGGCATTCAGCCTATCCCTGCTGGCACTCCAGGGCATCGAAAACGAGAAATGACTAGCTAACACCAGAGCTATGCTGTTTTAAACTGAGCTCAGGAAGAGTGCCTGAGCAATTGCAAGTAAGGCTAGGCAGCCAGTTGTTTCTGTGGTAGCACCAGTTTCGGTAACACTCCCTGGCTCCCACACTGCACACCAGGTTGCACAAGTTGCAGGTGCAACTGGTTGACCAGCACTTGCATTGTTTCTCCAGTTGCAGGTGCAGCTTTGGGGAGTGCTGGTGTGAACCACATTGGGGACTGTCCTGGCTTTTCTTCTTTTGAAATCACCTGCTCCCTTCAATGGCAATGGAAACACTGCAACCACGGAAAACTGCAGTAGGGAACAGTCGTTCTGAAAGTATCTTCTAGATGGTCAGAGAACTAAAGACGAAGTGACTACACCTCCAAAATTAACAGTATCTGTCAGTTTCAAGAAATTAAAACATGACCTAACTTTGTTATGCTTTTCAGTTTTATAGCTATATAGCTTGCCAGAAAACAAAGATCTGATTTTTTCATTTTGTATTATTCTTTAATGAACTGATAAACTGCCTTGTACAGACCCTGTTGTATTGTTATTAAGGATATAATTTTCTACCTTTTCCACATGTAAATATTTGCTTTCAGAGGCAACTTTTTTTTTTGCAAGGCAACTTTTGTGTCTTTGTACTTATATGTATCCTAAAGAACCTGAAGTATTTCCATATGTGCCAGTGTGCTGGTAAATGCACACTGTCTGGAACTAACCAAGGCCCAGATCACCACTGCAGATACTCATATTCTTCTTAATTCATTTTTGAGGGCTTGAAATCCTATTTTTATCCTTCTTTTTAGTTATATTAGGCAGTTTGGGGTAGGCAAACTCAAAGAGAATCTCTAATCATCTCTTGTGTGAGGCACCACAGCATTTGTGAATTCAGTTTTGCAGCAAGAGCAGAGGTATGAGAATCCCTAATCAGGTTAATGAGGTGCTAGAGACAGAAAAAATATTTCTAAAAACAACAACAAAGTCCCCCCAAAAAGGATAATGATCTAAATGTCAGAAGTTTCAAGCAAGTAGTCACAATGACGAATGACTCACTGCTCAAGTAACTGGAATTCCTTGCGGTGCTATCTAAATAATCATTTCCAGCATTGATATGTATTGCATCAGAAAAAGTTAAGAAGATATGAAGACAAATCTGACAAGGACCTGGAGTGCAAAGCAGACTGACTTTGCATTCCTCATTCTGTTGTTTTATCCTAAGCTTTTGATATGTGATATATTTTGCCTCCTGTTTTGATATTCTAGTTCAAAATGTTTCCTCTATCTCCCCCCACACCTAAAAAGGAGAAAGATACAAACTCCAAAGTTCCAAATAAATAATTCTATTGCCATTCGCACAAGTATGAGTGGTAATTTAGGAAATTACAGGGCTTTCTTGAAAATAACTTCTTTAATATCACTGCAAGTGCTCTTGTGTTGCAAAGTACTATCCACTGTGCAAATCATATTTGGAGAAAAGTGACATGGAGTAGAGGTCAACAAAAGAAGTCATTCAATGTCATTTCATCTATTTATTTTAAAGTAATATTTGGCAGTACTCATCAGTTACATTATTTTGGCCGGTGTATCAGGAAAAGATTCCCCTTCATTCCAGATTAATTTCATCGGTCATCTCTTCTGTTCTACTCGTCTTTTGAAAATATATGGTATCTGTACAATTTTAAAGTGCTATAGAACTTTGTTATGTTTTTTCTGACTTCTTCTCCTAAATATTCAAAACTCGCTGCTTGCCTACTGGGCTTCCAGGACCCCCTTGAACGTACAGGCATCATTGTAACTTTAGTAGATTTCATTACAGAATACATTTGAAGTTGGTGCTACAGCTGTGAAAAGTACTTGAAACAAGCATAGAAATATGAGGAATGGATAGATTTCAGAAATCCAAATAAACTCTAAAGTCAGATGATTTTACCAGTTCATATTCACTAGATCCAATTTATATTATTCTGTTAAATGAAATAAACTTCCCTATGTCCCTAGTTTCCACAAATCTGTCTGCCTATCAGTGGGAAATAGCAGAAGTTTCACAAAGGGGTGGAAGAAAGCCTGGAAAAGATCTTTATGAAAGAGGACACCTTCATAATACTCTCTATCACACCATAGCCGGTATGTGGCCAAAGGCAGAAAGAATTATATTGGTTTCTATTAAATTAAAGAGATCTCTAAGGAGAGCTCAATATATTTGGGTGTATTTTCCCATTTACCCACACCCTGCCACTTGACTTTCCTTTTTGATAGGGTAAACCTTTTGAGTTTCTACCAGATTTTCCATTATGTTGTCCATGTTCCTTACTTAAACAGTTATACTTAGTGCATAACCCAGAAGCATGTCTACGTGGTTCAAGTGTCAAGTGATCCCCCCAGTGCTCATCACCTGGCATTTGAGAACAGCAGAATTTAATTTGTCATCACACTCCCCTGTCACCCTCTTTCCCAAGGTCCTTCTGAAATTCTTCAAACTTGTCTCTAGTCTTGACTAATTCCCCTTAATTTGTGTCCTCTGCAAATATCATCACCTCAGGGTCCTGGTGGGTGGAGAAGGATCAGCTTAAACTTACTTTTATGTTCTTTCTAAGCATCCATTCCTCTTACTCTTGAAATAAGGGGCTAAAGAGACCTTTTGTCTAGCAAGTGCAGCTATTTGTACAGCCACCCATTGTTACCATTATCCTCAGCTGTTAACTGTTTCACCACATAAAGTAGGTGAGACTCTGAGAGTATCAGCATTCAAGAGGCTGCTTGGTAAAATAAATGGTGAAGCTGTGATTCAGCAGCAACTGCTTGTTAGGATAGATGCATAGAAAACATGGGGCCATCTCACTGCAACCAGCTATGAGTTCAGGCCTTACACAGGAAGTCAGATTTGCTGAATTGGAACTGCAAAGAAAAACTGAGAATATGTAAAACACTGTTTGCAGAAATTTGAAAATAGACAGAGTATGCCCACTGTGAAAAATGCCGATGTCACACAGTTCCAGGTTAGGAAATATTTTGGTTACAATATGATCCAGCAGACTGTCTGAGGGAGAAAGATAATCTTTGCAGAGTTGTTCAGATTGTGTCTGGAAAAAAAATTCGCAGGCAAGAAATATTTTGGTAATTTAAATACCAAATACCTATAAATATTTAAAGGGAGGGTGTTAGGAGGATGGGGCCAGTCTTTTTTCAGTTGTGCCAAGGGATAGGACAAGAGGAAATGGGCACAAACCTGAATATAAGAAGTTCCATCTAAACATGAGGAGGAACTTCTTCACTTTGAGGGTGCCAGAGCACTGGAACAGGCTGCCCAAAGAAGTGGTGGAGTCTCCTTCTCTGGAGACATTCAAAACCTGCCAGGACATGTTCCTGTGCAACCTACTCTAGGTGCACCTGCTTTGGCAGGGGATTGGACTAGATGATCTCCAGAGGTCCTTTTCAATCCCATATAATTCTGTGTTTCTGTGATTCTGTAATTTGATTTTGAGTGGATGGACTACTTTTGAACTATATGCCATCTGTACCACCTTGTCTCTGAATTTCTATCTGTAGACGATCTGTCTGCTGTTTTCAGGCGATCTTCAGAAAAGACAGGTGATTGCTATATTCTTCTAATTGAGAAAAGCATTGTTGTCTTTAGTCTGAGCTTTTTAAACTAAACTGTTCCTCAGTCACAAGTAACCATTATTAGTTGCTTGAGAAAGCTTTACCTCTCATCTGTCCATCATATTAGTGATTATGAAAATAGCTAACATTCCACAAAGAGCTCTCACTCAGTCACTATTTGATTTATCTGCTTAACCTTGAGCAATTCTTTACTTATAAATGTAATTTTTCTGTTGAGATACCAGGCCTGAACTATCCACAGATTTTCCCATAAGGTGATGGGAATACAGTAGTCCACGCAGGGAAATGCTTACCTTCCAGGAAAGGCTGAAAATATTTCATGATAACAATAATCTTGGCTCACATTAATAGGAATAGAAATCAGAAAAGCACTGTGGTAAAAAAAGGTAAAGAAAGACCATGGATACTTCTATGCTTGGGGGGGGGGCTATTTTTCTAAACTAATAATGTGATGAAAAATAGATAATTAAATTGTTCTGGTGATAGACACAAAATAGTAATTAATGCTTGTACTGAAGCTGATGCATTTATTTTTTAAAAATGTTATTTGTGTGATACGTTGTTTTAATGCAGCTGTGATAAATGAGAAAAGGTTATATGAATGGCAGCCTTATCTTGCAAGCCAAATCTATTATCTGCAACTGTCACACTTTAATAAATCTTACACTTTAATTTTTTAAAGCTGCACTACATATTTATAGCAGTCATTATTCACCTAAATTAACAACTCCTTCTGACCTCCTGTGAAATGTATCTATGTGTTCTCCTAGGTTTTTCTGTCAGCTAGATGCTCACTTCCCATACGTACAATATTGTATTTGTGTAGAAGCTCTCCATAGCAACTAATGAGCTCCTGAGGGTAAGAAACGCAATGAAGCTCAACTTTGATTTACAAAAACGAATCAGTCATTTTTCCTTTTTCGATGGTGACTTTGAAAAGATTTATAATTCAGCTGCATTGTCATTTGCTTCCGGTGCAATTGCTGTAGAAAATTTAACCCTATCCTTCACAGCCTGGGAGAAGTCCCACTCTCTGGAGCTCTAGTGTGAACCTCAGGTGCAATGATTTGCATGCTGGATGTCTTCTTTTCACTTTGTGGCCAGGACAAATTTTGAAAGGCAAATGACCTGCTATTGAGGAGTGGCATATGAATATGCCACACCAACTGAGCTGTGGTAGGCAGGTCTTTCTATGGCAATACTAGAACTATTTCTCCTCTGCTAATGGGCACCACTGAATGTTGCTTTCATGCTGCTCCACTTGGGTTACCACAGTCATCTGGTCGGGTACTCCTCAGCTTGTTCCTCTGATTTCTGAACCTGTCAAAACACAGTTCCCATCAGTGCTGAGTAGGAAAAACATGGGAAGTTTTCCAATGGAAGTCCCTTTCTGATAGCTACTAGCAAAACACCACATGACTTTTTTTGTTGTTGTCTTTTTTAAAACTTGTCATTTTTAAAAATCTTTGTGGCTGGATCTCAGGATCAATGTTATTACTTTCTCTCTTCATAGGGAAACAAAGAGGAGACATAAGAACATTTCAAATTATTGTGGCAATTGAAGTAACTGAAGTTCCTAAATTTCACTGCTGACCATTTTACTCCTCTGACTGGTCCCCCTTTAAGTATGATTGGTTTTGTTGTAAACCCTTCAGGTGTGTCTCCGTGAAATAGATATATGTTATGTTTTCATGCTATTTCCACTGTTTCCATGATCCTAGTTTTTATCTTCTTCTTTTCAGCCAGAATATAGAACTATCCCCTTTCTCTATTTCTCCATCATCAGTTTATCCCCAGCATTTTCTGGAGAAGCAAAACTGAACATTCTAAAAGACTAAATCAGGTACTGTAAATGGAAGGTCTCAACCTCTTCTCTGTGATTTTCTTGCTGGCCAGTAAGCACATATCCATTTTGGATTCTATTTTGAGGCAGAGCCATCTTTTTGCTTCAAGTTCAGAAAGAACCACCCCACTTTCCAGAAGAACTGTGAGAAAAGAACTTGCACAGGGTGGTTACCTCTGGCTTTCATCCATACTCTTCCTGTAGGGTGTGCATTCTTGGTGTCTAGTAACAGAGTAATGCTCAGTCGGAGTTCAAATACTCTATCCCTGGTACTAGTAGGAACACAATATTTTTGATAATTCTACCATTCTGCCCATTAAGTTAAAATTAGTCAACATGTTCTAAAACTATGAGTCAGGCTGACAGACACAAAAGAACACAGACAGCACAGTCAGATAAGTCTAGTTTCCTTAGGAAAACAGGATAAGAATGCTTTTTGATGTCCAGTCCTCTTTCTATTGTACAGGTTCCATTTCTTTCCCCTTTGCAGTACAATAAAACAGATAACTTCTTGCTGCAGATCCTTGTGCATTCAGTTGTACATGCACTTCAGATCTTCACTACTTTTAATGACAGACTTGCTCAGATGTCATAGAGAAAAAGACTAGACTGAGCTAGACAGGCAGTTCTTTTGTTTCTTGAGGTTATTATCATCAGGTAAACAGTGTTTTCAAATTATTGTCCATCCCCTTTCTCTCTAAATCCTAAATAATCTTCTCTCTAAACTGTACGTAACTGTTCTACTCATGACCCTTCATGTAGCTTCTCAGAGTTTAAAATGTAATCTGTTATTTATGCAATTAATTATCCTAGCAGATCATTGTTTACCAACATTATCCATCATGCCTCTGCTTTCCGATGTATCACTCAATCAAAATTCCCCAGGAATTTTTTTCTTTCGCAATTCATGAATACTTGTATCTTTCCCTTGTGAAAAACCAACACTTGAAAACAATTACCTGAAAAAAGCTGTATAAAAATCCATTTTGTATTTCATTAAAATTATAGCCAGGCAAGTTAATATTTTTCTATATTTGCATTAATTTGCATATCGTTCCAACTGCATTTTTTTATTGTTTTCCCCAAGTTCAGGTTCCAGTCACCTTTAAAATGTTGCAGGGCACCTTGGCTTCCCAGGAGTCAGAGGAAAAGCTTGAGTGGGTGGCTGTGTAAACATGCTATTTTGCTGCTAACATTAAACTAAGCTCACAGCGTGTGTGAATAAGAACCACAGTGGGATGTTCCAGGGAGAGTTTAGCGTGTTGGAAGGGTGAACTTGGTCTTGCTGTCTCCTCCAAACTGGAAAAATTTCACTGGAACCAATGGACTGTTCCAGGATCCTGGTGGCAAAACTAAGGAGTGCTGGGTTTTGAGATAGTTTTATCAGGACCTTCAAGCCTTCCTGTATTTTCCACAAAGCCTCCTAAATATGGGCATTGACCTTGCCAGTCTTGTTGGCATTGTCAATGTCTGGCTGTTATGCCTATTGAAGCACTCCAGAGGGGAATGCTAAAACAAGCAAAATGTGTGTAATTTCCCGATATTAAAAGCAGAGCTTTTTTATCTCTTTAGTTTTAACACTGTGATAACCTTCAACCAATTCTCCTTTTTTTTCCCATTTGCAAAGAACAACATTCAGCTATTTCCTTGTCAGAAAGCTTGTGATTATATGAAAAAGGCAGTGCTTAATGAATTGCATATAACAAATCTAATAGTACTGAAACCATTAGCACCAGCGCATCTGCAAAATTACTATTAGCTTCTCTTTACTGCAGACTGAGTGAGAAAATGTCAGATTTTTCACTTCGAGCATCTGACGAAATTATGCGCATTTTCTTCTTTTTGAAGGTTCATCCTTGTGTGACTATTTGTACTTACTACCCCTGAGAATGGCTAAGGAAGACTTTCTAGTTTTGCAGCTGTCCTGGTTTGAGGTGCTTTAAAGTACAATTAAGAATTAAGGCATGCCATATCTGCCAAAATCCAATAGTACTCTTCCATAAATATATGAAAATAAACATTTCCTGAGCCAGATCTGTAGGGTGTGTGACATCATGCTATTTATATTACTGTCCTTCTGACTACCAGTCCACAAGTGAATGGTTTGATTCAGATAAGAATCAAGGTGATAAATACTTATCTGACTTTCCTTCATGGTTAGACTGAAAATCACTCCAGAAAAGACAAGTTAACTGCTGTGCGTATGGTGCCACTCTTCATTTGTTCAGCCCCTACACCCTTCAGGGCAAAGATGCCACAATACTTTGGAGCTCTGATCTCTGTCTGATATTACTGTAGCAAAGATAGACACATATATATCAGTTCTACCAAATATAGACATTTAGCTGGTGACCTCAGCTGTTGGCCACAGACAACAGCAATGTCTGGTCACAGAGTACAAAGATGGTAGGAATAAAATGAAGAAAGAACATGACAAATCAAGTGGAAAATCACAAAGATGGTAGGGACAGGGAGATGGTGAGAGAAACAATAAATATTTCAAGCACACCAGGAGCAAGAGGTCAGTAAGGGATATAGAAATGTTCTTTGAGAAGGAAAGAGTAATTTGTTGACAGAAAAGGATTTTCTAGACAGTGCACTATCTCCAGAAATGGGTTCTTTGTCTCCATGTCTATGAAGAAGGTATGGAAGGAGACAGAAACAGACAACTACATTCTTACAAGGAAGAGAGGGAAAGTAAAAGTTCAAGTTCTGCAAAAGAAGGAGATTAAATATACATCTAGTCCAGGAAAATCTAGTGTGTGATACAATATTAAGTATGTTGGGAAATTAGTCAACATGAGTTGGATGTGAAGGTATTTTTCTGTAGTATGGAAAACCATGCATTTGGAGGCTGAAGATCAAATGCATGAAAAGAAAAAGCAGCACCTTTCAGTCTCATCAGTCAGTGTGTTCAGTGGTCTAGGATGCGAGCAAGCCCTTCCTTGCTAGCATGCTGATGAGTTAGGCCAAGGAAGGTCCAGCAGCCTTCTTCCTATGTACCCAACACCTTGCTTTTTGCAAAGTCTGATGCCACTATTCAAATGAAGGATGCTGACTGGCTGACAGATGCTGAATGTTTTTCTTCCACATTTTATGTCATCTTTAATGCTATAAGCTCTTTGTCTGAGTGTTTTGTTCTTAACTGGGTGAGAGTATCTTGGCATTACCATAAGGAACTGGAAAAGTTCCCGTCTAGGATGAAGGAAGACACTCAACAGTAATGTAGTAGTCTAAACCATCAGAGAGCACGTGGGCTCCCTCCTCTGCCTGACTGAGGCCATAGATGCGGACATGAGCTTTCTATCGCCCACATGAGCATCCTGACCTATTATTATTAATAATAATATTAGCTATGCTGTTGTAGAGTTCTTTCATTCTCACTGATGTAGGTGGTATTCAACATTTATTATCATTGAAGAAAAGAGAAAAACAGTCTCCTAGCTTCCCACTTACAGCACTCACCAAGTATGTGATGAATGGTCCTGCGTCTTTTAGTGATTGTGCACAGTGGCTTGTCTTCAATATGCAAGACTGGCACATCCCAGGGAAGCAGTTCCTACCCGCATCTCACAGATCCCACAGGTGTGCTGTCACACAAGATCAATCTGAAATACCTCTTGCTTTGCATGGAACCTCTTCTGGAGACCTGAAAGACCTATTGTAGCAGCAGCTTTGCAAGGAAGTGCCACTTTCCAACCTCTGAACTCAGCAAGAACCCAGAGTCCCTAACAGTTTGCTATTCATAGTCAGATGTAAACAAGGATTTCTCAGCAACGTGTATGCCTACCCCCTACAGCTTTTGGCATTTCTGGGACATTTTAGCAGAAAGGTAGGCCTCTGATGTTACATCTGCTTCCTCTGCACCTGTCTATGCATCCTTTCATATCTATAACCATCTGAAAATGCAAGATCTCTCTCCTGTCCTGACAATGCAGCAAATCATGAGGCAGCAAATACTCCTCTGGGTTACATGAGAAGGTGCCCATGCTCTGTGAAAAGCTGCCCATGGTACTCAGTGTAAAGAATTCAGCATGCAAACAAGAAAGTGGGTAGTGAAAGGACTCTAAGGGAAAGGCAGCTGTGTCAGATCAAAGCAAGGGGGATACGATTTAAGTTTGCAGCGCACACACCTCAGAGAAGGGAAAATGCAGTCAGGTAGCTATAGACTATGAAAAGATTTATGTTATATAAAGGACATACATGAAACACTCATCTGATGTAGTGTCTATTGATAATGAAAAGGAAATATACTGTCAATTGTAAATCACATCAGTCAGATCCCACTTTTGCTTTGACTATTAAAAAGGAACGAGTTAATTACCACCTTGTTATCTGGCAGAAAGATTCACAATATAACCTACCCTTCCGAAAAAGAAAGTCAGCATGGTTTCTCGTCCCTTGCTTAATGTATAAGAATCAGAGAACTGTAAGCTAGACCATGTGATCAATAATTGCCTAAGTAGAATAAAAATAAAGCCAGAAAAAAATGGCAATGTGCTTTAAAAGTTTCCATGAAAACATCTTGCAGAAAACTGAAAAAAATTACTCAGAGTTTTTTGAGTGGGAGACAATTTTCCAAAAATACTGCAATTTTACAGCAATTTTGCTCATGCAAAAAACAGAAGTTCAGCAAAAAGTATGTTTTTCACAAATTTCACTCATCTCATCCCCATTGACTTCATAAATACAGTCTTTCAGGTTTAAAATGGACAGGTGTGTCATACAGGCCTGTTACCTGATGGCCAAATGCTCTCACGGTGGTCACCACAACCCTGAGGTCACTGAGCAGTTGAAGGCTGGCACAGCCTTGCATTGTAGCCCTGAGCCAGCTTCAGGCTCAGGCAGGACAGGAGTGTAACTGTGGCAACACAGCACCCAGGAAAGGAGCACATGTCAGCTTTGGAGCCCATGATTTTCACCTCTGAAATTGCCGTGATGAGGGAGCTGAAGGTCAGTTCAGATTTGGCTGGACCAGCCACCCTCCACCTTCCTTGAGGGGCATTGAATGTATTAAGTCAAGTCCTCTGCTGGGATAAGTGGCTGAATCTCCATTGATGTCAGGGAGACGAAGCCATTCACACCAGCTAAACAGCAGGCTTGCTGAGAGCACATCGGTGAGCTCCCAGCCACAGCTGGAAGGAGCAGCTTTATATGCAGCAGCTGCACAGAGATCCAGAACAGAGCCTTTCCCCACCCGGGCAGAGGAATATGAGCTGAGCTCATCGCAGTGGGAAGTTTTCCTTTGCATATCTTCCGGTCCACATGAAAGAGCATCCTTACCTGTTGCTTTGTAGACTGATGATGAAGAGAGCTTTGTATTGCAAATAGAAGGTGTGAGCGTCATTCTCTTTGAAGTTGGAGCCAGAATTCTAGACTCTGACGGCAGAAATATCAGGAGCATCATTAGTAACTTTCCTGTTTCTTCAGCACACAGTTGAAAGGCTGCTGTCATGGCAATTTTAAAACATTGGCTTTGAAATTATTTTGGATACTTTTTTTGCACTTGACCTTGCAGTTTTTCATCTGTTTTATTTGCAGCTCAAACTGCGTAAATTTCCCTATATTTAAGTTCCTTATATTTATTCCCTTATATTTAATTTTGTAACACTGATCTGGGTTTGGTTTAACAAGGTAAAATCCAAGTGCCTCAAAACACTGAGAGAATGAAATAACTGGATAGACAGACAGACAGACAGTTAGATCTTCTTTTCTTGTAGCTTAGCAAATAAAAACCTGATTAATTTGTATTCTTTGTTTCACAGTGCTTGTACCTGTTCAAGGGGGTAACCTATTTTCTTATTTGCTTTGAAGGTGATATCACAGACCAGTCTGATCATCAGAAATAGAACTGCATTCTCTAGAAGGTGCCAGCCAGGTAAAATCTTCGGCCATTTTGCTCAAAACAAAGCAAAAATTTTGATAATTTTAAAATAAGGTGGGACTGTTCAAGATGTAGGATTCTTCTGAGTGCAGATAAACTTTCTGGACTCTGGCCGATTTATGTGTTAATAGCAAGTGCAGGTAGCCAAAAAGCGATCTGACCCTGTCTGTTCATGAAAAGGAAAAACTTCTGTGTTCAGGTAGTCTCATGAAAGGACAAGACAGAGAAATGCTTTTGAAGCCACCACAATGTCTTCTCAGGTACAGGACAGGGTGTACAGGGAATAGGAGATCCTTCTTGTTGACCAATGGTGCTTTTACTTAAAATATAGTGTATGTTCCAGATGGCTTCAATTATCTGGGCGACGGCAATAATACAGTATTTCTTTAGCACTTAATAAAAGTAGTTCTTTGCGGTTTTGGATCAGAACTGAATTTCTGGAGAAAGCTTTATGGGTAGGCAAATGTATGAAATCAGAGGGCTCCTTGTGAATTATTCCAGTCCATGGGGAAGGAGGGAAGGGAACCTGGAAGACAGCCCTGCTCTTTTGCCCCTGCCCCTCCCTCCCCCCCCCCCAGCTTGGGCTCCTTCACCAGCTTCTCTGCAGCCTGAGAGTAGCCTCCAGTTTGATGAAGCTGCAGGAGACAGGAAAGAGGTCAAAACTGGCTTCATGTTGCCAGTTCTGTGGCATAGCCCTTTTCACCAAAGGAAGTCCCCTTCTTTGGAGATTTTCAAGACCTGCCTGGATGCAGTCCTGAGTAACATGCCCTAACATGCTCTGGGCAATCCTGCTTCGGCAGGGGAGTTGGACTAGATGATCTCTATGGTCCCTTCCAACTCTAAAAAAAATTCAGTGAAATTCAGCGAAATTCAGTGAAATTCAGTGAAATTCAGTGAAATTCAGGGAAAAAGCTGGGCTGACCTTCTGCTGCTCTGGATTGCGCCAGCATGGAGGAGAAGGATGGCTTCAGCCTGCCTCTCTTACACAAACACGCAAAGCTGAATGAAATGCAGATGGGGAACATCTTGCTCCCACTGCAAGTCCCCCTTCCAGCATACTCTGATGACTGGCAATACCCTCCTTTTCTTCTTAGAAAGCGGTTCGCCTTCCTGCAGGAGCAGCTTCCATCATTAGAGAATGTTTGATTATTCTTACACGTCTCCATCCTGTGGCTAAAAAAAAATGTAAATAAATAAGCAATGACAGAAAGAATAGCAATAGCTAGGTCATGCAGTAAGAGCTTCTGCTGATCACAGAAATCAGGGCTGAACGGCAGACCTCCGCCGCCCCAGCAGAGCTCTGCCAGAAAAATAAACTAAATAACCAGTGTTTCATAACAATAACAGTAATAAAAGTCACAGCAGGGAATTCTGCCTCCACCTGTGCAGAGCCAGACCTAAGCTCCCGGAAGCCATAGCAATGCCTTCACCAATCCAGCAGGCTTTGAGTCTGTGGTAGAAGAAGCAGGAAAAAAAAGAGCAACGGCTGCCTCTGACGAGAGGCAATCGGCACGTGGGGCAAGGGCAGGACCATGACATTTCTGCCCTGGGGAACCTCTCCGCTGTGTATCTGGACAGCAAAATATCACTACGGAAAAATTAGATGCAGTCACATTAAGTGTATGTCACAAACTGATTCTCTATCATAGAATCATATGGGGTTGGAAGGGACCTCTAGAGATCATCTAGTCTAACCCCCCCGCCAGAGCGAGTCTACCTATAACAGGTTGCACAGGAACTTGTCCAGGTGGGTTTTGAATGTTTCCAAAGAAGGAGACTCCACCACCTCTCCAGGCAGCTTGTTCCAGTGCTCTACCACTCCCACAGTAAAGAAATTCCTTCTCACGTTTAGGTGGAATTTCTTACACTCAAGTTTGTGCCCGTTTCCTCTTGTCCTGTCACTGGGCACCACTGAAAAAAGACCAGCCCCGTCCTCCTGGTACCCTCCCTTTAAGTATTTGTAAGCATTGATTAGATCCCCCCTAAGTGTTCTCAAGACTAAAAAGACCCAAGTCCCTCAGCCTCTCCTCGTAGGAGAGACACTCCAGGCCTTTAATCATCCTTGTGGCCCTTTTCTATACCCTCTCCAGCCATTCCCTGTCCTTCTTGAACTGGGGGGCCCAGAACTGGACACAGTATTCCAGATGGGGTCTCACCAGGGCAGAGTAGAGGGGCAGGATAACCTCCTTTGACCTGCTGGCCATGCTCTTCTTGAAGCACCCCAGGATGCCATTGGCCTTCTTGGCCACAAGGGTACATTGCTGGCTCATGGTCATCCTGTTGCCCACCAGGACTCCCAGGTCTTTCTCCTCAGAGCTGTTCTCCAGCAGGTCAGCTCCCAGCCTGTACTGGTGCTTGTGGTTATTTCTGCTCAGGTGCAGCACCCTACACTTGCCCTTGTTAAATTTCATTAGGTTTCTCTCTGCCCATCTCTCCAGCCTGTCCAGGTCTTGCTGGATGGTGGCACAGCCTTCTGGGGTGTCAGCCACCCCTCCTAGTTTTGTGTCATCAGCAAACTTGCTGAGGGTACATTCCATCCCTTCGTTCAGGTCATCGATGAATATATTGAAGAGAACAGGACCCAGTACTGACCCCTGGGGAACACCACTTGTTACAGACTTCCAGCTGGATTTGGTGCCCCTAATCACAACCCTCTGGGCCCTGTCTTTTAGCCAGTTTTCAATCCACTTAGCTGTCCATTCATCTAACCCAGACTTCCTAAGCTTAGCTATGAGGATGCTGTGGGAGACGGTGTCAAAAGCCTTGCTGAAGTAACGGTAGACAACATCTACTGCCCTCCCCTCATCTATCCAACCATGCTTCCCCATGGCTGTGCAACCTCATGCAGGACTCCTGCTTTTCCTGGGACTGGAAGAGACTGTGAATGCAGGTGCCCAATGTGTTTTTTCATGAGAAGAAAAAAAGTAATTTTAAATTTCCTACTACATTTTGGGTTTCTAAATTCAGAGTCCTATGTAGGTTTCATGTTAGAAGAGATGGGGGAAAAAACCCCAAATGTAATGTGAGCATCTGATCCTGCGGCCATACTGAGTGGGACGAGGAGGTTTTTTCCTTTTTAAATAAAGCAATGATTATAAAAACATGACAGGAGAGTGCCTTCATATGGGAAAGCCTGTCACCTTTATAATTTCTGCTGGCACCAGGCACTAGATGTCCTTTCTGAAACATAAACTTTTCACTCACAGGCACAGCATTAAAGCCCTTCTCTTGTGAAATGCGAGTAGAAAGCCAGAGGTGGATGCAGCTAATTGTATTGGGAGACACTGTTAAAATAATCACCCTTTTCTATCTTCATTGCTTATGCCACAGCAACACACATTGAGCCAGGCCCTTCCTTTACAATACCATCAGAGGGAGGCTGGGATCTTTCAGAGCAGAGAAGACAACTTCTCTTTTTTGATAAGTACTTAACCAAAGTCTTAAAAAGGCTGTGTTTTGTCCCTTTGAAAGTGATCCTTTTATTTAATGTTTTCTGCACCTAGCGTCCCTCGGTGATATTTCATTATTTAAAGTGTGTGAGAAAAACTCTTCATTTTCTAACTCAATTTCCCTTTTAACAAGACTGACTAAAAGTTCTCACTCTGGGCTACTGGAAAGCAATAATTTTAAAGTAAGAATAAACAACAACAACAAAAAAAAAAACCCAAGAAGAAACCCAGCAAGTTGTCTCATAAATGATTGCTGAGAAATTGCAGGGATGTTGAGGGAGGCAGAGAAATTATAGTATTCATGGAAAGACAACAGCTGGGGAATGAGAAGAAGCAGGATAGTCCCATGGGATACCCCTTGTGCAGAGAACATAGGTAATGCCAGCAATTGTCAGTGCTACTGTCAGATCTTGAACTTTGTTGGCTCAATTTGACCTATTTATTCTTGAGTAACTTCACCCAACAACAAGAGTTAGCTTCCGATGGTTCAGCTAATCGGGCATCAGTGGGAAAGGGGGCTAGAAAGTTAGTCCTCTGCAGGTCCCTTCTTTTTGCACATAAAGGCTTTGGGCATCTTAAAACAGGCATTGCTATGCCTGGGTTTGGAACATCCTGTCCTACGAAGAATGGTGCTGAGTGCCTGGAAGCAGGAGGCTGCTAAGCTGGACAGGGATGTATGATGGGCATCCACTGACGTGGCACCCAGCACTCTGAGGTAATCGCAAGGGAAAGCCACCACCGCCACTGCCCCTGCATTAGTGCAATGTAAAGCACAGAGGAGTGCTACTGAGCAGACCTTGGGAAACAGTTTGGTCTTCTCCCTGTTGGTGAACCTCACTACTGAACTACAGAAATGGGCTCTGAGTTTGGATGGTCTCAGGCAGAGAGTTGGGATTATTCAGACCGGAGAAGAGAAGGCTCTGGGGAGACCTTATTGGGGTATTTCAGTACTTAATGGGGGCTTATAAGAACAACAGAGACAAACTTTTTAGCAGGGCCTGTTGTACTAGGATGTGGAACAATGGCTTTAAACTAAGAGAGGGTAGATTTAGACTAGATATAAAGAAGAAATCTTTTAGGCTGAGGGTGGTGAAACACTGGCACAGGTTGCCCAGAGAGGTGGTAGATGCCCCATCCCTGGAAACATTCAAGGTCAGGTTGGATGGGGCTCTGAGCAACCTGATCTAGGTGGAGATGTCCCTGCTCATTGCAGAGGAGTTGGACTAGATGACCCAAACCATTCCATGATTCTATGATTCTGTCAGTTCTGGGTGAGCACCCTGACCCAGTGGGACAGTATAAAAGAGAGAAGAGGTGGAGGCTTCTCATGTTCCTGTTACATTTAGGGGGAAACTGAAAGCCATAACCATGTTTTGCACAAACCTGGTTGAACAGTGAACATAAAAACTGGAGGAAGCTTGTGTGTTTGATACACCCCAGGAGATACATGCCTGAGCAGTGAAGGTGAAGATCAGCAGAGGTTCTGGATGCCCACCTCCTCTGTCAGGTTTTGCCCCGATTGGCTCTGCTTGCAGTCACCTACCTGCAGAGCTGAGAGGAAAGGGAATGCCGGGGGCTAAAGTCTGATGGTTGGTGCTAACAGAGAGTGGGGATAGGACTTACTGCACCAGACCAGGGGGAAAAAAAAAAGAAAAAAAAAAAGAAGTTATTCGAATGTAAACATTCTAAAAAATCTGTGAAAAGAGTAATCAGCTCTCAGGCCAACCAACTCTCCGGACAAATGCCAACTCACAAGCATGGAAATGGACAGCAAGGGAGAGCCTGTGCACTTTGATGCACAAAACCAAACCCAACCTCCACAGAAGGGTCTGGCAGCCAGTTAAGACCGTGACCAAGTTTTGTAGTGATCTGAACCCCACTTGGGAATAAGGGATGTTTTGTGCCAGTTACTGCCCAGCAGGTTTGTCGAGAGCCACAGCACATCTCAGAAATGTGAGGGTGAATGCAATACATGAACAGGAAAAGACCCTTTGGGCCGGTAGGAAGACAAATCAAAGAAAAAGTTTAAATGCAAATTTTAAAGCCAAACAGGTGCCAGAGGACCTGAAGGGTAATCCATAGGTTTTCCTTGGGGAAATGGGTTTTGAGGAGGAATTTAAAAGGCATTCTGATGATCTTGCACACATCTTGGTGGGAGAAACCCCTAGGCAAATCCACTTGGGCACAAGATAAGCTGCAAAATGTGTTTGCTCATTCAGATCTATGTTTTCAGAAACAAGAGGGAAGTTTGGGTGCCATCCTTTGTCTTATTCACTTTTTCTGCTGGTATGAGGCAGGCATTTAGCATTTACTCTCCAAAAGCAAAAAAACCCCAAGTGTCTCTGGTTGGGTGCTCAAAATTACTAATCACTTATGAAAGCACACGTGTAAGGGTGGCTTGGAAGGGATCCCAGTAAGAAAATAACTAATTTGTTACTGCTTTTAGGTTAATTTCAGCATCCATTAGAAATCATTTGGAACTATCAAAACTCTGACCACAGAGAACACTTCAGAAAACCCCATTTTCTGTGTGTCATCATACTTTACTTTACTTTCAAGTTAGCTTGGTTTTGGTCACATTATAAATGGATAAAATATAGTTATTTTAATGATAACAGATAATATGCCTAATTCTCTAACACAATCTTCGTGTGCAGGGTTTTCTTTTATTATGCATTTTCTTCTGTCACTGTCACTTCCATTACTCTTATTGAGAATTGCATGCCTTTCTAGAGGCACAGGCTGAGAGAGCTGGGGTTGTTCGATCTGGAGAAGAGAAGGCTACAGGGAGACCTTACAGCTGCCTTCCAGTATCTGAAGGGAGCCTACAAGAAAGCTGGAGATAGACTTTTTACAAGGGCCTGCTTCAACAGGACAAAGAGTAATGGCTTCAAAATGGAAGAAATTAGATATAGAGTAGATAACAGGAAAAACATTTTCACTGTGAGGGTGGTAAGCCACTGGAACAGGTTGCCCAGAGAACTTGTGGATGACCCACCCTTGGAAGTGTTCAAGGCCAGGTTGGATGGGGCTTTGAGTAACCTGGTGTAGAGGGAGGTGTCCCTGCCCATGGCAGGAAGATTGGAACTAGATGATCTTTAAAGGTCCCTTCCAACTCTAACTGTTCTATGATTCTACACGCAGGAGTAAACAAAGTCCTATAGAAAGTGCCCTAAATTTCTTCTTTTGAGCAGTGGTAGCAGTCAGAAGGCCTTACCACAAACCTGTGTTGTATACACATGCACTCTTGATCCTCCTGAAATTAGCAAGAAAGTAGTGACAAGGTCAGATGGAGTATGGATTTTGAGTGTTCCCTGAGGGTTCCTGCACTTTATCCACTAAAGACATCTTTAGTTTTTCAGATTGATGTATGACCTCCCACCTTCTCTTAACAGTTTTCAAATATAACTGTTCACACAATTTTTCAGCTTTAGAAACAGGCATTTCTTCATGCTGAAGAGCTGAGGAATAAAATTAAAGTTCACATAAAATTTAGTGATGACTTGGAAGTCCTCCCTCCTGAATTAAGATCTCCTCATTGAAATAAAAGTAAATAGGATTGTCAATGCACAGAAATTGCATGGCATGGCCTTCCCAGGGTAAGTGAACACTTCATTCCAAAATAAACCACAATATTCTAAAACAATCGCGCCACTCTAGAACTTTTCCTGAATAAAAACAAAAATACTCCTGGAATAAAACCACCACATTCTGGGAAACAGGGAAGAGTAACTTGGAATTACTCCTGACACAGTTAATGTGGCTGCACCAGAAGTGTTGTTTTGGAAGAGCACAACATTCTTTTCTTGGAAATGAGGTCTACAGGTTGCTGCTCTCTCTCTGTATGAGGTAATTTTGAGTTGGGCCACCCTCTGATGAGATAGGACTCTGGATAAATATTATTTTGAAGTCATTAGACCATTCTACTTCTTTTGGCCTCCCACACACCTTAATCATCAATAAGGCAACAAGGTCACTATACTCAGATTTGCTCACAGCTATAAAAGACCTGTTTTAGAAGGCTGAATTTTAATGTACTAGAGATTAAGACCTTAGAGGATTACAAGAGCTTACTACCTAGAAACAAAAAAAAACCAGTGCCGTCCAGAGGTTTGTTTAAATTGACTTTAACGACTCTTCATTTCAAGCCAATAAGCCTGAAGTGGCATTTTTAAATTTGTAAGCCTGTGGCTTAGCTGAATTTCTTTCCGCGGGTCCAGAGTGCAACCACTGCAAATGACCCTGTGACTTTCTTGTGCTACGACAATGGTTTGTACACTCTACATTAGGGCACTGAACAGGTCATTGCAGGTGGGTTTCTAAAAACCTACCCATTAGGTTTTTTTTTTGTTTGAGAAGCAGTTTCACCAAAGGTAGATAAATGCAAACATGAGTTTCCAATAAGGGCTGGCTATCGACATCTGAGCAGTAGGTGTTCTGGGAACCGGCCTCTTTTCTGCGTGTTATCTAATGAATGAACCAATTTGCTTTCTCCTAAGGAGAAAAAATTAGAAGAGGATTTCATCCCACTTAATCAATATTAGTCAATATTAGTCTGCCTTGGTGAAGCTAGAAGGCAATTAAAATACATACACCTCCCCCTCTAATTCTATACTCATAAAGATCAAAGCAAATTACCAGCAATGATCAGCTTCCCCCATTTGAACACCATGGTCTACCTTTGGCAGAAATGAGATACTTCAGGCAAACAAATTGCTATCAGAGAAATAAAATCAACCACTGTATTGTCTCAACAGCTGCTGACAGTGTCTAGTTGCTTGCAGGATGATGCGTTAGCATATGGTACATGCCCTCTGAGATAAGGAAGGCTACATATTATTTGGGGAATTGGATTCCAACAAATACCTTTGTTTCTGCAATTTCAGCAGAGCTCTTCACAAGTGTGAACTCTGATCCATCTACTTTCTGCAAAGTGCCAAAAAGACCATGACAGAAGAGAGCAGAGGACAGCATAATTCAGATTCTTTGGTTGTCGCGCCTGTACTGTAGACTGAAAGAGATGTTTTGATATTTCACTGGTGTGGATAAAGGCTGCCTAATCCCCTTGCACAGTGAGCAACTGTTCATACGTTTTTTTGCTGGCATTTCAGTGATACTCTTTTTACTCTGCAATACCAAATGCTCAGGCCTGTGAAAAGCACATTAGTCCATTTTTAAGTGAAGTTTGGATTTGAGAAAATTGGCACTCTAGAATGCAAACCAACATTTATACAGAGAGAACACAGGAAAATCCACCTATTAAAATTTCTTTTTGTATCCTATGAATGGATTTTGCTCTGGTACGGGTGTATACTGCTACTAGTTCTACCAGTTTCTCTGCTCAGTTTTCAGGTAACTGTCAAAATTGATGACTGGGAGTTCTTTTGGTTTTTTTTTTTTGTTGTGGTTTGTTTGTTTGTTTGGTTTTTTGGTTTTTGTTGGGGGTTTTTTTTGTTTGTTTTTCCCCAGAATACTACATTGATCTGGTATTAACCTGTCTTTAATCAGAGCTCAAGTTTATTCAAGTCCTCGCCAATTACTACACCACATGCTCCTCACTGTCCCACATCCCTCTCCCCTGCCTTTCCCACCACAGACAATAGCTAATTAACAGGAGATGATGTCACTCTCTGTTGCAATTTACAGAGTAAAGTACTCAGGAATATAGAATGTTTTTTACAATGCCTTTGTATCATTCTTATGGGTCCAATATGTGTGGTTTGCTGCAATCTAGCTAAGTCTTTGTGTTAAACCCACTTACAAGTATTAGCAACCTCCAACATAATGAGATCTTTTCACTCAGTGAGGTTTGGGGTCTTCATAGAAAAAACAGTGATGAAGCACATGAGGGATCTTTGTACAGATGAGGCCTTTCTTTGATGAGCACTGCCTCTGATCTCAAAGAAACGCTGTGGGCCTCCTGATCATTCTTCTTCCCAATCATATCAATATCCAACAGGGACAGCACAATTCTTACCATTGCATTGTAAGTGCTCTGCTATAATTAATCTTTTTGTTGCACTCCTTCCTGAGTGATTTCCTTTCTAACTAGATATTTCAAAGAGAGGAAGAAAAATAAGCCTTGAGTTGCAGCTATATTGCTGGCTTTATGAAGATACATAGTACAGCCAGGCAAAAAAAATTCTCCCAACTTGAACAGCATTCCTTGAAACCGCAGATATCAAGCAGACACTGTTCAAAATAAAATGATAAATTTTAAGCATAGAAAAAACCCACCTCTTTTAAGTCATATAAGCTAATTATTTCATGTTCAACCACACAAATTCATTCTATTCCCATTTGCGACTAAGAAAAGACGGACACAATTTAGAATAAGGCTTATGAATTTTACATCAAGGGTAAAATACCCTTCCCGCATCTGTTCTCTCCTGGTCACCTCCTGAGGATTATTCATGATGATATTGCACACTGTAAGTCTGTCACTGACACTGTAAAAATTGGGGTTCCACTAGGGCTAGGCATTGCCTGAATGCCCTGGAAAGTGATCTAAAATGGCTGTAATCTCAGGACTGCCCAACCTGAGAATGCCTTTGGAAGAGCTCCATATAACTTCAAATTAATTGAGGGGCATGAAAGAGGAGCTTCCAGAGAAAGCAGATAGAGCCCCACATTTGGTTGAGTTATAGAGATAGCACCAGACTAGCCTTGGCTATTTTGGCTCATGAGGTTTTTGCAAAGCCATTCTAAATAGATCAGCTGAGAATCCTTTGGGTTCCACCAAGAATAACAGACATCCCATTGTATTTGAACAGATGTAAACAAATGAACCAGATGTTCTGCTTACTTTTTTTGCATATGTGACTGAAACAGTTTGACTTCTTCACCTAGATCCACCTTACTTATAACCAAAAAAATTACTCTGAACTGAGATTGGTCTATGTTCACAGTGAAAAGCTCCATTGAGCTTGCTCTGTGGCATGAGTCAAAATGAAACAAGACCAGAGCTTCATTCTTTGTTTTTGTTTTGTTTTTTTTTTTTTTTGAGTACATCTGGACCACTTGTCAGCACCAGGGCCGTAAGTCAGTGGGATGGAGTTGCCATTTGTGCTTTAACTACATGTGGTTGCATATCTAACCTTCTACAAGAACAGCTCCCTTTTCCTTCACAAGAAGTGATGCTGTCTAGTGTCCTGCTTTTATGCCAAAAGCAATACATAAGAAAAGTGTTCTGTTAAATATCTGCCAAACCAGGATGGAACAGAGGAGAACTGCCAGCTTGTTGGGACTTTTTATCCTCTGAAATTCCTTTAGGGTTGTAATCTTTCAATTCCAAGAAACTATGATTAATATACCTTTGCTGGGTCAGATAGATAAATCTACTGTACTCACGTGTTGTTGGGTGCTATTTTTTTCTCTTTCACCTAAAAACCAAGTTTAATCTATTCTTGCCCTCCGGGGAGGAGTTTTTTCCTGTTGTTTTCACAGTGTTAAAGTCTATTTTCTTAAAGATATTTTCTTCCCTATGTGAATTATAAAATGTTGGCTGTACAGCCAGGAGAATGTGGTACTTCAATTTGCTGTTGTCCAATTCTTTGTATTCTAGGGTAAGGGGACAAAAATCTATGTTTGGACTAACCAGAGCCTCAGAATTTTGCTCATTATCATCTCTCAAGACAATGGTTTATTTGTTTCTTATTTGTTTCTTCTTTTTCCTATCTCCTATATTTCTTCTTTTTCTTATCTTACATAAAAATTGGGGGAAAGAAGGAGAGGAAACTTAATGTACCCAGCTTGTCCATTGAAGTAATTCATCACAACTCTATAAAGCCCAAAGGACTAGTCCAGTTTGCACCAACAGTGCAGTTGGTTTGCCAGACAAGTTTTCTCATTGTTATACTGTTTTTCCAACACTACTGTTAAATCTTTATTTTATAATAGTTTGCTATTTTCTTCTGGCAACACCCACTGTTCATTAGACATATTTGAATAAAAAAGGAGGAAAGTTTTTTGTCAAAAAACACCTTACTAAACAGCTGCCAATACATATAATTCAGAAGCTCTGTAATTATTCTTTAAATAAGAAGTTATCACTAGCTAGTGTATCCAAAACCATAATTTCCAAATAACTGCCATTGTGTGTTATGTAAAAGATGAGGAATTAACATTTTAGAACTGTTGAGACTTCATTCTAGCCAGTACTTAAAGGCTTTTCAAACAAATGATTTAAGTCATATGAAGCAAGATTATTGCAATCCATACAGTAGCTGTCAGATGTGTGATAGAAATTCTTTTGTGGGTTTGTTATTGACTGGTGCTTGTAGTATTGTTTGTTTTAACTATTGATTGTGAACCTCAAGCTTCAGTCCTATCCAGGAAAAGTGATTGATATGCAAAGACATTTGATGTTAGGAGACAGGCATAATACTCAAATATGGAATAACTATTTCTCACCTGTAGCCTTTGGACAAATTCTACTCTAAAATTCATATATGCTGACACCACTGACGGAGGCGTAATACTATACTGACTCCAGTGTGGGCATTTGTCTCTCTCAGGACAGAACTTGTCTTTAACTGGAAATGTGAAATGTGCTTGAGTATTATAAGACAGAAAAACAACCTGGTCAGTTAACTTCATCCTGTTTGAAAGCTGCAGACTGTTATTTAATCTATACTAGAAAGCAACCAGACTCTAAAGTGGGTCCACTCAGAGGGCTTGAAACACTCATTTATTTTTATTTTTAGTTCTAGTTTTTAGAGTGATTGTCTTCTCTGTGAAGCCCATAAAAAAAATTTCCATTAACATTATCATATTCCCGCACTTCATGTTTTGCATGGCATGATGTGCTGAGATTGACCTGACCCAAGAAGATACTACTCAAAGCAAAGAGACAAAGACAGTGGCAAATACTACTAAGACAAGAGAAAAACCCACTCGTTCCAAAGCAGCAGCTGAGTGCTGCCCAGGCTGGTTGGATGCAGCACGCAGCGCTCTGTGGACAGCCACTCTCCAAGGGTCTGAGCGGGAATCGACTGGGGTGGACACCACCGTTTTCTGCACTGTCTCTAGAGAGTGCCCTTCCCTCCACCTGCGTAGCTGAAGCTCCCCCAAGGACAGGAGAGAGAAAGGGATGGAGTCCCTGTTCTGGCTACTCAGTCTTATTCATTGGATCCAGCTGGCGAAGTTAATCTCTTGAAAACTCCCAATCCCTGCCACAAGAGCTGTCACCTACTGTGACCACTTGCCCTGCCTACAGGATTTCTCTGGTGTTAGTTTGGCAGCACAAGCCAGGGCAAAAGGGGAACTGAGGAAGAAATGGGAGTCGCAGACTTCAAGGAGCAACATTTTAAGGACGCGGCCAGTATTGCTGAGGGTTCATGAAGAGACACTGACTCTGAACACTTCTGAACAACACGCAAAGGGTGGCACTGTGGCTGGAGATGAGCCTGACATCGGGCTGGTGGAGAGGAACTCAGGCTGCAAAAGAAAGCAAAGTTTCAACAAGCTGTCAGAGGTAAAGGGAACATGAGAGGAGCCTGCAGCTGGTCGACGGAGGAGTGCAAACACATTTTGCACTGAGGGGAAGGAGACAGAGGGAAGTGTCAAGTGAGTAAGAAAAACAGGAGCCAGAGACAGAATGGACCCAGGACAGACCAAGAAGTGAAGTCGGTTATGGCAAACTGAGGGCAAATTAGAAAACTAGATGGAACTATGACAAAGAAGGAAGCAAAGAGTTGTCAGCAGGAAAGATATTCTAGCTTTTCACTGGAAATAAACAGTTTAAAAAATTCCATCTGAGGCTGTTTTTTTCCATGTCTCAGAAGTGGGAATTGGCCACGTAGAATCAGTTCCACCAAAATGAATGTGCTGGAGTAGGGTCTTTCTCTGGAGGCCCTCAAAGACTCTTACATCCCTCCACTGACAATGCAGTTAACTGAAGCACTTCCATCAGAGGACTTTTTCACCAGGTGCTTATAGATAAACAAGACGACTAAATTAAGTGGATGAATGTCATGCAGCGGCAGTAAGGGAAGAGAACTGCATCATTCTGATACTATCACAAAAAAAATGGTTATTCTTATGGCAACATAGCTAAAGTTGTGAAATACTAAGGGCTCAACTTCTTTTTCATCTTCTCAGACTTCCCCAGAAAAGCCCCCTCTAGAGCAGCAAAGCAGAACTAGGACAGGCAGAGTTCTGCCTTGTCCCTCCATCCCCCACTTCCTTCCTCCCTCCCTGCAGTTTTGGTAACCGTGATGGGAAAGGGAATCATATCGGAAGATAGCCAAACATCTCTTTTCTATTCCTTACTCACAAGGGACAAAGCTGTTACACTGTCTGGACAGGGTCATCTACTCACTGCAAGATTTCAGCATTGAATCATAATGGAGTGAATTTTACTCTGCTTGTAAGTCTTGAAGGAGGTACATCTAATTTCACATCTGGGTAACAGAGAATCGGAAACCAAGATTTCAGATTTGCAAAAATATCAGCTTGTTTTGGAAAGGAAAAGCAGGTTAGGTCAAGTCGCTCCAAATAAGTGCTCGGAAGACTGGGTCAGTAAAGAAAATTGTTGTTGATATTATAAAATATGGTAACTTCAGAGCAACTTGGGTCTGAAAGCACTAAGCTTTGTACTGCTAAGTGTCAGAAGAGGAACATCGAGCTAATTTTCACAGCCCAGAATGAATACGGGCACTATTTTACTGAATTGATGTGCTAATGAATATTATCTGCCTCTTTTGAACTCTAGCTGGAGCTTTGCCAGTAAATTTACAAAATTTCTGCACATCTTCAAGACCCTGCCACTGAATGCAGATCAGTGTTATAACACAGTATGAGGAGGGATCTTGGCTACAGGACAAAAGCACTGCAATAAAAGTGTGTAAGGACTTTCACAATTAATGTGCTCTCCACGACTGTAACCCTTCCTGAAGAAAACACCTCCAACGCTGAGTCTGGACCACAGCAATGTCCCTACAACAGCTCCAGCCTGAGCCTACTGGGAAGGACGGCACTGCATTGTGACCCCATGGCCACATTACCTGCCTTGAAACCACTGGTGTTAGTGGAGGAGCAACAACCCCTTTAGCCTTTCACTTCCCTTTGACTCATCTCACCCCCTGCCACTGGTAATTTAACATCAGTAAATTCACACCTGCTTGAAGATTACTAGGCAAATAATACACATGCCTGGCCATGCTGAAAAGCTCCTATAGAAATGGAAATGCATGTTCATTAAAAAAGCTCTGAACACTAGGTGATTAAAGTCTTGTTAACCCCACGACTCCTGAAACCCACCTCTGGCATTGTTATTGTTCACACAGCTCCCAACCCAAATCACTCAGAGAGTCTCTCCTACCTGCAGCAGATGCTCTCAGTATTTAGGCAACAATATCCTTAGGGACCCTGAGTGCTACTCCTGCAGGAGCAATTTGTGTAGTAAATTTGAGTGAAACTCAAATGAAAGTTGGGATGAATATCATTTGAATTGCAGTAGCCTTAGCCGCCATGGTGGTATTGCTAGTGCAGGGGGATGTCTCTTTGCCATCTTCCCTCTATAAGGCTGTGTGGTTCTAGGTGTTCTTTGAGCACTTCTCAGACAGATGGTCCCGGACTCAGCAACTTTTTGTTTTATGATTAGCTCAGAAACACAACCTGAATGCAACGAAGTAGTGGAGGACAACAGTGATGTAATTATTAAGAACATGAAAATCGGTCGTTATCGCAGGCCAGATATTGCCAGGCAGTGAAGGGTTTTGAAGGTAAAACCAGGTCACCAGTGATTGATAGATATGGAGGGAAAGGGAGGATCGCTGCTGAGAAAATATGTGTTTAAAAAAGGGATGTGGCTGTCACAGCTGTATTTACATGCATATTGCTGGAGCAAAAGGTCCCTGAAAGAAGGATCACCCTATCAAATTGTTAATTTGATTTTTTTCTTTTAGATATAAGTTACTTTTTTATCTGAAAGAGGAAAATGTCACCCTCAAGAGAGCTGGGAAAAACTTATTTCTTCATTTAAGGAAAGTAATTTGGAAGATTTGGGCATCGGTTGCAAACAGAGTTGATGTTATTTCTTTTTCTGCTTTACTTAACATAGTTTTATTGATTAGAATATATCATTAACAGAAGTAATTGAAGGGGCAAGGAGATAGACCTGTCTACTACAATTTAATTTTCTGTCAAAATCTATACACCTGCTGCACTCTCAGTTTCAATATTTCGGTGTATTGCTACTGGCAGACTACTCACTGAGAAAATTCTGCTTTATCGGCAGCAAAATGCTCTTGTGACTTGTCCTATCACAGCTGTGGAGACAAAAATACATATAATTTAGTTTAACACAATGCTTAGCTGCAGTGTCAGTGGGGATACCAGGACAGACTAAAGGCAATGCAAAAGCAAGTTAAACCAAGAAGTGCTTTCTGTTTCTGTTAACCATTCACTTATGAGTAACCTTATAAGAGATTTTGCCGGCATGAATGACAATTTGGCATGTCAGTCAGTGAAAGCTGTGGGGTTGGAATCCCTCTGCTGAAAAATGCAGCAAAATGGTCCCTTTTTTTACAGTTGGGATGACTGTATTTGTTACGGTATAAAATGACTGAGGCACTGTGATTGCAAATTTAATATCATAAAAATTAGGAATCACATAACAGGATTGCAATGCAAGAGTCAGTGCAACTCTGATTTTTGTATTGTGCATATTAAAGCATCTGATCCAGCTTCCCCAAAAGCTCCAGAGTGCTTCACAGTCTCACCCTGTACCCTGGGTCTTGCTCAGACCAGTTTATGACAGCCCTGATCTCGAGTCCCACTGAAGGCTCTCTCTGTGATGACAGTAATGCAAAACAGGACAATACAGTGGAAATGAGGGAAGGAGAGGAACAGAGCTAGCACCTGCATTTTCAGTTGTGGAGCTAACATGTGCATTTTCAACTTGAGAGTGGAAGGTGTCCTGGCAGAGCCTGTCCCTGGGTGGATATAGAGCTCAGAATCAACTTGGCTTTGGTCAGGAGCCATCGACAGTGAGAGTTGATGCCCCACAGAGAAACAATTCTGACAGCCAAACCAGCACTAATGGAGGCAAGTTCTGTCTCTGCCCAGGCCTGGGCCAGTTTAAAGTGGCTGATGTACTGTGGTCTGGAAGCCCTTGCTAGAGAAAATTATCCATTTTTTATCCCTGAGAGGTTCTTGTCCCCTACGGAGACCTAGGCATTATTTCTTTCAACTTGCTTGTGGTCATTAAAACCAATATATTGTGCTTGTTTTCTATAAACCAGAAAGAATGCGCTTCATTTAGCCCAAGACCCTCAGAAGGGTGGAATGGGAGGAAGCTACGCTCTGAGACACTTCCACAGTTTCCAATACAGCTTTGTCTGCAATGATTAGCTTTCCCATTTTCAGGACTTGACAGCCTCTGCTGGTTCAGAGAAGTTATTTCATGCTTACCTGTCAGTTCCTAGAAAAAGTGTAAGGAGGTCCCTCTTAACTTTTGCTAGTGAATCAGAAGGCCTGCTGACCTCAGAGGGGCCTCTCCTGACTACAAGATCTGGTTTGTACTGATCTTCTCCTCCAGATGAAAGGCCAGACTTTTTTTGTCATTTGTTTGGCAAGGCAGAAGGCTTTCCTGGGCTCGCAGAAGTGTGAGAGGTCCTGGGTGCTATAGTCTGTCATGGCAGCTCCTGAGTGTGCAAAGAGCATTTCAGAAAAGCAAGAAAAGGGTTAAAAACTCTGCAGCATCTTAGAAATGGGGTATATGCTTTAGTGGCTAAGTTATTGCTTGTTTCTCTTGTTTTCCTGCTGCCTTTTAAGATCTTTACTGGCTGACTAAGCTGTGCAGGAAGAGTAGCCTATCTATGACGGCAGTAAAATGTAAACTGCCCTCACATATGTCTGTTGTGATAGAGATGAGACATACCAAAGGGGCCTGACTCTGCTCTCGGTGGCACTGGCCCCTGCACCACTGCCATTTCAGCAGAATTACTTACGGTCTTCTTCAGGGCGCACAAAATAAGGCTCACCCCCACGCCACATCTTCCTCCTTTTCTTAACCCTCTGAGGCAGTTTCTCACTTTTATGATTTATTCCTTGCTGAAAGGCAAACGAGTGCACAGGCTCTCTGTTTGGCTTTTTAATATCACTTGAATCTCTATGGATGCAGGACAGATATTCCCCTCCAATAAGGGAAGGGATTAAGAAACTCAGATTTGGCAGAGTAATGGAAAGAGATTAAAGAATTCAAATAATTGGTACAGGGGTGACAGCTCAGTTCTTGTAGCACATGAAAGTGCTTTATAAAGAATTTGAGAGGTCAGAACATAAAATTACTTTCCACCATGCTGCTAGTTTTCCCTGGCTGCTGTAGAAAAGCACACCAGAGGACCATTTTCCCCTTCTACTTCAAGCAATATTGTTTCTCTCATTAGAAAACCACCACATAAAATTTTGTGGTATGCCATGTCTGATTCTACTCTCTCTGGCATTTCTGAGAAGAAATCACTAACTACAAGTGCAATAACTTTTTGAAGTTACACTGTCATGGAATGCAATGAGTGGGAAGAAAGGCAGAATCCGTGTGTTGAAACCAGTTTTTGGAATAGAAAATGTTCAATTTACTTTATTTAGGCATTCAGAAACAAGTGTCCTTCCTATTTAACAAAATACTGCTGCAAAGAATGATTTTAAATTGATTTTACATTATTATACTGCAGTAATCTTCCAAAACCCATGCTAAATCAAATGCTTTCAGTGCACAACCTCTCACAATTCCTTGTAGCTATGTTTTCTATGGTCCTCCAACTGCAGTAATTTCCCCATCCTTCTCTAGAGAGATTTCCTTCCCTATTTCCATACCATTGTTTACAATTACTTCAAAGTGCAGTAAAATTAAATAAGCATGGAAGTCTGTGCAAACATCAAAGAAGACTTTCTTAACAGTTGTTTTGTATGCAGTTAAATCTTACAAAAATACAATTCCAGAAAGTCAATGTTACAGAAAATGGGTCTCCACCGCAAGCCAGTACTCACAAAGCCTGGTGCTTGGTCCGTGTGGAGGTTTAAGGGAAGTGTGTTGGAGCCCAGAGGCAGTCACATGCCGGGGACAGACAGGCAGAGCTGAACATGACTCTTCTTTCCCACCACCACTGGTCCTCCAGCAAGTGAGGTGGAGTTACACCGACACGCACCAATCCAACAGAGCGGAGGAACTGACCCCCTTCTTACTACAAGCTGATGTGAAGAGCTGCACAGAGGACACCATTTGCAGTGCGCAGTACCATGTTTTTATTGGTCCAATAAAGCACAGGAAACGTAGTAAATATTTTCAATTGCCACCTCCTGGCACTTTATCTACTGTTTACATAAACACAGTTATTTTTCATTTCATAGAGCAGATGAAGGGCTCTAGAAATTGGATAAGTCTCCTCAGCTGTTTGGCCAACAGTTGAGCAGACTTTAAAGCTAGATGTTACAGCATTTTGTGCACAGCACGGCTATCGCCCTTTTCTCCTAAGCTGTTCAGAGACCTGCAAACATGAACTAAAATCTTTGTAAATCCATGTGAAGCGGATGCAATCAGTGGAAGACCACCCTCAGGGCAAGCAGGACCCACCAAGGACAGTAGTTACCAATTGTTTGTTCCATTGCAGACCTCATGATACATTTCTTGTGAATGCTCCAGCTCCTACAGCCAAGAAATTTCCTGAGAATAGAAATTCTATTCAGGAGTAAAATAGTGTATGTGTGTGATTCTGGAAGGTGGTGGTGGTAACCTGAAAAACGGGACTCCCATCAGCCTAGAAAGCAAAGAACAAAAAGTACCTACAATATTTTTTTTTTTTAATCTCAGAGGTAGGTGAAGGCAATAGCTGGTTAATTAATTTGCATACTGGGGGCTGGCAGCATTGCAAGAGTTGAATGATGAGGCCAGCATCTCACAGGAACTCTGTGATGCAGCTGGCAGGAAATCCCAGGCTTTTTCACTCCCAAAGTCCTGCCTGCAAATTGCTTCACTGATTCAGTACATCTGATTTTCACTAATGATACATACTGTGTATGGGACTGGAGCCTCGAGTTTGTTTTGGATTGTTTTTCTTGTTCTGGTATTAATGCTACTGTCACTTAATGTGAAATGCCTCTCTGGCTGCTTTCCTTGCAGGGCTGAAATGCCTAGAATGTTTCAAGAAAGGATTTTATAGACTTTGAGAGAAAACGAAATTAGTTTAATGACATCAGAAAGTGACTCAATATAGCCATGAGTATTTAGGACAAATTATTAGCCTTCTGCAAAAACTCCTACCAAGATTTATATTGCCTGCAAAACTCACTAATGATATTGAGGCTAGGGTCTTATGAAGCAGTTTAAAAGAAATTATAAATCTGAATGAGCACATCTAAGCATGAACCCCGCCATTTTCTCCAGACCAAAACAAGATTTATTATGAGAGTTATGAAACTTTGGGCCCTATTATACATTAAAGAATCCTATTTATGACCATATAGTTAGGTCTGATTTATTGTGCTTATCCTAAACACTGCCTTTGCAAGATTTATATTTCAGTCATTTTACAACTTTCAGGGATGAATCTTGCCATTCATAACCACAGCACAGAAAAAAAAAAATCTTCTGATTTTTTTTTTGAAATACAATCTGTCACACTTCAGAACTGGAGAGGTGAAAAAATGTTATTTTTTTAGAAGACCCTCACACCTACTGAAAGAGGTTGTGACCATGCTTATGATTTTACATCCTCACTGCCTGAGGTATTCGAGCTCATTTCTTTACAATACTGTTTTTCAAAGTTAAATGTCTAAGAATTATTTCCTGTGAAAGGCAGTTGTTGCATGTCTATAAAAAAGAAAAAAAATAACATTCATAAAATTATTTTCTTGCCAGTAGAAGAAGAATCTCATTTGAATAAAACTGATTTCAATTTTTGGTGTTGAAATTTGGACCACAGTGCTGTTCTAGATCAAGGAAAAAAAATGAGTGATTCCCATGCTATACTGTCTAGGGCTACCAGACAGCAAATCTTTAGAGAATTAACTGGGAGGTTGTTCTTGGTACCTGAGTCACATATGCCCTGGACAAACCATAATTACTTGTCTCTATAGGTGGAATAGGTAGCTGGGATGTGGTAACCCTGGATTATAGCTGGTTCAAGTCATTCACTGCTGTCTTGATTCCAGTTGCAAATGTGGACTTCATACATTCCCCTGGAACACCGTGGTAGTTGGTTTTTAACCAGCTCATGACTTCAGATGAGAGATTTCTGAGAAGAGTAGCCCATAAGTTTTGTTCAGTGTTTACTGCAAGTAAACATTTGGCTGAAAGAACCATCTGTCTTGTGGATTCGTGTCCTCCTCATATCACACTTAGACTCTACTAAGTTTATATTTTCTCCCATTGTGGTACTACGTGTATTCACTCGACGTTTTCTTTAGAGATAGAAAATCCTCTTGCAGTTGGGACAGCTGGATTTTGTAGAGTGGAAATCTGGAGTTCATCAGTGCCTCAGCAGATTCACAGACCAACACCACAAAGGCAACTGGCAACCACTGAACATGTTTGGGCTAGATTGATTTCCATCACCTGCAGATCTCACCTCAGGTACTTTTATGACATTTCTGTTCCCTTACTGTAGGATTCTGGCTACACCACCACCTAGCATGGCTCTACAGATGATTCTACCAGATCTGAGAAATTCACCTGCCATGTAAAATCAATGTACAGAAATCTCAGAATTTCTAGGTGAAAATAACCATTTCAGCTCCATGAACAACATGAAGTTGGGGTAAGGGAGGGTTCATTGTTCTGTTTTGGAGAAAAAAAAAAAAGGAAGAAATTCCTGAAAGTTGCCAGGAAGTCTGAAAATTATTGTTCTGAGATAGATAGTGAAAACATTTGGTTTAGGATTTTTTTAAACAAAAATTTAGAGTACCCAGCTCTTAGATTCAGTCACAGCTCCTATGGCTTGCAGACTCCCACTTACTTAATGCCTGAAAGCATGAAATGGAGTTCTCAGTGTTTCCAGGTGAAAGAAAACTGGCAGTACTAGGAAACTGGGTCACAACATTTGCCGTGGGGATGACCTGACACACAAAGTGAGGTATGTTTGAGTGCTAACAGCCACTTGTCTGGTAACTACCTGTTTATCAAGTGTAATCTTCGAGTTTAGGGAATTTATCCACAGTAGAAAATGGTGATTTTGATCCCTCAGTTGCACAAAACCCACTTTCCGTGTTACTAAACTAGGGCACACTAGAATTTAAATTTTTTGGGGTGGGCAAGAGATTAGGCTTATGGCTGTTAAATGTGTGTCAAAATCCCTCAGCACTGTGACCCAGATCCTGCTCCAAACTGTCACACTTATGCTGAAGGCATAATCAAGGTACTTCATCAAAGTGTGAGGTTAGGTGTAACAGCATGTCAGTGATGACAATGACCTGACCTGCAGCTGTCTAGGCCGTACTTGAGTGAATTTCAGAGACTGCACAAGTAAGGATTGCCTCTAGTTTCCCTCTCTTGGAAATCATTGATGGTATCATTGATATCATGAAGTATTGCTGGCATGTCTGGAAGCCTCAACAAGGATGGACAAAACAGTTTCTGAGGTTCCATTCTCTCTTGGAGAAGACCCCAAGGATAGTATTGGGTGACTGCTTGCCTGTCCTGAGTGCTTAATTATTCATAAGCATTAGAGGGCTCTAGTTTCTTGCACATCCCTGATGATTGTGTGCATCAGCACACTGGTTGCACCCACTACACAGACAAGCCTCATGAAGTCTTACCATCTGTCACTTCTACCCATTCTCCTAATTCCTTGTTTTCCTGCAAGAACAAAACTGTTAGATGGGAAGACGAAAGGCAACATAGCAAGCATTCACAGCCTCAAAAAAAAAATAACAAACGATGGGGCCAGTTTCCCTGACACTGTAAAATGGCATATCTCTGCAGACTTCATCTGGCCTATGGTTTGTATTTGAACCTGGCATAATGCCTCTCACTGTACGTCTGAGTTTTGAAATGACTAATTTATTTACATAGTAACTATGCCCTGAGCTGACCGCAACAGAACCAACAGAGAAGCTGCATACTCAGGGCAGAGGAGGGCTGAGAATGGCAGGAAGACAGGCAGCAGAAGACTTCCCTGAGATCAAATCCCCGGCGATTAAGGGCAGGCCAGAAACAAGAAAAAAACTTCCAGCCACTGTTTAAACAACAGCAAAGTCCCGTAGCAGAATCCCAGGTGGGGTAGTATGCGCAGACACAGACAACCCTTCCACTGTCTCTGCAGACGGGTCCAGTGGCAGCTATGAGGTGTTGAGAACACTTGTCTGCATTGGCAGGACAGTGCATGAAAACCAACAGCAGAGTGTCCCCTACATGCCATCTGTATATGGCCAAGGGTCACCAATGCCTCCCCTGCCAGACCTGCAAGGGGAACTTCAGCACTCCAGGAGGGAGAAGGTTACATTGAGCTTCATTTCTGAAGCAGGTTTAAGTAGGTCAAAGATCTACCTTTTTTTTTTTTTTTAAGTATATAGTAATGTCACCATAACTTGTAGCTTATGCATAATTATATTTGGACAAAAATACTTTCATAATTGTGTGAGACATGACATGACTGCCTGCAATAGTAGGGAGCTGGAGCCAGTATTTTGGAAGTGTGGTTTCCACCCCTCATCAGATATTTCATGTGTCTGTATGTCTTCACTGGTAATTAAAAATAATCAAGCCTAAAAGTCTGCACAACTCCCCATTTACTCCTTCAAAACCATAACTAGCTTTCCCTTGGAATGAAATTACAGCCAGATGAAAGTGATGTTGGTTTCAAATCGTATTAACTTGTAGAGCTTTCTGCACAAAAGGACCACTCACACAGTTGTTCCTATGAGGCATAACACAGAGTTTGGCCCTTTTTAGGAAAGTCATTACTTAACAATACATTATTGTGTATGATTGAATTGGCATGGATACGCTTGGCAAGGCTGCAAGAAAAATCTGTGTTGTCATGCCAAATGTTGTTCAACCTGTGTGTGCCTGTGTTCAGGTCTGATAAGGTTGTCCATGGTGCGTATGCTTCTCATCAAAAGGTTACATTCTTGTACTGTCCATACAGGCTTTAGGGAGGTTGCATTTGATGCTAAAATACCCATCTGGAAAGGTAATTGTGCCCTAGCTCCAGGCTAGATCAGGCACCCCTTGCCCTATTCTGCTTATGTACTGGTGACTTGTACTTCCCTGACTGCACCATATCTTCAGTTCAACGGGAGAGAGGGACAATGCCCCATTCATCATCATCTTCAGTCTATTTTGTGTAGCAGTTATGGAGGCAGACATGCAGGTTTGCACATTTTTGGGCTCAATGACGTGACTGAAGAAACTTCCTCATACTTCATGTACAGGCTTTAACCACTATACCAGAAAAGAGGGCCTTGCCTTTCTCAAAAGTGGTCTGAGATGAGCCTGGACCCATGGCTGTCCCTGTGGACTAGGCATGTGCTGAACATACTTACTGGCCATGTCTGACCAGAAGTCTTAAAGAGAAGGCTGGGCCTTTGGATAGGGACAAGGTATCCAGCTCACCAGCCTTTTGTCCACGTATACACTGACATTTGTATTTAGGCATCTATTAGATGCACATTCCAGGCTGCGGGCTGCTGGGCTGTGGTCTTATTTTAAGTGCCATCGCAAGTACTTCATTTTTCTTCCCAAAGCATGGGTGCACTGGAAAATTAGGGCTGCTGGAGCTGTCTGTAAGTCCTGATCTGAACACAGGTTTTATATTGGGTTAATTTAATTATTTAATTTTTTTAAAGATATTAATACTGGTATAATTCTTACTATATGCACAATTATGTTAGGCTAAAGATTTCTTAATAATTTTATATTTTCCATGTACAAAGTAAATGGTATTGAGAATTTTGTCCATGCCGGGATATTGAACCTCTTTGACTATATCAGACTTATCAAAACAATGCATTTCTGACATCTTTTATAGACTTCAGATTTGTAACAGTTCAGTTTTTGTGTCTGGCACTGATGTAAAGTGTGTTGCATTTTTGAGGGACAAATGCACATATCTATCTCTAGAATATGACTCTTTAAAGTCATTGGTCATGCGTCAAGTTTGCTAACTTGACATTAGCTGACATCCATTTTCCACTGCTTTCTTCTTTCAGTCTGAAAATGTTCCAGTTTCCAGCCAGATTCATTTTATCTGCTGGTGTCTCTATGAATCTTCTTTCCACCATTTTGTCTTTACTGTATATGGATGTGGAAGTGCAAGGAGTGTCCTGGGTCATCCAGACTCCTCTTCTTCCCATTCTTTTTCTTCCTTCCCGTTCTCATTCCCTAGATAGCAACTGCTTTGCCACCTGGCAGATTCCCAAGTCTCTAATCAGAATTTACTTCTACCATTTTGCAATGTCTTCCCCAACTACTTCCTTACCACCCTACTTATGACTGTCTCTTTCTTGGCAAAATACCCCTCTGATGTCAAAAAGAAAATAAAATCTCTGAATCTATAGTATCAGTTCTTACCTGGAAGGGTTTGTTTTCAAGCTGAGGATGAGAAAAGATTTTTTTTTTCTGTTTTTAATGTTATATCCTGCAGAAGAGTGTTGTTAAGAAACAGACGGTTGTTTAGGAACAGATGCTCTTCCTATATAATAACAAGAGCTTTCCTTCCTTGGTTGAGCAAGTTCTTTTTCCTCCAAAGTACTGGAACAGTACTGACTGAAGAAGTCCACCTCTGTAAAAGTTTCAGATCAAGGTCTTTTGTGAGTTACTAGCTTCAAAAGCAGGTGATGAAGAGGAAGCAAACCCTGAGTCATAGGCTTACCGGATGCATGGTTCATGATGCCACCTCTGATCAATCTGCGTAAGCAGTCATGGCTGGAAAGTACCTTTCTTGACCTTAGTTTTTTTTGGCTTCAGTTATTTGGCTTAACACAAATGTCTGTCTGCCCTTCCTATTTAAAAAACTGCAACCTGTTTGCCCAGGAAGACAATTGCTTTCGTTGCCTTATCAAGGTCTGTGGCAAAAAGCAGCAGAGGAAGATGATAATGTCTGCTCTGCTGCAACCTCCCATAACAACCTTGTATGTCCTGCTGTCATCCTGCACAAGTGAAAAACAGTGGGGGCAAGGATCCTTCTCTTCTCTGCTTCATTGCTGGCATCCAGACATAGAGGGAAGCTTCACGCCTCCCCCCTGAGTGAGAAGTGGGCCACCAATACATGTCAGTCATGTTCCACATGTTTATACATGAGAGTAGCAGACGTTGCTGCTCGTTGAGTTCCCTCAGCCTTGGTAAAAACGCCTTCAGGAGCAGCTCCCTCTGCACCTTCCCCCCACTGCTGGATGTGGCTTAGAGCCACAATCCAGCCCTTAGACTGCAAATGGCTTGGAGCGAGGATTATGCTGTTCTTTTATGTTAAACAAAAGCAACCCACACTGAATGCGCTCATTAAAAAATCATGTTATTCAACACTGATTCCTTGGGCTACAGTTAGACTTTTGCAATATAACATGCAAGAGACAGGTTGGGTTCTCAGGCCAGCCGGGCTCAGAAAGGGATGAGCTAATGGCAAAACAGCGTGTCAGAAGAATGAACCCCATACCCACAGTGGAACAACAAGGGAGCCTCCAACAGGAGATGTTCTTAACAATGTGGCTGCTTAAATGAATTTAGAAAGGAATCTAACAGGTGTGAAAGAATGGCTGTTTCTGTCAACCAGAAAGATAAGTTCTTGGCCATGCTGCATCATGAATCACATTAAAAAACAAATTAAATAGTACCTTGTGCCATTACTAAAAAATGTATTTCCTGGCCTTCCCTCCCCAGGAAGCCTACTCATCTCTAAAGACCACATGCGTAGGTGGCTAAAGGACACAAGAAAGAGAACAATGACGGAGTAGCTAAGCCTATTGTGCATTGTATTAACTTCATAAATGTCCCTAATGATTTTGCTATGGGTGAAGTACATGAGGGAACTAGCAGAGATAAAAGGTGTTAGAGTGCATAACAATTTAAGGATTCCAAGCATAAAATAGATGCACTACTTGAGCTGAAAGCAGAATGATGTCCTGAGAAGAGCACTGAGACTTCAGGTTTTTTCCATCCTAAATATTAGGAACCTTAAGTGAACAGGACAGCATCCCACACACAGTTGCTGCTCCAGCCTCTCTGGGCAAACTCTTCCATGCAAGATCTTTCCATTGTAGCCTGTTGATTTCACTTCCCCCACAGCTGCCCCATCCAGCTGCCCAGGAAAGAGATCTCTGGTAAGAACCCATGCACAAAGGAGGGAGGAGTGAAGCCTATTCCATTCAAATGGAGGCTTCAAAACCAATAGTATTAATACTCCCTGTATTCCTTGGTGCATCCTTTGGGGGTGAGATTTGTTAAGCGAATTATCTCTGCATCATGATAATGATGAGGGGGTACAATAGTCTGAATCTCGACAGTCTACCGGTCTGAGCTGAAGGAAGCAGAAAAGAAATTTCTCATTGTAAAAAATTTCAATTGTGTTATTCACTGTTGGAAAAAAGGTTGACACTTTAAAGCAGCTGGCAGAGACACAGACATCAGAGAAAAGTGGTGTCTCTTCTGGGTTCAGGGTGCAAGATTAAAAGGATATATGTGACAGAAGGAAAGTTGAGGTCGTTTAGAGCAGCATGTCCCTGCCTTGGTCTGCAGAATACCAATGATCTATCAGAGATGAATCTCAGAAAGATTCTAACTACTTAAATTTCAAAAATAAATTAATTTCCCCTAAATTCTTCCCACTCATGCAGGTAAGTATGCCAGGGAATTGGGGGAAGTTTGCCAGACATTATAAAAGACCTCTCAGAGTGAAATCTATTGAAATTAGCTTGTAAATGAGTAGAGTTGTGACAGTGTTGCATGGACTAGTTCATGACTGTCCTCTGAGGACTTCAGGTCAGAAAAGGCTGAGAAACACCAGGCCCTGCAAGCGGTTGAGCATCTGACTTGATCAACTTGTGAGAGTTTCTTTTTTTTTTCCTCCAGAAGGCTCTTTGTCTTTGTTGGAGTTGTATATTAAAGCCCAGATCACCCATTAATGCCCAGATCACCCATTAATGCCCTGATTATCTGTGTTTGTAGCAACCCATTGCCTTTATGGCACTCCTCTTCTTCCTTCTCCTCAGCGAGGTGGACAGAAACCCTGCTGCTTTCTGGGGGCTCGGTCTGCCGGAAAGGAACGAGCAACTGTTTTATGGGAAAAAGGTGAAAGGAAAAGGTGACCAAAAGTCTCAGCATTACCCTTTTTGCACCTGAACAACTGCATTAAGGACACAGGGGGCTGCCCTGGGGCCTATAGTGGCAGAGCCTACAAGCAGTCGGGGTGCACACGAGGACACCACTTGCCCTGCAGAAATTTTGCTGCTGGAAAAACTGATGGATTAGTTAAATAACTCACTTTCACTTTGCAGTAGAAAGCTGGCATGTTACCAGCACACTGCCCTCATGCCTGGACTGTTCTGACAGCTGGGGCATGTAAACCATATTGTCCTAAAGAAACCACCCATGCTGCCAAAGGGCTCCTGCTCCGTGTCACCGACATCAGCAGTGACCTGACTATGGGACCAGAGCACGAGAGGTCCTTCCTGAGTCCAAATGGGACACAAGGGACACCCTCTCCTCCCTCCTCGGAAACCTCAGGCACATTTTGAAAGATTTTCTTGCTTGTGACTGGGAAGATAAGCGTTTGGACCTAAATATACCATCAGCTTGGCCTGCCATGGTACCATCTGGAGATCGTTTGTTACCACTATATTTTGTGGGTTAGTGTACACCCCTTCCAATAGCTGGAGGAGAACTGGTGATAAATACCATGAAAACAGCGTCTTTATTTATAGCAATACTAAGAAAGTGCTTAATTCGTTAAAAAGCTGCAAAATTGCTTTTCTTAATATAAACTTGAGTTCAGCAATGACATTGGAAAAAAATATCAGGAATCTGTTTCAGAAATGCAATATTTTATTCATCTGGAAGTAAATAAGTTGCTTACTAGTGCATGCCAAGAGGGTAGGATGGTATCCTTTCCATGGAGTTCCCTTTCCTAGGTGTTATTTTATGCCTCAAATGCTAAAAGACATTTTGCTTCTGCTCAATGGGAGAAAGCAAGCTTGTAGTGCAGAGTATGCAGGCAGAAGTGAACCAGTTTTTTCCAGCTGGAACTAGGTTGTTGCTATAGCAACACCCAAATGATAGACAGATTTTCTGAATGTGCACTGGTCTACTGTGATAAGAGAGCTTCCAGGATTCCTACCAAATAGCTCCAAACTTGCTGGAGTGCAATAACACCAAATGCCACATCTTTGAAACAACGCAAGCAAACAAAAACCAGCGCAACAACAAAAACATTTTTTCACCTAGCTTTCAACTAAACCCCCCACTTAACACATGGCATTTATATTCCTAGACAATATCTTCCTGCCAATCTCTTTTTAGTGCGCTGGCATTCCGAATGACAGACCACACTTCAAGTTTAACACCACCTACGGACAGATTCAATGCAGTGGCATGCAAAGTCTTGCGAGCACAAGCCGCTACCTCCTTTGGGGTTTTTTTTTAGGCTGCGTGCAGCCTGTGCACCAGTGAGAATCCCACTGAGTCAGTGAGTGAAGCTTTGCAAGAGCACACCGCTCTGTTCATGGCTATATTGTGCAGCACGGAGAGCTTAAGAGACTACACAGTCGAGCACATGGTGGAACAAATATTATTTTCATAAACCATCCAAAGACAAGTTTTCCAAGGGCCGCTTCCATAAAGTATAAAACATACCTGCCTCGGCCATGTCCCCCTTGCACACTCCGTGCACATGGTTTGCATTCAAAGCAGTTGCCTCCTCTGCTCTTCCTTGCGCTGCTCCAGGGCAGGAGGGTCCAGGATTTTGGATTTCCAGGAAGAAATCTCTTCCTGAGCACAGCTGGGGTTCATGAGCATTGCAGAGACATTTTGGCTGTGTCTCTTCATCATCCATTACCTCTCAGTGGGAGTGCTACTGCACCGTCTGCAGTCTGCAGCTGATAGAGTGTGTTTAATATCCTTTTGCCCCCAGTACCCGATCCCTGTGGCAGTTCCTCTCCCTAGGAAGCTGCTGCCAATTATATTGGTAAAATCTCCCAGGGAACTTAGCCTGATTTCTCTAAAGGCAATTTCATCCCCATTGAAATATATCTGTAAATCCAAGACAGAGGTTTTGACCTGTTTGTGTGGATGAAAAGTAGACTGTACTTAGATTACCCACACCACCCTTAGATCTGTAACCTAGTTTACCAGTGACCTTATCCTCACAAGAGATGGGGGACATAGGAAGGTTTTGATGGCCGCTTTGATGTAAAGGTAGTTGGTAACTTGGAGACCTTTGCACAAATGTAAAATGAGAAGCCTTGGGTGGAGCTGGAAACCATTCTCTTCATTTCAGGGCTTAGATCTTATGCACACAGCCCTTCTGCTACCAAACATTTCCACATAATAAAGAATAAAAACTTTCCTACACCTGTATATTAAAATCTTACTGATTTCAAGAGGAATTATGTGTACAGAAGTGTTTCAGAAGCAGAAAATCACATGCACATCTAGGTATGATAACAGGTACATAACTTAGGAATGAATTGATAAATGAAACAATAACTTATGGTTTGATTAAATAGAGGTATGTGCATTTGCTTTGGGTTTGGTTTTTTTTTTAGTTATCTTACTGCTTAAGGTTGCATTAGAACTTATTTTCCTTCTTGCTTACTTTGCTTATACTACTTTGATAATGTCCTGCAATAGGGCTCAGCTAAATGAAAAGATGAATTGCCTTTATGATTCACAAGGCACTCTGGATAATTAATTACTTAGCATTTATGGTTTGGCATGTGGTCATCAATCGTTCAAAAAATTCACATTTGTAAACATATCCTTTGCAGCTGGTCTTCTTATGTCAGGCATCAAAATGACTAGTGGAGATATGAGAGAGCTATAAATGTTTTTCTTTGAAATTTACTGGTTGTGCTCCAGTTTATTTCTTGGGGGAAAAATTAAGCAACAGATGTGGGAGGACAGGAGCTCTAAGGAAAAATGGTAAAGCATTTTGAATGGTTCTCAAATTCACTTTCTTATCCCCTTTTTGCTAATAGATGTTGGAGTCCTTAAATGCTGTGGCTTGGGTCTATGAGCATTTATTCTGGTTGTAGGGTGGCTGTGTGAAAAATTTTTTAAAGTCTGAGATGAAACCTGTTGCAGAACAGGAAGAAAAGCTAACCAACAAAGTCTGCCTCCATTCAGCTCTGTTCAATAGGAGAAAAAAGCATATGAATCACAAATCCTGAAAGAATAGGCTTTATTTTTTATAAGAAAGACAAGCAGCTTCACGGCTTACAAAACAAATTCTTAATACTTCCCATTGTAAGACTTGGAATCAACTGGTCATTAGATAGCAGAAATCACAACTATCTGAGCTATAATTTTTCATGCTGGGGGTGAATTTTGATACATGAGACAGATGTCCTACAGCTAGCTGATACCCAACTGCACAGTCCTAATTCATCACCGCCCAGGGCTGCTCAGTGCCCTGAAAGAGGTGGATTTTCTGTGTAGAAAAATGAAAGCCACATGGTCGTTCAGACAGACTCACCTTCAGGTTGCTTGAGTGATCTTATTTCTAGCATTTCCTCAGTTGCAAACACTTGCCATTTCAACCTGTACACTTTGTACAAAGTGATTGGCAGTCACTATATATATGCATATGTATGTAAATACAGAGAGTGTACGCGGCATCTATTTTTGAAAGTGATACAGGAAAAGGGGTATAAACACCATTCCTATTTAAATTACAGTGTCTGTTGGCTTCACTTAGTTGCTTTTTTAAAGAATATACTTGTACTTTTAAAATTAGATGCCAGCTACTATGCCACAGGGCGGAACTTTGATCTACCTTAAGTGCAGGCTTTAGCTACAGCGTTGTTGAAGGACATATATTTAGAACTAGAAAGACCTCCCTGGTTGACATGAAACATCTCCATAGGATGTGCTGAAAGGGTAACCGCTATAAGGAAGAACCTCTCCTGGGAGGCCATGACCAAGGGTTTTGATCAAGAGTAGATACAACTTCTGTGATTGCACAGGCTCCACATGCAGATTAATGTAACTCTCACGCTTGTTCACTTTGACCTACTGTGGCAAAAAGATTTATGTATGACAATTGTCACACCCCCAGGCAGCTGTGCCCCTGGGCCCTCTTAATTTTCCATCCTGTCACTAGGGTAAGCTCTGACACCCCCCCAAACAGCATGTATTTTCCAAACCCGCTTGAGGGGTGGAGGAAAAGGAGTCTTTAGTACAGGCAGTTTTATGGTTCAATAATGTATCAAAAGGTGAGCTAGACACTGGGGTGGCATGCTATTACAGGCCCATTTTTGCTGCAGCTTAGGGAAGAGGAAGGCATCTAGAAGAGTGTCCTGCACAGGGACAGCTCCCAAGCCTGGTTCACAGTGTCAGTTCTTCCCTGGTGAACAGGTAAGTGAGCAGCATGCCCTGAAGAGTCTGGGGAAGCCTCATGCAAGGGAACACTTGCACCCACCGGAACTGTAAAAACTCCTTGAGTACCACTGTAGGGCATTTTTTACTTCTGTGAGATGGAGGTCAGAAGTGTGTAGCTCATGCTGCACAGGGCTCACAGGCTTGGATGCTCAGAAGCAGTACTGAGATATGCAGAAAGATGAATCCAGGGGGAATAAATCAATAGCACTGCATTATGTGTTATGAGAAACCTTCGGAAAAGTTTAACATAGCTATCTAAATGAATGCAGTGAATGAGTTTCAGCATAAATTACACAGTCATTGCCTTCTCCTACTGATGTACATGATAGGGAAAGAGATTTTGCATTGCTAAATACAGATGGAATGTGGGGCAGAGATACTTTTTTATACCTTGATTGGAGTTTGCAGTTCACAGAGTCTCTCTATTGTGTCACTTCCACTCAGAATACCCTTTTTTTTTTTTTTTTGCCTGTCATTTGGGCCTGGCCTGTGTTATAGAGACTTTATCCTGCTATAGCTATTTTCACTAGCACACAATGATGCACACTTTTTTTGTGTGGCTGTTTGTTTTATATCTATTTCTGGAAGCTGCAGTTTAGATGTAGTTATACCAGTATGAAAGTATCATTTGGACTAGAGGAACTCATTTTGCAGCCTGAAGCAGAATAAGCTCTACCACTAGAAGCACATTTAACTGGTATAATTGCACTGGGACCCAGGGAACTAAGAATGGCTTCTTTATCGGTGCAGTTAAAGCTGCAAGATCCGTAAGTGCAAACAAGTCTTTAGATGCACTTTTTCCACTCTAGCTGTTTCCATACAAAAAAATCCCAGCTTTCCCAGGTCCTTCACTGTAACCTGGAGTGCAGTGAAAGAGATGGGACTGAAAAACAAAGGGTCATAAATTGCATACGTCCGCCTTCAAGGACTTCCTTGGATCTAAAACTTCAGAATGACACCTGCTTTCAGAGTACCAAACTAATGGAGTGACTGGGCTATGTTACAATGGTTTCTTTTTAACCAGCTTGATTAAGATGATGAATGCTGCTGAAATTGCATTTGTGAGTAAGGCCATTGTGTTCCACCTGGAAATAAGATTGTTCTTCAAGCGTGGCCTGAGCTTGCCAGCCCTTCCCCAGCACACAGCCACCACCAAGCTCCTCAAGACCACTGCACACATTCTCCTGCTGCCTTATTACCCCTGGAAAACTGTCTGCCCATGTTTTGAAGGACACTGTTTCAGCTAGAGCTTTGCCAAGAGCACAGTGTCTCAGCATAAAGAGAACAGACAGGAGAGGATTTACTTTAAATCGAGCAAACTTAATTACACAAGGAGGAGAACTTGTCTGAGGAAGAATGATGCCTTTCTCATAGCCTTTTCTGCTTTCGGGATTCTTTTTGCTCAATTTATTTTTTACATTCCTTTTAAATATGTGGATGGCCCCTGAGGGCTTGGGTCAAGACAGTTCAGCACTACATGTATTTGGCCAGTCTAAGCCATGCTCTGACATCTCCTTCACTTTCTCAGAGCTTGAATCCGAGGGTTTGGGTTCTGTGTGCTAGCCTCAGGCTGCTGTGGACATGTTTGAAGAAAAGCGTCCCTGAGACATCCTGTGGTCATGTTGAGGTCAATCCTAGATGCCAAATATGTGTGAACAAACCACTGCAATACCTCCCTTCCTTTCAGTGTTACTTCTCAGAGAAAGCCCAGGCTCTTGGCTCTTCCGAGACACTCTCATTCTCATCAGTCTGTCACTTTTAAACCTGTGAACAGCTACTTTTTCTTGATCCATCTTTTCAAAGCAGCATTTAAAAACTATTCCCTTCCAAAACTTTCTACCTATGGATATACACTTAAGGGGGGCTCCAACTCCAGATTACAGCTTCAAATTCTGATATCTACATGTAGGTGTTTAGATGTAAGTTGGATCCATAAACTCCCTTCCTACTCAGTGGAGAACTAGTCAATACAGTGACAGAGCATGGGCAGACATTTATCTCATCCTGAAATAAACGCCTAATCGCTGGCCAGTTGAATCACTTTCCAGACTCCATTGAGTGCACAGAGTTAGAGAAGGAGAAAAGAACATGGTCAAATAAAACTGAATACAATAGCCACAGAGACATTTTTCTTGACTTTCAGCAGAGACAGCATTAATTTGCTAGGCTTACCATAGTTTCATGGATGCCGGAGAGGTGCAAAATTGCTGCAAGAACTAAGAAACCAACATTTCTGTAGACGAACTCAAACTCTTTGGTGTGGGCACAGATTTAAGACATCTGAGAAAAGAAAGCAAGCTCCAGGAATTAGAAGTTTGGTTATATAGACATGAATGTTGTTTTTTTCTCAAGCTTTTCAAGTATACTCTCACAGATTTTTCCCAAAAGTGTCCTGTTCCTGGTAATAGAAACAAGAGAGACCTGTTCCTAGCAATAATCAACTGATTTGCAAGCCCTGCAGTATTTAAATGAATAGTAAAATGTTCAGAATTTGTGAGAATAGGAGAAGGGGCTGTGTCTGGAGTATCTGGAGATCAAATCCAAATCTGTAGCACTCTGCATGACGTCCTGGAAATCTGGGGATAGACTCCCCAGAGTGAAAGGAGATGATCTGTCATGCTTTGCTTAATGCCATTCATTAGTACAAGTTTTGTTTCATTAAAATGGATGCCCAAGTCCTGCATGAAAATATATTTGTAAATACATATTCATTTCCCGGTCCAGCTCTTTTGAATGCATTAAGAATTGTTCCTAGAGACATTATTATATGAAGGTGTCTCTGAGGACTTTGAAAATAATTAGAAACAATAGATGGAGTAGAGAAAACCCACTCCCAACAGACTGCACTCCACACTCCCTGAAATCCTACTCCCTGTGGAATACGTATATATTCCCTATGGCATGTATGTGGTGCCACTGAATTTGCTGCAAGTACAGACTAGGTCCGTATAAATGCTTACTACCTGATACTGAATCTTGCACATTCAGTAGTCTGTGCTCTAAAAGCAGGAAAAAAATTGATTCCATTCTTTGCCCTGACCCCTGACTACTGAAAGCTGTACACAGCCCATATCCAGGCTTAACCCCTTCAGACTTTTCACTAGTTGACAACAAAGGGCAGCTGTTATTGTGAGAAATAAAACATCTACAGAAACTGTTTCCTTTTTGTTCTTTTGGGCAGAGAAAGAAAAAAAAAACCAAACAACACCCACTGTTCTAAGTGGTAGGGTAAGATGTTTGCAAGGGATTGAATTCTCTTGTGTTAAGACACTGCTGATTTCTTGGCTAGACATTACTCCTCTCATCTGAGGGGTAGCTTCTCTGTGCTGTTTGTCTATTACAAAGTAATAGTAATGCTCAAACACCCTAAAGTATGTCAGAAATTAATGCCATGGAACAGCTATAGCTAACTGTTATTCTTTGATCCAACTTTGAATAAAGGCCTACCTAGAGGACTGCTGCATCATGGCTGCATCCTTTTGGCACCAACAGGGGTGGAAACTACATGAGAGTTTTTCAGTGATGTCAGAATGAACATCAGTTTCTCCAGATAAAGGCATTCATCCATCTGTTTTGGGGACAAATGCAAATAAAGCACCTGAAACGATGCTGGTGGAATTACACTTGCAAGACTGCAAGTGTAATTCATAGCTCTTCCTCTGAAATCATGGGACCATGTGTGAAATAGGATGTTTTTGACTTCAAAACATATTTTCTCTTCTGAAGGCCAAACCCCTGTATTTTAATTTAGTAGATATAGTACCATAGATTGGTAACTATGTTTTATAGACTGAAAAAAACCCCAAACAATTATGATTTTCTTTTAACTCTGTTGGAGAAAGTAACATGGTAGGGTCTTGAATGTCTTCTGTCACCGCAGCTCCTCTGTTTCAATACAATCCAAGTGGAAAATGTCTCACAAAAGTACCTGCGTCACCTCCATCGCTTACAGCTCTGTGGTGCTGCCAGGGATGTGGCAAGACGCAGCTGCTGCCATGGACTTGCCAATTCCTTATGTGATACCCAACAGCTGTTGGAAGCTGTGTGTTAAAATTCATGCTGGGATTTGAATTTCTGTATAATCTTCCTTGGGAAGTGAAAGCTGCAAAGCAATCTTTATGTCCCCCAACTCCCAGGCTGTGCTCCTATATTAAGCAGGGTTCCACTTTGGCTGAGAACATGCACTATTCTATACCATTTTCTTTAATTCTTTTCCCGCACAAAGCTACATTTTGGCATGTGATCACTCCTTCCATCAGCCTGCTCCACATGCACGTGCTTTCAGTTACAAAGCACTCTGATTTATATCTTATGTAAAGATGCAAAGCTTCAGGACCACATCTCAGTGATGTGTGCAAATTCACAAAGCGGCAGCTTTCTCGGGACTGGCAGCATCTGTATTCCCCTGCCTCAGCCAAACAATGTGCAGAGGGCTCAGCTCCAACACCATCGTTGGAGCTGATGGAGCTGATTTCAGGCTACTGCTCCCTTTTCCAAAGGCTGCTGAGGGCCTCACCACTGATTCCCCAGCTGGAGAGGTGAGAACCCAGAGACAAGGTGCAGAGAGAAGCAAAGAGGGAAGCTGTAGGTAGACTACTGCTCCCCAGTCTAAGCACATCTCTGCCAGAAATGTTCCAACAGACTGCAGGAAATTCAGAAAAGGGCAACAAAAATGATTAGAGGACTTGAGGGTATCATTTCTGGAGCAGATTAAAAGAAAGAAATATGTTTAGCTCAGTATCACTAACTAACTAAGGGGGAATTGGATAACTCCATACAAGCATCTGCAGGTGCAAAGCAACTGAGAAACCTTGTTAAAAATGATTTAAGGAATACCTAGTAACAAAAGAATGGCATCGATCAAAGGAAATGTAGACAAAACTCTTGGAAGTTTTTTGTAACATTGATTGTAACCAAGCGATGGATTACTGAATTCTAGGAACTAATGCAAGTCTCCTTGCTTTGACCATTTAAAAAGAGACTGGACAAAGTCTCCACTACTAATTAGGAATAGACAAGATGAATAAAGTCATGGGGAAAAACATGTACCTTTTTTAAGTGGCAGGAACATATCTCTAAGAAGGGGATGCTTCTGTAACAGAAGTGCAATGAGGACACAAGGGCTCTCTCAGGCTCTCTCAACATACTACATCAGGAACTGAGTGGTTCGACTCAGATAATGTGCTTCTTTCCTCATCCTTCTCTTCCTGACACTTCAGCATCTGCCCTGATGTGTCATATTTCCTCCCTTTGCTACCTGAGAGAAGTCCCCTTGGCATGTCTTCAGAGCAGCAGGGGCTCACTACCCTCTGGTTGATTCAGGTGTGAGTGGCCAAGAGACAAAACCTTTCAGACTTGTTGGTCATATACCAACAAGCTCCTTTATCCAAGCAGATTTCTGCTGCTGGGACTAATGCCAGTCCCAGCAGGTCATAATTCAGACAGGAAGTATGTAGGAGGATGAATCCCACCCGGTCCAGCAGCCACCTGGACCCTTTCCTTTTTTACCTCATATGGTATTAAAGTAACCCTGATCGCTGGAAGGACTACACTGGAAAGACAGCTGGTGCAGAAATGGAAAGTGCCCTTTGTTGTTGTGAAAGAGCCCAAACTGCAACAAACAGAACTTGTGTTATCATTTCAGGGTATGTTACGAGATGAATAACTATAGCTTCCTCCCTCAATATCAACAATTGTTTTTCAAGCCTGAGGATACAGGTTCAGCTCTGCTGAAAAGGAGCAGGGGGTCCTAATGGGGAGCAAACCAAACATGAGCCGGGAGTCCGCCCTTGCAGAAAGCCATATCCCGGGCTGCATCAGCGAAAGTACAGCCGGTGAATCAAGGAAAGTGATTATCCCACAGTACTTGGCCCTTGTAGGCCACAACTGTAACACTGTGCACTGGGTTGGTCTCCCCAGTTACAGAAACATTGAAAAACTGGAGAGGATCCAGAGAGAGGTCATGAAGATGATGAGAGGACTGCAGCACCTGACAGGAAGAAAAGTTGGAGGAATTGGGTTTGCTCATCCTAGAGAAGGAAAGGCTCTAGGGGGGGTGTAATCACAGTCTTCCAATACCTGAAATGCAGTTACAGAGAAGGTGGAGGTTGGCCCCTCACAAGGATGCACAGAGTTGCTTCAAGGGAAATTCTGTCTGGATGTAAGAAAAAAATGTTTCACTGTGAGACACAATTGAACACTGAACTAGGTTGTACAGAGAAGTGATGCAATCTCCCTGACTGGAAACACTCAAGACTTAGCCTGACAGGACCTGAGTAACCTAATGATCAGAGGCCCTGCTTTCAGCAAAGGGCTGCACCAGAGGTCCCTTTGAGATGAAACTTGGCAAGCTCACTTGAGTTATATGTCAAACTTAGATGACTTCTCTCATGCAGAGCTTATTCTTAGTCATGTCCGTTGTGGAAGGCAAGCATATCCCCACATTTCTTTCTATACAGTTCTCTTAATTAGCTTTCTTTTTAAGGTTATCTGAGCAAAGACCTTTGAAATTTAATTTGTTCCTTTTTGAAGGACAGGTGGATTTTGCTTTCTAAGATCCAAAGGTATAGCTCTCCAGGATGAGGTCTGGTCACATTCCTTTGAGTTACATGTAGCTGGTTTGTTTGCTCTGGGATAAAGACACATCTCCATATGCATTTGGCCCTAAAAGAGGTTTTAACATAAAGAATACTTTTTCTATCCCAAATCAGGTTTTAAAAAACATTACTTCAACCATTTGTTTGAAACAATAATCAAGCAAATTATCCAAAAATATTGAGCTATGAGTTAATTGTAATATTTGGTTTCAACTTTGACATTTTGCCTTAATTACATCTTTTTTCAAGCATGTCTTCATCTTTCTGCATAGGAAAGGAAAACTGAATTTTGAACCAATAATTTTCTATAGGTGATTTCAACTTTAACAATCAGGAGATTTGACAAGGTTGACCCTCTCCTGTGAACTTTTTAGGCATCAGACAATACCATTTTCCAAAGCAAGACACTTTTTGGGAACATTTCTAAGCTGCTGAACTATGGATATTGATTAAGCAGAGTAATCAACAGAAGTTCAGTATGTGTTAGAAAGATACAACACTTGTGTCTTTAAATGCTCCTATGGAGCACTTGCTGGCCAGGAGCACTGCGTCCCACATTTGAGCCTTTGCTTACAAAGGAAGACTGCGCCCTTTCAGAGAATAAAAGTCTGAGTGGTGAAACAGGCAATCTACGCACTCTAAGCTGAACACTAATGAAGTTACCTAGCCTGAGAGGAAGTGAGTGGATGCTCCATCTTCCTCTGTCAAACCAACATTTCTATGGGCTTTTAAATTCCGTACTTAATGCTGATATGCATCTTTGTAGAGGTGATATTTTTCCTCCTGAGCCAAGCATATATATCAGTCCCATGACTTGCATTTTAAACAGTTAGAGATTTGAATGGTTTCAAACAAACCAATGTGTTTCAAGGAGTTCTTGGATAAACAGAATCCAGACTGAGCCCTTACCTATACAGAAGTAGCTATATTAACTATGCAGCCTTATTAATTTGAGTGGACTTACATATTTATCAATAAGGCAGAATTTGGTCAATGTGCTATAATAACTTGTTTAGTTGTGATACACATAAAGTTCCATCCAGATGCTGAAAGTGAATCCTGGTACAAAAGATATACTGTCCCAAATTCTGCGTGCCCAAACATTTTCAGACTCCTAAGCATAGCTGTTCACCCTTTAGAGAAAATGAATTCAAACATAGCAGAAAAAGAAAAGAAACGGAAAGAAAATAAAGAAAAAAAAAAGGGAAGGGA
>JAHREE010000279.1:2817010-2833967 GCA_033628505.1 Tringa tobata | reverse complement strand
AAGGAAAGGAAAGGAAAGGCAAGGCAAGGCAAGGCAAGGAAAGGCTAATGAAAATCTGGATCATGAACTCCTAATTTGGAAAATAAAAAAAATCAAACCCAATTTCCATAGGCTTACAAGCACACAAGCATCATGGGGATTAGTGAAAAATATAATTGTCAGTGTACTGCCTTTGAGAGCTTTGCCAGATCCCATATCTTTGAGTGTTCTGATTTTCTTCTAGCTGGTGTCCCTGCCTGAGTTTCTCATGCAGCTAATTCCTGGACTGAATCAAAAGAAGAAAGCTTAATTTTAATACCCTAGAGACTTTACAAGTGACTTTCACACTGGAACAAACTTGGGACTATTTTAATATGGAAGAAAAGCAATTAACTTTCTCAGTAATATTTTCACTTGCATGTTTGGTATTTAAATGAGTTCTCTGCACTTCACTTTGCTTTCTACTTGATTTGCCAATGAAATCTAATCTCAGTGTTAGTCATATCACAAAGTCTTGTGGAGAAACTAACCTGAAGACAGATTTCACTCCCAGCTGAACCTACATAAGTCTGATGGAATGTGATACCCTGCCACTTTGCTACTCACTTGGTCAATAAACTGTAATCTCCTCTGACGCTGCAGACAAGTTGAATGATTTTGAGAAAAACAAGTTGGTTTCAACATAGTATCTGTGTGCTACAGCAAACCTGTGTGCTTTGGGGCTCAACAGTATGTCATGCTTTAATCAGGTAGGCTTCCTCCAGCAATAAACAGTGATGCCATTTTACTGTTTGTGTAGCATGGACTCCCAAATTCCCAAACAGGGCTATGGGCTCCTGCATGACTAGTAAGCCTGTGCTGTGTGCACCGCAACATGAGAGACACTGTGAGCCTCCGTGAGTGCTAATGAGGATGAAATACAATCCCTCGCACATCCTAGACTTCAGAACATGTCTTCATCTCTGCTGCTGGCTGCCAGTGAGGAACATGACTCTGCATCACGCCTCCGAAAAGCAGGGTGTCAGGACACAGCTGGGAGACTCACATCATTACAGTCAAAGATAATGAGACGTTTCTAGCTCAGGCCTCTGGCACAGCCCAGCAGAAGGGTACCTGTGGTAATGTCAACTTCAGACATGAAAAAATATCATACCCAGAGAGAAACACAATTGTGTTAAAAGTACATTTTTTTCCCAAGTTTTGTGTTTCCCATTTGCTTTCTGTTTTCAGTGTCCTGAAGGCATAGCAACCTCCTTCCTTTCAAGAGGTTCTTCCTAGCCACAGAAGCTAAGACTGTCTTTTTTTGTAAAGCTGGAAGTGAGGCGTGCTTGGAGAAAAGTGAAATTCCCCTGATGCAGCCACATGTCATGCCTCCTAAGCACAGCCTGTGCCCTACATTGCCCCAGCAGTCCGATGCCACCAGCTGTTTCCTGGCTGGCCCATCTCTCCTGCCAAATCTCAATGCTGACAGTCAGTGGGTCCCCTGGGGCTCTTCATTATCCCTGTGTCCTTCCACCTGCAGCAGCTCACTCTCCCTTCTGGTTTGCAAAGTCCAGTTGTCCGCTTCCACACCCCAGCCCTCCAGCTGCCACATCCCCTCCACTGCTCATTCTCACTCAGCTGGCAGACTCAGGGCCTGATCCTGAACCCTCAGGCCTCCTTAGTATGGGTTTTCCTTCCATTTGTTGAAATCTCTGGGCTGCCTCTCATGTAAGTGTTGAATTGAATCTGTGCCTTTCCCAGGGAGAACTTGGCCACGTGTTCTTTCCCAGATACTCTCCTCAGAGAAGAATGGCTGCTTGCAGGGAGCTGATGGACTGACTGCCACAGATCTTGTTTCTTCATCTTTCTCACAGCCCAGAGCAGCAGGCACACAAGGGAACAGCTCTTTGGCTGCAGTCATACAAAGTCTCAGTCCTGAGTTAGTAATGGTCCATGTGCATTATTTCTCTTGGTTAAGTCTCTGTCAGTTGTGGCTGTCAGGTATATACATGTGAAGACACTGCAGTTCTCAACTGAAAAGAGAGCTTGTGCATTGATGTCTCTACTCCATCCTGCTTCTGTAGGAAGCATTTCCCTCATAATTGATGAGCAACTCATTTATAATTAAACTGAGCATAGGGACAGCCCTTAGTTTGGTTTGTTGTCTGCTGTCTTCCTATTCAAGCAGCATCAAGGTGAAGGCAGGCAATGGCTCTACGGAAAAGATGTTAAAGCATATCTTCATCAAGATCAAGCACTGCAAACATGCCTTGGGTGAGGAAGGGGACATTTTAACTGAACAGACCCCTTGGGTCAGAGGCATAGGTGGAGAGACATGCCCCTAGGTGGAGATCCTTTTGGTGAGGGACATGCACTGGGCCACAGTCTTGTTTAAGCATTTGATCTTGCCTAAAAGAGCTGCAGAAGTATCCTGGCAGCTGCAGGGGTCAGAAAGGATGTCCTGGAGCTGGGCTAGCCTGTAAGGCTTCCCTTTATTTCTGGGCACCTGTCTGGAAGTGCAGCAACCCCACCATCAGATTTCAGACCACAAAAGACAAGTCTGTCTTTCCTTTTACCTTCAATTTTCTCTGGTGACCAGAGTGATTACAGGACAACCAGCAAACTACAGATGCTCCATTTCCCAATGAAACAATAAGCCATAAAACAAGCTTGCTGGAACATTCTTGCAACTCCCAGCACATCCCTCAGGACTTGGGGAGTGACTGAGTGCTTCCATCCTAAACAGCAGGTACCACTTTGAATGCTGGTTATGCAGGGCATCAGCTGAGAGAAATGTCCTCTAGGGATCAGCGTAAGCTAGTGTTTCTTGAGTGTGCTGCACAAGTGATGGGGGGAGGATCAGGCTCCCACAAGTTTGTAACAAGAGCCAAGAGGGAATATGATTTTCCAAGGCTGGAAGAACACCACTTCAAAGCAAAGGCTAAATAACCGATGCTCCCATCTAGTGGTGAAACTGTACCCAATGGCTTAGACATGTCAGGTACAACCCGAGCTTCCCAGGGGATAAGGAGTTGGATGGACTATGCCACAGGAAAGTGCCACCCCTGGGAACATCTGTAGGGCTTTGCACTCTGTCACAGACACCCATACAGATTCAAAAGCTCAGGAGAAACCAACTAAGAATCTCTAGTTAAAACTAGAGCATTACTAATAATAAATAAAAAGACAACATTGGTATCAAGGGTTCTTTTAAGGCAAGGGAAGTGTGGAATATCATTCTCAAAATTTCTTAAGCAACATTCAGTGAGATGTAGGTGCCCACATTATCTTGGCTTTGGTTCCTAAAGCATGAAGGCCCCTTTCAAAATGTTATCCAAGGTTAGTAATTAGCAACACATTATGATTTGTGTTGTTGTTATGTTGATTACCATGTAATTAATATGCTAATGTTCTATTATGCTGCTGAACTTATAATTATTGGCCAGAACAAAACCGCTTCTTTTTGTTTCTTTTTTAGTTTATATCTGAAAGCTTACTGTAAGAGGTGAACAATTACCATATGCTCAATTTGTGACATTATTGGGAGTCACCCCATGACACTACTGTAAATCACTTCACCAGGTCTGCTCAGTTCTTCCTAATATGCTTATTTTCAATTGTTATGCTTGGAAGCTGAGCAGATCAGCAGGAAAATGGTGCTGTTCTTCTCACCGTATCTTCTTTTTAAAGGCACAGTTGCTGCCTACAGGATATGCCCAGAAGCAAAATTCATTAATGATGCTGAGACCACACTTTGTCACAAGAATGAGCTGTACAATTGGGAAAGAAATTTAAAATATCATCTCTTGTTAGACTGTAATTGCTGCTGCTCTGTTTTGACTTCACTGCCCTTTTTTACTATACATACATATAATAATGCAAATAGCAAAATAGTTCTAACACCAGTCTCATATAGGCACTTTCCAGCAACATATTTCAGAGCACTTCACACTGTCATAAAACCTGTTTTTCAGAGCCATTTTGCCACAGGTAGCATCTCATTCCAATGCCACCTGTGATAGGGCTTAACATGAGCCAAAGGACAGGACACCCCTTAAGAGGATGGACTGCTCTGGAGTCCATGTCTGCTGTAGGTGAACAACAGAAAGGCAGCTCTTCTGACAAGCAGAAGAACTTAAAGCAACAGAAAAAGCTTGGCTTGCATTTCACTGGAGCCCACAATTGAGAAGCAACTACACATTTATTTGTTAACCTGGGTAGGAAGGAGAGGGAACAACATGGATAGTGCTTGGCTAGATGTTAGCTGAATATCTAAACCGCTCTCTCCAAAAAGCTAATCCAGTATTGGCAAGCCATGAATTTAATGACTTGGTACAAGATCCAGACTGAACCCACAGAATGGCTTATGACAGGTCTGCTAATGAAGGCTTCTGTGTTTATTGATAAGGATGAAATTAACCCAGTACTAGTCAATCTTTGACACAAAATCAACAAGAATTAATTCAGGTTGATTGAAATTTAGCAAAAAGCACTGCGAAAACTATTGGGATGATGCAAGTGCTGCTAAAATACATTTCCAATCAAGACATAGCTGGGAGTGTATGAATCTTATGTGGAGGTTATACACCTGTAAATGAAGGGAGAGTCTGCAGCAAATGAATGAGAACCCACAAACCCAGCGGATGGCCGTCACAAGAAGTTATGCTGCCAGGGTAGAGGAAAAACCACTCTGCAAAATGAGAGCAATGCAAAACAATGCACCGGTAGCAAAGAAACCAGAGATGCTGCTTAGTGAAGACGGAGGTTAAGGAAAGTAAAGACCACACCAGAGTTAATGGCACCTTGTCAGTAAGGTACCAGATGTTACTGGTAGAGATTATTCCTAGAATGAAGTGCTACTGCAAAATCCAAGCAGAATTCCAACATACCAGTCAAAATAATGCCTGCAAAAGTCCATAAGCACTCACAGCCCTCAAACCTTGCACAGGTGTCAACCAGAGATTTTTTTATAAAGGACAGAACCATTTATCATCATGTTAAGTGTGTCCATAAGCACACTGCATGCACAAACACATACGGACCCAATTTTCAGGTTGTATAAAGCTGCCATTCCTGTACTAAAATTCCAAGAGCTTCAGGTGGCCAGGATATAACGTGATGCAAGTCTGCATCATGCTCCAGACTGCTAAGAAAGGAACAAGTGCATCATCAGAGTAAAATATTTTCATCCTGTTCTTTCAGTTTAGGATAACCCTAAGAAATTGGCAGCAAGATGTGCTACTGTTGTTGCATGTTCAACTTTCAAAGATATTAGGGATGGCAATTTATCTTGCCAAGTTTTTACCTTACCTTTCAGAAGTCTTGGTAACACTAAGATCTGTTGAAGATTGGGTTTCAATGGGATGCTGGCAGGAATCCATGTTCATCGAAATGAAGTAACTAATAAAAATTCAGATGGATTCATCCAAGCAATGACTTGTGGCTCTGTTACTGTAGGTAGGGCAGTGAGTAGTTTATGTATGCAGCTCTTCCACCTCTACAGTAATAACCTACGCACAGATTGAAAGAGAGATGTATGCAATTGTGTTCAGCTGTGAGGGTTTCCATCAATATGTGTGTGGGAGAAAAGTGATTGCGGAATCTCATCATACGTTACCCATGCTGGCTGTATTGCAAAACCATCTGAAAAAAACAATCTATAAATATTTTTATTCCTATTTGAATAATGTGGTTTGTCATTAAACACCAGGGCTCTAAAACACATACTCCAAGCATATTTTAATTTTATATTAATTTATCTTATTATTATTTTACCACTGTTAGGAAAGGGGAGGATGTAAGGCATCCAGAGGGGGTGATACAATAAACATATTTTGATTCATTTCAGCACAAAATTGATATTACTGGTGACAGAGAATAATCAGTAAATAAAGTGACCTTGAGACCACCAATTGTGTGAGGCATTAAAAAGAGAGAAGACATGACAAAAATGACAGAGCATTTGACTGTTTATTTTCACCTCCCCTGCATTCCCCTGTCAAAGGATGAAGAACAGAAAAGCATAGCATCTGTGCTAAGGAAACATCTATGAGCATTAATTAATTATAATGCTAGTCCTCTGTGTGCTGGATGTGGTGTCACTCTCTCACAAACACTTTACTTGTTCCGCTATCATCAGCTCAATTATTTGAGATGCTTCTCGGCAGGTGTATATGATGTGTACTTTCAAAAGCTTCTTTGTGATGAAATATTCTCAATGGCTTAATGCACCTTCCCTTATACCATAGACTGTTAAAAGCCCAGTCACATACCCTGTTCAAAAACCCCTCGGTAACATTCACACTGACAATACAGCAAGAGCCAGCCACAATGACAAGAAAATTTGTGTCTTTTCTATTGAGGCCAAACAAACCACTCAAAAGCATATCACAGCCTAGTGGGTTGAAGTCTCTACAACCACCTGAAGAGAGGTTGTAGAGAGGTGGGGGCTCAGTTTCTTCTCTCAAGTAACAATGCGATAGGACAAGAGGAAATGGCCTCAAGTTGCACCAGGGGAGGTTTAGATTGGATATTAGGAAAAATTTCTTCACCGAAAGGGTTGCCAAGCATTGGAACAGGCTGCCCAGGGAAGCGCTGTAATCGCTGTCCCTGGAGGTATTTAAAAGACGGGTAGACGTCATGCTTAGCGACATGGTTTAGTGGTAGTTTTGGCTGTGTTAGGTTGATAATTGGATTTGATGATTTTAAAGGTCCCTTCCAAGCTAGATGATTCTATGATTCTGTGAAGTCTATCCTTGCCTCATCCTCCAGCTTTAACATATGGAGTGTGAGGTCAGGGTGGGAGCACTTGGAAAAGAGCAGCACAGTGTGACTTGGAACCTCCTCTCCTCGCCACTGAAGCTGTGGGAGAGAGCAGACACTTGGCACAAGTTGGAAGGCTCTGTGGCCACACCACTGGCTTGTAGCAGCCTGCTGAATAGCAGCAACCACTAAGATCAATAGGAGGACATTGCATGGTGCTTGGGGTCCTATTTTATCCTGTGTGTCAGAAAAAAATCTCTATGCTTTGAAGGTCTCCCATGGGTCAGGTGAGATCTTTAGCTCTTGAAGAGATTTCCCCATGCCTTTGTCCTGCTGCAGCCAAATATAAGTCTTAAAGCAAGGGCTCAGCAGACACCACAACCAAATCACAAATAACCATATGTACATATGTCAATCCACGACTACTGGTATTGCAACTCCATCCTTGGCACCTGGATGCATGTGTTTCAATTGCAAAAAAATAAAAATACTCCCCATACCTAGAATGAAAAAAAAAAAAAAATAAAAGATGCCTCCATTAGTGTTGTCACATTGGGTGTATGTTATGTGTTCAGACACCAGGTTTTACAGCTGAATTCCACAAGGGCAGGTGACACTGCACAGTACTGGGAGATGGAGCCCCCTTCATTTGTTTCACTCATACCTGATTAAAATCCTACCTTTCCCCATCCACTGCTAGAGACCAATCTTCTTCAATTCTACAAAAAGATGAGAAAACTGTACAGGAGAAAACTGGCTACAGATATTCAGGAAGCCCCTTGCCAAATTTTGCTCTATTTAACTACAGTGCAATGTATATGCTTTACAGATGTGGAATATAATTAATGGGGAATATTACCTGCCTCCATTTTTAAAGCTGTTGTTTCAAGATGATGTCACAAACAGACAATACTCCCTGGCTAAATTATACTCCCACAGCAACAGGGAGGGAAGAAATTTAGGCTATTTACTACACAAGCCCAGGTCCCATTGGTTCAATTTGCACTAGAAATGATGTACAAGTAGGTTAGCTTGTGCTCAGACCTTTGTCTTATTTACAGTTCTTTTGTAGTCTTATTTTCATATATTATGGGGCAGTCAGACTAAAAACATGTTGTTGTTATAGCCATGTACAATCTGTTCTTTCTGCTTTGTGCATGTTTACTTTATAAGGTTGTTTGTCAGAAAGACAGAGGACAAATAGGAGAAGCCCATTTTATATTGCTAAAACTAAATTCAGACCTGATAGAGACACACAAAAGTAGCGCCAGAGTTCTTCCAGTTAGGTGTTTCATCCTGCCTCTGAGTTTGATCCTGCCTCCATAGAAAATAATAGCAAATTCCCATTGATCTCAGGGTTAGAGAGCAGGGCTTGACTTCAAAACATCAGCTGAACAGCTCTCTGGTGAGTGGTGACATTTCTGACTCTTAAACCTTTTATTAGGATGGTATGCTGTAAGAGACTTTGCTTTTTAAAGAGTTTGCTGGCTTGTTTCATACTTAATAAACTTGCTGTGCAACCATCATGTTCCTGCTGCTAAGGGTGGTAGCCCATGGATGACATACCTCTCCACAAATTCCCATCAGGAAGCGTAGATGCTCCTTTATAATGCAGGTATATTTACAACTACTCCCATTCTGTTTGACACTCACTAGGCTTCTCTGTTTGTATTCCAACAGGATTTATGTCCTTCTACATTATTTAAATCTCAGTGTGTTCCTGCATCATCTCTGGTGCCAGGTACTTGGGCACATTTTCTTTGTCTTACAAATGCAGCTTGGTCTTACACAGGTGCATGATTTCATTGATACCAGGATCTCCCATAGTCCCAGAAGTGATAGTCACCCTTTTCCCAAACTCTACCTGCTGTAGTTTTACTTTGGGTTTACAACTTTCTTCTTCTGGGACTAGGTAATAGTGGGAGCAAGAGGGCATTGCTGGAATTGAGGAAAACAATCACTCTTTACTTTAGCAAGTACAAGAAATATATATATCTAAACGGAATAGGACTATCAACTCAAACTTACATTTACCATACTCTTTCCTTACCACTCTGAAGCTTTCTTTGTCTTTAGATTAAAGCCTTGCCTTGCCTTGCCTTGCCTTGCCTTGCCTTCCCTTCCCTTCTAGCCAGTCTATCAGCTCTTGCTTCCAGGGTTTTTTCCTCCTTCTCCCAATGGCTGGTAAAAGATCCCTACCTTAGCAACACTTCCTGCTGACTTGACCTGCTCAGACTTTGGTAACAGGCTCCAATAATTGTCCACTTATTTAAGGTATAGCAGCCAGTTATTAGCCCAAGAGGATTTCCATGTAATGGAGAAACACAGATGTTCAGCATTTCCCTCTTATTAGGTGTGTGTCACTGCTCCTTTAGCCTTCCTCTGGTGGGCAGATGGGCCAAATGGTCCAAGGGCTGCAGCAATCTGATACAGATATGTATTCGTGGTCCCTGATGAGAAACAGAATAAACTTTATATAGAGGCCCCAAATTGATACCATTGTTTGTTGCAAATTTCCCAGATGTTATGATTCAAATGTTTTCATGATGGAGGGAAAACCAGCACTTTCCCTGCAGTCAGAGGAACTCAAGGGTTTCCAATTATGGTCATACACTCAGTCTTATTAGCACAAAATTTAATTTGCGTTAATCAGACTGAGGTGGGTAGAGCGCGAAATTAACTTGACTTTCATTTTGCATCATACAGTAAACCAACTTGGAACAACCATAGAAATCTGAGCTGTGAATGATGGATGAGATGAAAAAAAAAAAGAGAGAATAAACAGTGTTGTGTAATCGTCACTGTACCAAAAGAGACACAATATTCAATTCAGTTGTTTGGAGAAATTCTTTACTTCCCTGACAAATCAAAGGGCAAGGGCACGTTGCCCTCAGCTGCACCCATATTTTGCCACTGAAGCTGAGAACAGAGTTTGGACCCAAATATTTTTCTTTAGCATCCCCTCTATTCTGAGAGCTATATATGCTCAGTCGATCTTGCCAACAATTTTTCAAACTCTTATTTTTGCCAGTAAATTACAATTTAATGAAAATAGAAACACATTAGTTTCAATGACATTTTCATTCGCAGTTCAAGACTCTTGTTCAAAATCCAGAGGGAAAGGGAAGCATTTACTAGAGGCAAGCCAGAAGCCACGAAGTGTCCAACTGGGATATGGGTTTCAAGTGCCTGTTCTAGTGAGGAAGTATAAGAACGTGCACCTGAAATCTTTCACATCCCAGAGAAGTGCGCTGATGACTGGCTCTTCTGGAAGTGTGTTTTTCCTTGAACTTATTCAAAAGGCTTCTGTTTGACCTCAAAGAAGAACAAAGTCTTGACAATTTCTTTTCTTTTCTTCTCTTTTTTCAAACCAGAACTCTATTTTCCAGGCAAGGCTAACATTAATTCCCTTTTCCCAACTCTCTGCCACCTTTCCTGTGTGGCTAAAATAAATGTTTGGGAGATGGAAGCTGCCCCATACACTGGAACCACAACTGCCTCCACCTGAGCCATTTCCTTATAAACAACAGGAAAAATAAAACAATGCTTCTCAAACATTGGCCTCCAACTTTTTCAGTTAGATTTTTGCACTTTTTCTCACCCCCCGCCTTTGCCCTAAACAGGGAGATTTCTGTCTGGGAGAGAACTGCAAATTTGAGAATTGTACTGGCATTGCAAGAAAGCTGAGGAAAGTTTGGAAGATAAAATGGGCAGGTTTGGAGGTGAGGGGGAGAGCGAGAGAGAAAAGCAAGAGCACAGAAAACTGAGAAACAGTTAAGTTCACTTCTGTGCAGGAAGACTTGGATGAGACAGGGGCTGGGGCAACTTCAGCTGGGGTAAGAGAACCAAGATAAGGGATATGTGCTTATAGCCGTGCTGACGGGTGCCCAAATGCCACCTGCCTCCTGACAACAGGACAATTCTGCTCCTGTTATACCCAGTGCTATACACAGGAGCAGAATGTTCCCTGCACAAAATGGTCTTAATTATTTTTTTTTCAGAGTAAAGAGTAAATTTTATCACCAAGTGGGAAACGCTGCTTACTGTTTACTATCTTTAAACTGTGAAATGTGCTGGAAAATAAAGACTTTAATTAAAGTTGTCTTTTCAATGCCTATTCCTTGCAGAAAAGTGACACCATTTCAAAACACAGCTTTTCTTGTATGCCTCTATTTACTTGCCCATTTTTCATATAATAGCTTCTATTTAACCAATTTCAACAACTTATTTAACATCTTTGCAGATGTAACGGCAACACATTCAAGAGTCTTGCAAAGTAGAAGAAAGTCGCGTGCTATCTTCTGCGTCTCCAAAAAGGTGGGGAACACAAAATCAACCAGCCTCAAAGTTGTTTTCCCAGATTAACGTCAGAAGTTCTGCCTTTATTATTTAAACAAACCAGGTAATGTTTGCACTGTAAAGCTCTGATCTGAAAACACCAAAGCAAGACAGGAACAGGTTTTGCCAACTCTTCCTATTAACAGTGGAGGGTAAAATTTGCTGACTCGCTCTGTGACAGTAATTGGCTAAAGCCGGCGTAGTTTAATTGTGTTTTTAACTGCCTTTAAAAAATGTATTTGCATATACAAAGTATGACACATAGCCTGTATGTACGCAACTAGCCATTAAACCACGGCACTGTTCATATTTCTTTATTTGTCTTAATGCATTTGGAAAGTATGCATGGTGAGCTCAACTTCGCTACACTGATCTATCTGCACTCCCCTGCAATGGAGATCAAGTCGTGGAGTTTTTTTTAGGCCATGTACAGCAGAAAGCGAGGCAGCTTTTTCCCAGTCCAGCCACAAAGTTACGTGAAAACAGTGTACTAGCAATAACCAGCTCTGGAGCGATGAATAACCAGCAACCAAGCTACTCCGGGGAAAGCTCCCTCGCATTTTAAATCAACAAGAAAATGATGACCCATTTTCAATGTATAAAGTAATTCCTGCCAGAAAACTAACTTTTTTCGGTGGTTCCGAACCGGGTGAAACCAGTGTATGTGACTACTGCGAAGCCGCAGCCCCACTTCAGGCTATGAATCCTGCCCTTGATTACACCTGATTTGGGACACTTCCCTGCCTGCAGGAACTTTGCATGTTGCCCTTGAACAGCAAGTGCCTGTGTTTAGTGGCCAGGCGCCACTAGGAGGGACGACTGGAGTGGAGGTAGGCACTGAGGATGAATTTTTGAGAGCTTTTCAATCAAATGGTATAGGGGCACAATTTTTGGACCTTTCAGTTACATTTGATAACCCCTTGATCTAGGAAGATGGAGGATGGCTGTGGTGATGAGGAGAGCCTGAAGGATCTTCTAGATCCCTTCGGGTCCGGGGGCCCTACATCAAACCTCCCCAGGCAGGAGGTCTTGGCAGGAGGTCAGAGAAGGGGGAAGCGACAGCAAAAAGCAGGAGAGGCCTCCCCTCACCCATGCGGGTGCACAACTTGCTGCCCGGCCTGAAGTGATTAATTCTGGCCTTGCACGCTGCCCTGGCCTCTCTCTGCACGGGTCAGGCTGCCTGTGAGCGAGCGTGTGCTGGTGGCAGGCAGGCTGGGCAGAAAGGGCACCATCTGCCCGCCAGGCTTTCAGGCAGTGAATATCTATTTGCCTCCTTGTTGATAACGTCATCCCGGCAAATACTATTTCTTCTTTGGAAGGAAGTACCCCATTGCACATTGAGAATACTGTCGTTTCCAAACCAATTTTTGCCTCCATTCTCCTGTCCTGATGATTCAGCAGAAGCAGCACCTTTTTTTTTTCTTACTTCGAAAACCTGCTACATAAAAACGTGTTCATTTCAGTTAACCTTTTCAACCCAAAAGCCAGCCCACTGCAGCTCATCAATAATGCCTCCATAAATCAGAATCGTGCAGAGTGCAGGCAGAGATTAATTCTGAGTAATATGGTGTATAAAATTTGGTCCAAAACTCATCTATCTCTAGACATTTATTTACATACACAGAATATCCAGGTTTTGAATTCCAGTGAAGTTTTGCACTGACTGTTTTTTAATAAAAATTGCCTAAAGGCTGCAAATTACTTTAGCATCCTCAACTTCCATTGAAAGGAAGTTGACAAGGAGTCAAGGCACATAGCATCCAATAAGTGCTACTAATAGAAATAAATAACAGGCGGGGAAATGGACAGAAGCTTCCAGAGCTTCAGCAGAAAAGTGGATGAGATCATTGTTCGAGTTCATCAAGGCAGCCAGCCTTTAGGAATATTTTACCGCCCATGTCCTTAGGATGCTACTGTCTTTTGCTTGTGAAGGCAACCTTCTTAACGTGAGGGACAGAGATTTGCAACGTTTATGGCTTTAACTGTACGACTCTGCCTATAACGTTTGTGCAGTGCCACACAAACACTGGCTGGAGGTTGGTGTGATGGAGCGCCGGAGGGGATGGAAAGGAGCTGCCTGCCCTGCTCACATATAAGTCCCCACCCTGTTACTCACTTGTTTTACAGATGCAGCTGCAGTTCACCTTTTCTGAAGCTTGGAGATGACTTCTGCAGCAATGTGGCAATTGGCAGAAAAATCCAAGCTGAAGATAGCTCAGGCACCTTTGTCTTGTCATTTCATCTCTTTATTGTTTCTGATGAATCTGTCTCCTTGACAAGAAGGTCACAGAGGGGACTGGCACGTGGAAGGGAGTAAATGGATAGGTGACCCCGGTGTGGTTGGAAGTCCATGCTGTGGACATAGAAGTCTGTATTTCCTTCCTAAGGCAAATACAAGGGAGAGAAAAGCAAAGAATTGGCTGTGACTCTGCTTACCGGCTTCCACATCTGAGCCAGCACTGAAGGATAAGAATTATTTATTAATACAGGTCAGGTCAGCAGTAAGTTAGCACTTTCCCTCAAGAGCAGAGAAAACTGGAAAGAAACTGTGCTCCTCATACCTTTGTGTTCCAGGGCTGCCTCAGAGATGGTGGAGCGTACAGTTGGTGGCAGGATCCAAATTAACACCCACTGCATCTCCTACTGCACCTTGCTGAGATGCAACAAACGCTGGCCTGCAACTGGGCTGGCTCTCCAGACACACGTGCAACAGGATGCACATTTCTTTCAGAGATCATCTATGCCGTGCTGGCAAACACGCTCCCCTTCTTTTTTTTTTTTTTTTTTAACTCTGGCTGTTCTGTGCAAACAAAAGGAGCTCTTAGAAACACCTTGTACACACACCAGCACCCATCAGCCGGGATGTGACAAGCCCTGTGAGCCCCGCCAAATGGAGGTACACATCTGAAACCAAACCACCTCACCACTGAGACAGGGAGGATTTCATCAGAATGTTTCTGAAGGGCAAAGAAACAGCTTGCTTTGGAGAGGAAGCAATTCTACCAATCACCTGCCACAAGATGATATGAGAAAAGGAAACCAGGCCACACTCTCTCCTAAGGGAGAGTTGTTAATTGAGCTCTGTAGGCTCCGATCCTAAATTCGTGTCTGCATCTGAGCAGCTACAACACCAAAACGCATCTGAGGTGTGCAGAAGCCAACAACAGTAACTCCAGCTTATTAAGAACCTGCTTGATGATTAGAAACAAAAGGCAGGTCAGCACTAACAAGAAACACAGCATGTGACAACTGCAGGTCCCTCTGGGTGCAGCGGGATGGGAAGGCAGCGCTGCTGAAGAGCTGGGAGATCCGCCGCCTCCCGAGGTGCTGCAGGGAACAGGCGTGCTCCTTCCTTCCCTGCCCCAAAGAGGGACTGCATGCCCCCTCAAGCTGTCTCAGGGTTTGCAGAGAGAGAACAGTAACCCACCTAACACAGCCCCTCAAGGATTAGGGGCAGAAAACCATCGTAGGGAATTGTGAGAAGCGGGAGACGGGTGATCTGCGGGTACCCAGGGCTTACTCATTAACATAACCCTAAGAGCACCTCTTTTGTTCAAAGCCAGAATAGTTCTGAAATAAAATTGCAATCCCTTGGGTGAAATTCAGCTTTTGGTAAAGTCAGTGGGAAAATTCCCTTTTACATCAGTGGAGCCATATTAGCCAAGGATATATTTTGAAAAGGTTGAATGAGTTTGTGCCTGGGCTTTAGGGATCTTTGTGTACTGTACCCTGCCAGTTTAAATGATGACTACAAAGATCTGTTATAAAACTTTTTCCAGGAGAGGCAAAAGCTTTCCCTGTGTCACAGTTTTTAATATACTGTGACTCTTGCTCATAGTAAATTAGGTTATTTATCCCCTTTATTTATATGCACTGCTTCAACACTGTAACAAAACAAAGTGATAGATGCACCTATACCGGTAGTCAAACTCAATAACAAAGCAACAGCAACTGTGTGTAACTTTACCCTATTGTTATCAATTTATATAAAAGACAAATTCCTCAAGCTGTGAACGTATGAAAGTAAATTCTTTACCATTCTGGACTTTCCAGCAATTATTTTGTTCTCTGATCTCAAACCCTTCCCCGGGCTGCTCCGATATCATGGGGGCCTGATGCTGATCTCACCAGCCTTATCCCCGTTCACTTTCCTGGTGTCCAGAGATGCTATTGCACCACTGGAACTGAAGACAGAATCAGGCCAATGGTCAGGAACACAGGATGCAGAGCTCTTCCGTTTTGGAGTTCAGAGCCCAAACCAAATGCAAAATGTCAAAGGCAGAAGTAAACCTTATTGGATTGCAGACTAACTCCACCTGCCTTCTGCAGATAAATTTCACATTTAAACGTGTGGGGAAGACTCCTGCTGCAGTTAATAAAAATTGTGCTCAACCAGTGTTATTTGTCACCAATCCAACCACCCATTCTGGAAGTCTTTTGCTAAAAGAGGGAAGTTTTTGGGTGACAAACTCTCCTAATACTGTGTTTAACCAATCTCAGATTCCCATGTAGAAGATCTTAATGCTACCAGCTTCCCTGTAATATTCACTTAATTATGCTATTCTTTTACATCCTATTCCAAATTGAAATCTTATTTCACTGATATATTAAAAATGAGCCTACTAAAGAACAGCATATTTTAAAATAGTAGCAGATGGAAAAGTCTGTAGAGGTCTACAGATTTAGATTCCTACTTTAAAACTAATTAAATAAATAAAAAAATCGAATAAGCAGTATCTACCTTTTACTTTGTTTCTTAAAACACATGCTTATGGTTTATTGTATGAGCCAGCACATCATTTTATAGACAGATGCAGCAAGCCTGGGGAAAAAAAAATACTGGGAAAATATCCATCCCTTAATTGCTAATTATGTTTATAAATTTAGATTCTTGAATGAACGCTATACAGGAGTATCCCTCAAGCAGCAGTGTGTCCATAGAACCAATCTGTGGATACATCTACATCACAGCCCTTTTCAAACGCATTTTTGTTGTCTTTATTTTAACCCAGGGCACATAGAGGACTTCAGAGAATCCCGGAGTTGGTAGAATGGGCATCAGGAGGGCTTAAATCCAACCTGCTACCACCACCACCATGGCTTAGTCTGGTCAAGTCTTTGAAAGTCCAGGAACAGGCATTTCCCCTCCTGCACCACCCTCCTGGGGAAGAATGCCAAGCCCAGGGAAGTGGTTGAGGCACCATCCCTGGAGGCGTTCAAAAGATGGGTTGACATGGTGCTGGGGGGACATGGTTTAGTGATTATTGTTTTTTTGTCAGAGTTAGGTTGATGGTTAGACTAGATGATCTTGAAGGTCCCTTCCAACCTAGATGATTCTATGATTCTATATTTAAGACAACTCATTTGCATTGCATCATGTCACACCGATAAATGAGGATTTTTATATTTTTGAAGAAATTAGCTCTAGGTTTGAAATTTGTTTTCACAATCTCCTAGGCTGAGGGGAAAAAAGTTATTTTTATTCATTAATTGCTTTGCAATTCATGAAACTTCTCAGTTAAATAGAATAAGTAAGCGGATGGATTTCTCCGGGATTTACAACCATTATTCGCTTTTGGTGCAGAGTGTTACTTGAAAATTAGTATTTTTTTTTTAAACTGTTAGCCTATTCTTGATTGTATTTTGTGTTGTTTCACATCCCCGTGATGTACCTCTTAATTTAGCAAATGGTGTCTTTTTTTTTTTTTTTTTTTTTTGCTTCAGTACTAGCTGTTTTGCTTTTGACACTTGACTCATAGCTTCGAAGGCATGCCTTTTGCAGGCACGTTGTTCCCATCGCCTCTTACACCTTACAAACACGGGCACAAAGCAGCTACGGTCTCAGATGCATTTACACAGACGCTTAACTTAGAGCCTAGATTCAGCACAATAAAGG
>JAHREE010000279.1:2571449-2812154 GCA_033628505.1 Tringa tobata | reverse complement strand
GGGCGGTGGTGGTGGTGAGAGGGAGGACTTCTACTGTGCAGCGTTTGCTGGAAGGAAAATCCTATAGGTGAAGCCCTATGGATTCCCGGTGGCATGGCTTAGTGGCTTCTTGGCTTCACAGTTTTCAGGCGGGGAGCGTGTAGGGTGTGTTTTTAGCGAGGTTCGCCTGCTCAGGGGAGTTCGAATAGATGTGTTTAGAGAAGCAGTGCTTTTCAGGAATTTAAATTAGACCTTTTTTTGTGTGTGTGTGTGTGGGGGGGGTATTTGCTATTGAAAGGCTATTTTATTAGTTCTGTATTTGCTTTTGGAGATTGCACTTATAAATAGTTAGGCACTCGTATTAACATATAAAAATCGATATTCTCAAAGGGAAGAAAAGGTCTCTGCGTATTTACCTCTAATAAGCAGCGTAGATCACTTTTGTCACACGCTTATATATTTTATTGGGAACATTATCATCTCTAATACTCAACTACCGTTTGTAGTTTATCCTGTCATGGTAGTGTGTTTCAGTTGGTACTAGAAAAAAATTTGATGAGGTTACTCGTTGAAGTAATTTAGTTGGTAACTGTTGGAGTAGAATTTAGTCATTTCTTCATGTGGAGAGAAATGTTAAGTGATAGGTAGGAGGCAGCAGCAAACCTCAAGGTTAAGGTTTTTGCTTGGTTTTCAATCTGATTTTCTTTTCTCAGTCTTGCAAACTTTCTGAACTTTAACCCTTTGCAATGAAACTTTCCAGCCGTGGTGTCTGCATCCAGGTAATTTTAACAGATCTATATGTATATATCTTTTTTTTTATTATTTGTTATTTGGAAAACTCATGCAAAAATAATTCAGCTGCGTTTGATTGTGTGAGACTTTTGGATATGGGAAAAGGATTACTACAGTTTTTCCATTTAAAGATGAAGCTCTTGCAGGTTTGTTTTTTTTTTTAACAGGGGTTTTTATTGTTATTTTAAATTTGTGGTAAAGTTTAGAGGCATTTTTCCTTCATATGCACTTTCCAATTAAAGTACTGTTTGGCTGGAAATCCTTTGGTGGCTACCTGCTGGTTTTGTGTGTGTCTTGCTAAGGCCAAAAGCTGTTGGGAAGAGATGTGCTATTTCTCGCTGAATGAGAAGCTGTGATGAAGGGTCTGGAGGCGAGGTCCTGCCTGTGTATTCAAACCCAAGGGTATTCGGCACCAATTCTGCAGCTGATAACAGAGGGGCTTCTTGGCAGACACCTCTGCTGAAGCAGGGCAGGGCTCCACTTGCCATTTGCTGGGAAAGTGCTGGCTTTGAGATCTTGTAAGTGAAGATCTTTGAACTATTCCTAAGCAGAAGCCTTCTGTGATGGCGTTTAGGACCTCCACAACTCCTGATGTGGTAGTCGGAGAACTCTTTCTCTTCCATGGTTTATCTGGGCAGAGGACAGGATTTCCCAGCATTGTCCACGCTGCACATTCAGAGCTGGAGGATGTATACAAACTGTTAGAGGTTTGCTGCAAAGTTGCAGACCTCCACATCTCTGTTTTGTGGTATGTTTTCTAATTGAGAAGAGGAAAAGGCCAAACAATAGAGAAAGTGTTATAAAAACTTTATAAAAGGAACTTGAGGGGATGTTAGGATTCCATCTGTAAACGTCCCAGTGGAAAGGCATTCTGGATAAAGTTATACGTTCGCCTTATCTCCATTCTTCTTTGAAATCTGCAAAATGATTATTATATGCCCCCTTAGATTAAACATGGAGTTGTGCACAGATAAGATTGATTTAAAATTAAGAGACCCAAATAGAAAATAATTGTAATCCTACAGAATTTTTAATTTTTTTTGGATTAGTGAAATGAGATAAAACAGCATCCTGTTGGTAGCATCCTAATGCTTGCACTGTGAATTGATGCTCTGTGTGCTAGTTACCGCATATACTAGCAGAGCATGCTGGATTTTGCATAAGTTGTTGGAATGCTACTGGTCCATCAGAAATTGTATGCAAATCTCTCTGCAGTAATTTTCAGATTGTGTTTTGGGAACTTCTCTGTATTTGCTAAGCAGTTGGCTGGCGGTCTACAGAGAGGTACTTGGGCGTATGGTGTTGGCTCATTTTCCATATATTTAGCTACCGATGGCATTAAAAGAAGCCAAAATATATTACGTACCTCTCTAATATTAATTATCTTGATAAGAAATTGCTGCAAACGCTGTTAAAATTGCAGGTGTATCGAAATGCTGCATGATCGGTGTAAAGGCAAATCCAGGGAATAGGGTCAGTGGGAAAACTTGATCAGCGAAGATCTGTTGAGATGCTGTTGCTGCTACAAAAAGACCGGGCGCCCCTGTGACACCGCAACTTTGGAACGAAGGCGTAAGGACTTGACTCAAGGAATGGAAAATCTGGCTTTGCTGCTGCTTTCATAGTGGAGAAATCATTTTTGTCGAGTAAGGCTGTTGGCTTCCTCAGAGTTAAGGTTTACAACCCTTAAATAGCTCTTCCTGACACTAAGCAGTATCCCTTTCATGCGTTTGAAGTGTGCTAGAAAGGCTGGCGAGTAACACTGATACTGATGAATGAAAAAGAAAGAAATTTACAACATCAGATACTTTTCTTTAAATTATTTCCCTTGTTGTTAGTTATTACCAGGCATTAGACTGCCACACTTGAATATAATTAATGTAGTAAATGGTTTATTAGGCACCATCTGAACTTTTGTCTTGTTTAATTATAGAAGCTTAGTGCAGTGGTCTGTGTACAATATTCGGCCCAAATAATTGCTTTCAGACTTTTATCTGACCATGGTTATTTTTGGAGCAGCTGCATGAGTGCCTTTTTCCTGAACTTTGCACTTTTTAGGCTCTCATTTGCAGTCGTGCCACTATGTTTTCCAATTTGCATAAGTAAAACCAGTTCCATTCTGATTTTGCTGGTAGTAATTCAGAGCAATTGCTTGGCATGCCATCATATGGTAATATGTTTTGATCTTCTTTAAAACTATCATTTGTATTTAGGTATCCACTAAACCGTGACACAAATGAGAAAGATGCAATTTTATTTTTTTTTTTTTTGTCTGAAAGTTTTTAAATGGTTACTGAAGTTAAGAGTATTTCTTCCAGTGGCATTGTATGTCTTGAAAATTGTTTTAGGAGTGTAAAGGTTTGCGGCATGGGATGAAATCTGTGCCACAAAGAACTTGGTGTCATATTTAGGGTACAAGATCATATGAAAAGCTGACTACAACTAACATACTATACCTGAGAATAATGTAAAAAACCCTGCTGTTTGTGATGGGTCTTATGAGCATTTTCTATTTTAGATCCAGTCTTTTCTACGGTACAACCATAGAAAACTGATTTTCTTCATCAATAACACTCTGAGAAAAGCAATTTTGAAAAGAAATTCAGATTCATTTTTATTTGGTATGAAAGTTTTACAGAGACTGGAAACAGTGCTTTGATAGTTGGCCCTGAGGGCAAAGCATGCCAAAATTGTTATGTTTGCTCTACACATTTTTCAAAGATTGGCTACTTCCAGGCGGATAAATGCTTGAAGAGTTAAATGTCAGGGAGCTGTTGCCAGTGTTCTTGATGGGGATCCTTGACCTTGGGAACTCGGCCCTGACAGATGCTTTGACAGAGCCTAATGGTCTACAGGCCTTCAAAGCCCTCTTTTGATGCCAGTCACTTTGGAGAAGCCACATCTTCCACGCTGCTGAAGATGGCCAGAGGTTCGGTGGGAGCTGGGAAAATGGAGCAGAGCTGGGCGGTGGGATGCGGTGGCCTGGATTGCTGTTAACGTTTCGTGGGAGACGCGACCGTTGGAGGTACGGCTGGTTGGGTGTGCTACTGCATTGTGCTTTCTGGAAGGTTGCACGTCAGACATCTAAATGGAAATGAAAAGTAAATGTTATTCATTGCATAGCTCTGCGTTTGTCATCGGAGTAGTATTCACCGCAGGTTTTGTACAATCCACTGTTCATTGTATTAAATTGTATGACTACTATCCAAGATTAGGGCCGTCTAGAGCTAGGGTTGTGAGGGGACTCTGAGTGCTCGCTGGGGACTGAACGCAAAATCATGTCAACCAAATGGCTTCTAAGTGTGGAAAGTTTCTTCTTGCCTTGTGATACCTATTTGTCTGGGTGGAAGATGCCTGGCCCACCACATGTAGAGGACCTAGTGAGGATGGGGTGATTTGTTCCACAACTTTGTGAATTCATTATGTCATTGATGGAACCAAAGGTCTGGAGGGTGTAAAATTTGATGAGGGATCTTTATAGGATCCTTAGTTTAAAGTAGCTGTGCTATGCTACGGTCTGTATTTAATTTTGGTACTGGAGTTGTCTTTCAGTCTGCCACTGGAAGGGACTACTTTTGGTCTGGTCACCGTCCTGTCTGTCCCTCAGCAAAGGCTCTCTCTCTGAAATACCAAGTCTCTTCTGCCCATGATGTTCCGTTTGAGGGATGGAGACCTAAGTAAACGCCTTTTGTATATAAAAATGTAATGACAAGCCCTACAGTCGTGGTCCGTTGTGCCCTCACTTTTCAGATATTTGCATAACCGAGCAGTGCAGAATGTAACGTTTATTTTATGAGGCTGGTTCCCAGGTAGGAAGATGCTAGTTTGGAGTGCTATTTTAACACAATGCATGGCAGATCTGAAAAAAAATATTGTAGGTCTTTTAAAATTTAGTGCAGAGAGGCGGAGGTGTTTGTTTCTGGCCTGGCAATGGGATATCGAGCCCTTCACCCTTCCGCGGCGGCGGGGAGCGGGGGTCAGTAACAAACAAAAGCTGTTACCATCTGATGGCTGTTTAGTCACCTGTGAAATGTGTTTTCTAAGAGACAGGTTTCCACATCGTAGGGGCGGCTACCCCAATTAGATGTGCGGAGCCAGCCCCCTTGTCGAAAGACTCCTCGGAGTGGCTAACAAGCACGTTGTGCCTCAGCTCAGCCTCAAACCCATCCCGCCCGTTAAGCGCTTCCAAACACCGCGTCGGGATGCGTGATTGCTAATTGTCCTCTGCCTGCCAGTGGGGAAAGAGCGGGTTTTACTGTGGGAGCTGTTGGCCTGCCTCTCCTGGAAGGGCTCGATCCGTAAAAGCAAGAGCACACAGCAGCGTCCGTTGAGGTCCTGGCTCCGTCTGAGTAAGTTGCTCACAAAATGTTCAGGAGCTTCCCTGGGCTTAGGATTTCATCCTGTGGGAAGCATTGCAGAGGGCACGCTTTATCTCCCAGCGAAGCTCATCATGTCCAGACTTGATAGTAGTTACTGACAAATTGGCTGAGAAGTCGGTGATTAATTTTAACAAATGAGTTTTCTTTGAATGCAAGCTCACGCATGCCAATTATAACAGTATTCCTATGATAAAAATAGGGATTTTTTTTCTTTACTTTAAGCTTCAAGTCTGCTGGTGACTGATTATTTTTTCCAGTGTCTTCAAACATATATGTTTTGTGGGGAGTGTCACGGGGTGTGTGTGTGGTGTGGTGGAACCCAGAAGTGCTCTTTCTCCTCCACGATTCCCTAAATGCCAAAGAAATGTCCAAAAGTGGTTGCAAATTTTTATTTTTATTTTTTTCTAGTGGTTAAGGAGTATTTAATGTATTGTATCATGCAGTCTGGAAGGCCTCTAGTGTCTTCGGTGAAGTACAGGCCCGATACCTGGTCCTGTAAAATCAAGGAATGGTCTTGCACTGCCTTGAAGTTCAAGGGTTTGGATCTAGAGCCCTGTGAGCCCTAGTTTGTATTCCAGCTGCAGGCTCCTTTTCAACAGGAGACAATAAACTTGGGTAGTAGGAAACAAAGCTCTTAGCAAACATACGTGAGTTGGGTCATATTTTGATGTATTGAAGAAGGTGGTTTTAAAACAAAGCCCGCTTGGGCTAAATATATCATGAGGCATTACAGAGGAAGCATTAAGAATAAGAGAATTTTTTGAAGCAGTGTACACTATGTGATTCTTTTTTTCTAAAGATTGTGGTGCTAGCGTAGAAATTGCATTACAGCTGATAGGCAAAAAGCGTTATTTCTTAAGAACACAAATGCAGTTTATAGGAAAGTCAAGCAGTGACATGTTTTGAGACATTTAACTTGGATATAGTCTTGCAGATGGATGCAAGGCCATGATCTAACTACCTTGACTCTGCGCACAGACCTTTTTTTATTAGCACAGCTGAAGGGCACAGAATATCAGGGGTGGTTTTACACTGATGAGTTTGCATGGCTGTAGCTGTGTGCTGTTGACATTTTCTTTATAATATGCCACCTCTTTTTCAGAAGCGTATCGTTCACCCATAAAACACATGTTCTGATTTAAAGCATAGTTAAAAGGTCTACTTAGCGGAAGGAGAAGTTGTAGTAAGTATAAAAATGATTGCTTTGACAAAATGGAGAATCATGTGGCATTAACAAAGAGAACTCACTTTTCTTTTTCTGTTTTTTGGGGTTTTGTTTAACATGCGTAACTCTCGACACTTTTAGATTTAAAAGACCTTTAGAAAAAGACATTTAGAAAACTGGAAGTCCCTTAAAAGATTGTTTCTTTCATTATCTTGACAAACCTTGAAAAGTAGTTTCTGTGCCTGCATAGTGGTTATGTTTCAGAAACAGTTCTTAGGGATTTTATTATGTGCTGAAACATATGTTTATAAAAAAGACTATAACCTGGTGGAAAAAGCGTCTTACAATAATAAACCTGTCGATGGGCCATATGCTGCCATCAGTATGTTTGAAAAAAAAGTAAATTCTTCTACAAGTGTTAAGTAAGTTTACAGCCCGAGTGTTAAGTTAGGGTCAGACTGTGACTGGCCCTCTGTGGATTGAGAGGGGGAGGAAAGCGCACGCAGAATCCTCCTCGTGCTCTTTTCATTAGCTCTCGCAGTGGCCGGCGAGGTGGAGCCGGGTAGCACCCCTTCCCAAAGGGCAGCAGAAGCTGTTTGAGCTCTGTGGGGGACCAAGAGAAGTCCTCCTCCTGCAGCTTGCCTTGGCGCTCCGCAGGTTTGTGCCGACCCAGGGCAGGGCTGTGGATTTTGTAAAACTTGGCTGCGATTCGCGTGGTCTCTCCTGAGAAGAGCAGAGGTAGATTATCTGCATTTAAGAGGTGGCAGAACAGATATACGAAGCCAGTACAAAAGAAAGAGCTCTGATAACTCTGCAGTTGGATGAGAAATGTGGAAAAACCCCCAGTTCTTACTATCTACTAGGCAGATCATTTATATTTTATGGATTTTTTTGTGCACGTGTCACCTTTTTTTTTTTTTTTTTTTTAAATGTAGGCGACGTGGTCAGGGTATTGGTCATGGATCTTTTGTTTCTGAAGAGCAAAAGTAAGATGCAGTATTTCAGTCATTCTCAAAAAGCACTTCTGTGTGGGATCGGTGTTTGGTAAATGTAGACACTTTCAAGCCTATTCTACTTTCGATGCACTCGTGTGGCTCCTGTGAATGGGAGTCATGCATGTGTGCGTCTCAAAAAGAATAGGTCTCTTTGTAACTGAGGCACTTTCTGTGTAGAAACATACTTCACCAAGAAGTGGTTTTAATGTTCTAATGTTTTCCTCCACTGGTCAGCTGTGCACTGCTTGTTTTCCTGGCAACTCCGCAGGTGACAGTCATCGTCAAAGGAAGTATCAAAGATTAAGGGGAATTGTTTAAAGTAGTTGACCATGCTGAAGGCTGTGTCAAGAGATGCATGGGGTTGCCATAGTATCTGTTATCAAAATCAAGATTGTGAACAGAGCAGTACCCACCAGGAGTGAGTTCCTTACCCACAGTCTTTCCAGGGTTCATCAAAGCTTTTAATTTGCTCAGGGGAAATTTACTTCTCAGGGGCTGAAATCCTCCCCCTGGGTTTTTCTGCCCAGAAGTCTAATGAGGTATATTATGTCTATGTATATGAGGCTTCCTGTCTGGAAAAGGGCCTTGGAGACAGAAGGAATGGAGCAGAGAGGGAATAAGCTGCAGAAGAAGCACCCAGACCCCAGCACAGAGTTTGAAATCACCGTGGAAATGAAAATGGAAAACAGATTGGATCAGTAATCCATGGAGGAGGGGGTGCTTGCGAGTTATGGGGATGTTCCCTGGGAAAATTATTGCGTACATCAGAGAGTAAGGCTAAGTATGGACGGAAGGAGTAGTAGGATGACAATAAGTCTGGGGAGGAGACCATCTGTGCCTGGTGTATGCTTACCTTTCGAAGAGAGGCACTTTGGTACCGGCAAGGCTTGGAAGAACCTTGGGACCATTCCTCTTCAGCCTGCTGAAAGGTAGCTCCCCCACGGAGACTGTAAAGTCCAGCCGAGTTCTTACACCCAGTTGGACCTAAGGGAAGGGTCCTGGGCTTTGGTGCTGCCTCCAGAGCACAGCTGATGAGGTGATTGAGGAGCCTGCAGTGGGCCAGGCTGGCTTGCCTACAGGACATACAAGCCAACATGTGGTGTTAACAACTGCAGTGCTCAGAATTTGCACAAACCCACATTCAGTAATAAAATAGCCTGCAACTAGTCAAAGGCGCCAGTAGTAGCCAAGCAAATTTGGAATGTCTAAGCCAACCATTTTTAAGTTATGATGAGCCAAAAAAAATTAGGAAACAGTCCAAGAAATGAAGAACACCTCACTTTTCTGGAACTCTCATATCTCCAAGATGCCTTGGCTGATCTACCTCAAACTTTCCAGAGAAGCTTTCCTTGGCACAAGACCATGACTGTGAAATTTCATGTGACTGGGTTTTACTTTGTTGAAGTTATGAAGGTTAAAACCGGAGTTTATTATAGAAAGCTAATCTCTCCATTACAAATATTTCTGCATAGTTGATATTCATTCCATCTTAATTGTTCACTGCTATTTCTTGTTCAGGCTGATTGTATTTTTCCTATTTATTTTAGTTGTGGGTTTTTTTAAAAGGGTAAATTCAGAGCAGTATAACTTGGATCCAGGTTGTGCTTGGCTGTGTACAGGCATTTGTGGTAAGACAGAAGCATTGGTCCTATATCCACTGGAGAAGGAACCACAGTTAAGAGTCCTGCTCCCACCTGGCTATCACTGGAGAGGTTTTTGGCGTGTCTGGTTTGAGAGCTCACTGTTTAATAGAGCTTTTCCCTCTCTGCTTGGTAGAACGGGGTGTCTCTGTTGGCCTACTTATACTCTCACCTCCAGGTGAAAGATGTTGCTGGTTGATGGCCATCTTGTCATTCGGGGTTTCCCTAATGGCAGCTCCTGCTGTGGAAAACCTTGAAGGTCGCAATAGCCTAAGACTGGGATCAGTGTTTCTCCATCTGTGCTGTTGGGCTGCTCTTCATGATCTCTAAACATCTGTAGCCTGAAATGCCTAGCTGCCAGAATTGCAAATTTTCAGATAGTTATTAGAAAATACAGAGAAAAGGTTTGTGGGCCTGGAAGGGCTTTTTAATTTTCAAGTTTGGGGCCTTAGCTGTGACTTAATTCTGTATAAGATTGAGACCTGGTTGTGCACCAGCCCTTTCCTCTGCTCTGAGGGCTGTTCTCTGAATGATGTGAAGGCCAAAGCATGCCACTGCAGATACTTGCTATAGTTAGATGGAGCCAAAGGAGCAAAGGTCTCTAAATACGCTGTATTTAGAGACACTGAATTAATTTGACTGAGTCACTTTATAGACAGATTGAGCGGGGCTGGAACAGATGTCAAGCTGGAATGAGCCCTCACCCCGAGGCAGGGGCTGAGAGTGTTTGAAGTCACTGCTTGACGGTATTTTTTCTTTCCGGGGCTCGAATTTAAAAGCACCAGGAGAGACGCTGCACAAGTCAGGAGGTGCTGCTCTTGGAAGAGACGAAGGTGCTATTGATCACCGTTTGGTAGGACTCTCTCTCAGGCAGGATCACCCAGCACCTGCTGAGCTCTGTGGCTCAGGAGGCCGGGAGGTGCTCCATGTTTTTGTCCTGGTTTCCATCTGTCCTGGTGCTAGCATCCGTAGCAGTCGGACAGTGCTGTGTCTTGCCTCACGCACCCCACACCCAACATACCATTGTCTGTCAAGATACGGGAGGTTATTACGGGTTGACTTCTGAAAAGGGGTGTCTGCACAAAATACCTCTCAGAAGGTTTTCTATTTGCTCAGGCGCGTTATTATTAGGAGCACTAAAAAGACCCAACAGAGCCAGCTAAAAATCAATCTGCCACTGTATAGGCAGCCAGCGCGAAGAGTTGCGGGGTGGGTGTAATGTGATCACAGCTGCTTAAACCACTGATCAGATATACTGCTACAGTCTGCAGAAGCTGCGAGCAGTAGAGAAACCCCGCTGAAAACTCCTGGACCACGGAATTAAAACAATTAAGCCTTGCAGTCACTGGTATGTAAGTTACTCTTGCAAGGTCGTCATGAGATAAATAAGGGCACAGCTAGAGTACAGTGTATGTGTGGAACTTGGCATTTGTTGTGTGGAACACAGAGGCTCTTTATTTTTGTAAAACAATAACTAGTTGCAGTTGAAAGTGCCCTGAGAATTCTGCAGGTGGTCATAGCCCCAAAACCGTAGCCATTAGAGAGGAAATGCAAAGCGAAATATATAGATATGAGGATGCATTTTGGATTCCTGAGCTAGCTCAAGCATCACTGCACAGCGCTGTAGTGCTCTGAATATAGAGCCTCCCTGAATGATTTCTTCGGTAAGCAGGGCCTTGATGGAGGAGAACACCTCAATGAATTTTTATCTTCTTGGCATTTCTAGAAATAGTGTGCCTGCGCTCTTCAGACTACAGAGCTGCAAAGCTTTGAGTTACTACTACTGGTGCTACTCCATCCCGTGCTTGCAGATGAAAGTTTCCAAGGAGTCTCATAAACCCCCTTGCACAAGCTGAGCGAAGGCATAGAAAACTGCATAGCCTGAAATACTGCAGTATTATAGTATTGTCTACTGCTGCAGTAACCCCTGCTGTGTTTGGAAGGTCTCAGGCATGCCAGCACCATGTCTAATCAGTCAAGCAGCCAATAGTAATTCATAGCCTTGACTGCTGAGACATTCAGCATGGCTAAGATAGATATCTGATCCAGCTCAAGAAAGAAGTTCAATGAAGGGAAGTCCTCTTCCTACAGTAGTTTGCTTTTTGTTAGTGTCCCTTTAACTTTGTTTCTGAATTTGCTCGCTTATTTTCTAAAGGATAGAGACAGGGTATGACACTTAAATAATTAAAATACCCCTCATTAAATCCTTGATATTATTTCCTTATCTGCTGAATTCTAACATTTTAAGTAAATGAGCAGGAGCATAAATAGCCAGGCAATGATACAGCTATGCAAAGACAATGAAGCTGTTAGATGGACACTACTGGGAGTTTTGTGACTCAAAACTGTATTATTAGTGTAGAACGGACCCAATAAGTATATGTGGTAGAGTATGAAGTCTTCCTTTCCTTACCACTGGATTAAAGTCAGCCTCTTTATATGCAGTTTCCACCCCACCCCAATTGTTTGGAATCAGCTATAAAGCTGAAGTTTGGTCAATAACAGCAGAGCAACAAGGGAGTTGCTCGTTACCCCACTGTCCAAGTTTCTGAAAAAGTAATATTTGATACCACATCAGTTCCACTGTGGTTTTGGGATATAAACCAAAACTGAATTTTTCATTCAGATCCGCTAAACAAAGGAGCTATATTTTTGTTCTTTGAAATGCAATACCTTTTTAACTAAAAGATTCCCCTGATTTTCCATCCAGCTGAAGTGAAGTTACAAAAGAAGAAAATTGCAAGTCCCATGTACTCAGGAAGTACTCAGGAAAATGTCAAGTGACTTGGAAACAGCCGTGCTGAATAAAAGTGTCGTCAAGATAAAGACAGATTGGGTCAAGACTTGGCAGCAGCGATGACTGGTTCATAGGTCTTGGAGATGGTTCAGAGGAGGGATGCTACTTCTGAGGCTTTAGAAATCAGGAGGTGGTTATAGTGACATGGTGATGCTGGAGGAAACACATGCCTGTAGTCTGGAGTCAATGGTCACTGGCTGAAATGTTGGAGAAATAGTAGCTGGAGAGTACACAGAGTACATAAAGTATGTATTATATTAACAATGTTACATTTTCCAAGAAAGACAGTGCTTTTAGAAAGCTAATGACATATACTAAAAGTCTGTTTCTTCCCTGATTCTCTGGTGCCCAGACCAAGTGAAATTGATTTTAAACTAAAGACACCGGTGTGCCTGTTTCTTACAGTAGTATTCTTGGCAGAAAAATGATAGATTAGAATTCACATAAACTTGAATTCTCTGACTCCTGGAAAGGAAACTCTGTATGTTACCCACTGACGGAAACGTGGGCTCCTCTACAGCATGCCCTTGGGCATGTTCTATTTAAGTGGCTTGAAAAAATGTGATTATTCTTCATGTGCTTGTCCATACTCGATTTCTTTATGGACATGGTGCCATTTACAGTATCTGCAGTCTGGAGTGCTGCTTTTACCATAGGTTTTAATGGTTATCTCCACTTACTAAAAAAACTGAGCAGAGTTCTTGACATGGTGGTGATGTGGAAGGTTTAACAGACAAAATTGTGACCTAGATGTGGTGATAAAGTTAAAGAAATCAGGCTTTCTGTTTGTTTGATCTGAGCCATACAAATTCTTTTCCTTTCATTTCTCTTCCCTTATGGTATAAAACTACGTAAGTCTGCTCATTCTTTCATCAAAAATGATTCAGACCTGAGGGACACTTGTAATTTGGAAGTAATTAGTAAATAAGTCAGATAAATACTATCCATTGAGAATTGTGAAAGCACATTGGATAGGATTCTTAAAGAGCTGTATCAAATTTGAACAATTAAAGCTTAAAAAAATTATCAGTAGTTAGTATGATAAGTCCATTTCATCATAAATTAGTTCACTGTTAATTTCTGCTGCTTTCGGAGCAATCTGAAGAGATTTAGCAATCTCAAAAAGTAGTTAGAAGAAAGAAAAAATCTGTAACTACTGCTTGTTTAAGAAAAGCTCAGTGGTGCTCATTTTCTTATGCTGAAGCTTCTGTGAAAACCCAGCTTCTGTGGCTGCTGCAGAATTGGACTATTTAAGTGGAAAAGCAGAACGTGAGGTACAAGATATGTTTAAATAAATGTGGTTTGTAAGTAGACCAGTGTACGACTGCTCGTAAATTCATCTCAATATCTTTGTATTCCTCTACTTAAATGTCACTTCAGGATAGTCAGATGCTACAGGATTCTCCTGTAGCTTTGTATGAGTGCAGGGGTGGCATGATGGGAACACACGGAGCTGTGCCATTCCTCCCTGGGAATAACCTGGTGTCTCTCATGACACTCCAGGGTCTGTTAGAGGTAATACCAGATTTTGTATTCGGGGTTTTTATATCATACAATTCGCTATTGTTACTAGAAGTACTATGACATTGTACAATGCTTTAAAATAAAGTGCGAGTTACAATGAATTAAAGAAAGACACTATTCCTATATAGAGTTCCTTTTGCTTTGTTGGATTGGTAAATTTTGTTTAATCATCACCAAACTGGATTTGGTGATTGGTGGGTTTACTACTAGTGGCAGGTTTTCTGCCAGTAAGTGTGGATTACCAGGACTTTGCTATACTACCTCATGTCCAAATACAGATTCACAGGAGTTTTACTCCTAAGATGGCAGACAAGGCACAACAGAATGTTTTGCACAGATACTGAAAAATCTGAGAAGTTTGGAGTAGGTTGAAGGCAACTGAAGACCAGAACAAGAGTCTCATCGCTGCTTGGTGTCATTTATGACTGCTGCCAGGGCATCTTATTGCATTTTTATACCCCTATTTAGCATGAACTTCAATGCTTTTTTCTCCAACAGTAAAAAAAACCAACAACCTGATATAAGTACAAAAATTTTGCTGTGCTTGCTATATTGTACCCTATACCTGCTATAGCAGTTTTAACTTAGTAAAACATCTCCACTAACATATGCTAACTAGAAATAGAGATTTCAGGAAATAAAAGCAAGAATCATGAAAGTGTTAGAAATGTTAAGCATTATCTTCTAAATCGGACTCAATGTGGTTTTTTCCATTTATTTAGTGTCTGAACAGGATTTAAGCAAGACTAAACCCCATCAACTGAGTAAGTTTGACAGGATTGGGTGTTGCTAAGGAATCAATCTATGTTAAAACAAAGATTTCTTTTTGGGAACAGTCTCTTTTTATGTTGGCAGAGAAAACCTTCTTCTGATTGATTTAGGGCAGTGAATTGGCTTCACTTTATTACTTGCCCTCTGCCTTTAGCTCTTAAAAGCTGCAGACACGGATTGGGGCTGTGTCACGCTAGGCAATAAGAGGCAAAACCACATAAAAGTTTATCTCTGTCCTCACAAACTTCTTTCCTGATTCTCCATATGGTTGGCGCAAGCGTTGCCGATAGCCTTCCTAAGTGGCAGATGGTGCCGTGACGAGGGAAGACTCAGGTTTTCTGGGAAGGCCATGAACCCAGAGAGAAGTAAGGACTGGCTCAGAAGAGGCTCCCCAGGACAGCAAGCTGGGGGGAGTGTGCTAGGGGAGCACGGGCAGACCCCAGCTACTTCTTACCACAGCCAGGAGGGAGCCTGGTGCAGTGCAGCAAGGGAGAAGAGGGAGAAAGAGAATTTCAGGCATGTCTGACGTCTTGCTGAGAGGACGGCCACACTCTGATGGGCAAGAGGATGTGCTTCATCTGCATCTTCTAAGCAAACGCATCTGCATCTTCTAAACAGAGGGTGCAGAAGACAGGCAGGGGGTTTGCATGTCTTGCCTACTTAACGGCAGTCTTAGAAGGAGAGCTTTTTAATGAAATCAGTGATATTTCAAAGGCCTGCCTGTTGGCTGAAAACCAAAAAAAGACGTAGCCAGCATTTGAAATACTAACAAATATTTTAATTAAAATTTGAGAATCCCACCTGTTGAAGAACTGAAGGAAGGGAGTCTCTTACACGTATACTGATCAGCTTCAGACTTCAAAGGCTTCAAATGGAGACTTTCCTCTAGAGGTAAAGGCATGGCAACAACCTCTGCCAAGTGTCTTAAAAAGAAAAGCATTTACTCTTTCACACATTTATCTGTAGTAGCCTGTAGATCTCAAAATACAATGTTTTAGATTCCATTGTCTGTTATGGTGGTAAAAATCAGCATCAAATGGTAATTTCACAGTTGTATCCATTAAGAATGGGCTCAGAATCTTATCCCATGATTTCAACTTTTGTAACAAAAACAACTAATGCAAATAATCTTGCAAACTAGCCAGCTCAGTCTTGCCTCTCACTTACCTCAGTTTCTCACTGATTTAATTGTGTCAGAGCTTTCAGAGACCCTAAACTTTTTTCTTCCACCTTGTAAAGTCATTTGGACTTGTAGGGAGTGAGTGGCCAGCACTGGGAGAGAGGAATTCTTGTGCGCTGCACATGGGCACTAATGACTGCACGAAGGAGAAAGCTATGAAGAATCCAACCAACAACCTTGATTTAATTGTCACTGTTCCTCATACTGTTTTCATGACGGTAGTTCATAGAGATCCCGTTTCTCTGCAAAATTTCCAGACAGGTAGGATTCAGGTTCCAGTGGTTTGTGTCAGGTTACAAACAGCTGTATCCCCCACAGAAGAGGTTTCTGTTGATCTAGTCATAGTTTAAACTAATATTGCCCTGAGCCATACGTAAAACGGTGCCAGAATGGAGGAGAAAAAGAAACACTGAAAAAAAGAACTTAAATACTAATACCACTTTATTTTGCTTTATGAAGCCAAACAAAACAGCCCAGCTAGTGTAGGTTGGCTTATCATCAGCATAGTCATGTTAAGTATTAAAATATACAAAAAAGGGGGAAAAAATTGTTCCAGTCTAGGAAACTTTAGTTCTGGATTGTATTTGTAATGTAACAAGGGCTAAACTGACTTCATCCTTCAGTTTGGCAGGCATTCTCCCAGGGTGAAACTTTTCATTCAAGCTTTTAGCCTAGAGCAAATAAGCCTATAGAAGGCATGCTTTTTGTATGTGTGTATATGAGTATATAGAAATGAGACATTAACAATGATAATTTTCTAAATGCTCTCTTAACATTACGTTCTAACATAAAAAATAAGAATTGGCACTGAGATAGAGCTAAGAAATAGGGAACAATTTATTTACTATTGTTCTTTTTTAGAGTTTTAAAACAAGGGCTTGCTTGCTTTCTGGAACAAATGTAAAAAGACAAACTAGAGTCTTAATAAAAAAGTTAGTAATAAAAAGCAAAGCAAAACACAGTGCCTGTAGGACTTGCTTTATTGAAACATACAGTAAAAACATACTCTGCGGATGTAAAATTTACGTCAATAATGAGATAATGATAATCAGTAAATCTCAGAAACATTGTTGCTTTAGAGTGGAAAATCAGAATTCCCCAACCATTTCTGCCTAGAAGAATTTGTGAATTTGGTCAAGTTTTTTGTGATAGGATTGAAACAGACCTTTTATAACTGCACTCTGTTCCTGCGCGTGTTAGTATAAACGTTTCCTTCTTTCAGGAAGCAATTCAGATTGCCCTTTTTCACTGCAATTACTGCTGTGTTAAGTTCAAGTAATATAGCATCTAAAAACATTTATGGAGCAAAGAAAAGAAGCCTTTTATTCTAACCTTGCCAAGAGCAGAAATAAAATGAGCTGTTGTGCTGGAAGTGTAGAACTGCATGAGGATTTGTAACGTCCTATTTCTCGTGGTTTAGTCTTGTGTGCAGCCTGAGATTTGTGTGATTTAATGAGACTGTGATTCGTTTATCCTGTCAAGCTTTAAATAAAAAACCCTCAAAGCACTTCCTTCCTTTTTTGAATTATGTGTTTTTGCAAGTACAATATCAAAAGCTGTCCCTTAAAAAGAGGGAGGAGAACCAAATACAGTTATGTATGTTGGCTGGATTTTTTTTTCTTGTGCTTTATTAGATACTGAGTAGACTATCCATTTCTCTGCATCTCTCCCTCTCTTTTTGGGGCATTAAGTGATTCCTGCCATCATGTGCAATTACACATGACATCAGAACATAGGCACGGGCAGCTCCCAAACTGCGCTTTTGGAGGGGGAAAGGAATTAAAACCTTCTCCTGTGGGCAGGGAAGGATCAGTCCCACGAAAGCCAGACTGTACTTAAGATGCACAGTAACTCCTGCTTGTCCTGTGGGTCTTCAGGCACCAAACTGTGCCTGTGGTTTGGAGCATCTCTGCATGGGGTGTGAAGGGACATTCGCAGGGTAGAGAGGGGAAAAATAGGTGCAGGTATTTTGGATGCTAATCATCTGCAAAACTCAGTCAGAGGGTGTCCTGGTGCACAGGGTGGGAGGGGAGCAAGGGCCATGCTCCACTTGTGAGGAGCACCATTGGTGCCTTCCCCAGGGCCCCCTTTTTCCAGGCAGAGGTATGGTGGGAAGCAGCAGCACATTGACCTGGGAAGGGCTGCCCAGAAGGAAGGGGAGAAGACACAGTGTGGGTCCTGCTGCTCACCCAGACCTCCTGTCTGTTGCAGGAGCTTGGTGGCCTCTTTCCCATCAGCTGGTTGGGAGGTACAGGGTAGGATGCTCTGGGCCAGAGCCTGCCCTCAGCAGGAGCAGGGATCACTCGCAGCTTTCCCAGATGGAAGGAGGTGATCGGAGGGAAGGATGTGATTGTTCTGGTGGGAGGAAGTTTTTCCTTCCAGCTCTCACCCCCTTGGTGCTGAGATGTCCCAGCCTCTGGCAGGTGGTGTTTTGCTCTTTGGACATGATTCCTCTTCAGTCTTTCTGCTACCTGCTCCTGCCTTCCTGCCCTCCACGCTGCTCTGCAGCTGGGCTTCCTTCCCGCCCGGCCCAGCCTCCTGCCAGCTTCCCCCGGCCCTCGCGCCTTCCTCCCTCTGTTGGCGTGCTCGCTTCCTCCTCATTGACCTCACCTCAGCAATTAAAGTAAATACATTAATAAGGTGGTTATGCACGAACAGAGGGCGTGCAAGTGAGAACTACTGAGGTGTGGAGAGCGTAGCCAGCTGGCATGGGGATTGTACGAAGCGGGATCGCTCCGTGATTGTCCAGTGGCATTCTGAATTTCACTTTGGAAAAGTGACTTGCACTCTCTTTGGATATTTGCAGTGGTTTTATACTGATGTAGATACGAGTTTGTTTGTTTTTTTTTCCTGGTGCAGTGCTGTGACAGCTGAAATATGACAAAACCCGTCCAAAACAGCCAGCTGGTTGTTCTGCAAGGGCAGAAAAGATAATACCTTAGCTGCTTCTCTGCTATTTGTTTGCAAAGTCGTGCTAGGGACTAAGGCTGAAGTGGTGGTTTCTGCACCCATGTCCTATGGGGGAACCAAGCACTGCTGACATTTGCTGCAACTCGAAGCAGCCTTGAACCTTTGCATCTTGGTGTGAACAGGAGCCAGGGCACAGCAAAGGTATGGGAAGAACAAATGGCAAAAAAAGGGGCCAGAAGTAGGTGAAGCTGAGCGCAGGTGGTACATGGCTATGTGAGAGGCTCCCTGAGAGGCTGTAGGGGCTTGGTTGAGTTATGTTGTGAAAATTGCTTATTTTCAGCACAACCCTGTGACGCTTCTTCCCCTTTGTAGCTTTGATTGAAGAGTCTGGAAGTGATTTACACTGAAGTTGTGCTGAATTTCACATGCAGTGATAGGAAGTGCATTTATATAGAAATCCTCAGTTACGGTAGCAAGACTGTGGCCGGCTCATAACCGGTCTTTAAAAGACAAAGAATTTCCGTTGTTTCCCCCTGACCTGAAGTTTGGGAGGAAATTCTGGCGGGAGCGTTGAATCTCGGTGTGTATCAGAGTGAGAGCTGCTGTCGTAGCTCGTGAGAAAAGATGCTGCGAGTTGGGTGGGCGGAGGTTGACCCGAGAGGTGCAGTCAGTCGCTGCGGAGCCAGCTTTTCCCTGGCCCTTGATGCTGTGAAGAACATTTCCATTGGCAGTGGGAGAATCTGCATGTGAAGGCTACGAGCTGGTGTGGTTATTTTTACTTGCCTCCTGTCAGCCCACGCTCGCGTAACCTGTATGTGGTCCCTGGGCTGCGCAGGCAGCACCGTGGGCTGTAGGAAAGTGATAGCTGGCTTCCACGCCAGGCAGCTTGAACTTGATGATGGGGCATGGAGAGCGGGTATCAGATGCATAGAAGATAGCTTTGACCTCCCACTAAAGCCTGCAGATTTATGTATCCTAAGTCCCCATGCTCCTACAGAATAATCTAGGACACGTTCCTTGGCAGAAGCCCCACTGAGCATTTCTCCAGCTGCTGGGTTGCCAGCTCGAGTGAGTTTTACTGCAAGTCTCACTATATTTGGTAATTTTCTTCCAGCCTAAGCTCCTGGAAATGGGTCATTAGTAAAAATATAAAATAATTTTTGAAAAGCTATTCCACCTCCATTCCCTTTAACTTGAAATCCTAGGTTTTACCAGAGAACCTGAGAGAGGCATGTTGCCTGCCTGCATCCCCAGAAGTAAAGAACCTGAGACTCCGCTTTCCAAATGCCCTGGCTTGGGATGCTTGGCTCCCATTGAACAAGTGATTTGGATTAGCGATACCATCATCTGCATACCTCCCAAGGAATCTTCCCTAAGAAGATGCCTAAATGTAGGTTAAAAAGGCACTGAGCAATATTGGAAAAAAAAAAAAGAGAAAAATTTAAAAACCCTGCTTCTGAGTTGTTTGGATATTTCTTCTTTGTTTCAGAAGGCATTCTCTTATGTTGCCACAAATAATACCAAATGCAGCTTGACTCCTCTGAAAATAACGTTGAAGGAAGGAGCCAGATTTATTGGGACTAACAAGGAAGTTGTCCAAAAGCGATTCATTAATTAGGAGGCTTAATCACAACCAATAAGACAAGTGCCCAGGCCATCAGCAGACTAATATACATCTTTTGGCAGTCACCACTCCCCACAGGCTTGCCTGTCTGTTGCTGCCTACTGTATGGCTCGCGCCGCAGAAATGATGTGATAATACTAAAACCAATTTGGCACTTCCCACATGAGAGGATGAGTGTGTTTCCCCACCCTGGAAATGCACCCTCCAGCTGTCTTGCCCTATGCCAGAGGTTTCTTAATACCCTGGAATTAGCTGACTAAGAGATGAAGCAAACTAAAGGAGCATTTGCTATCTGTTCAGCCCCCCTAAGCTTTCCATCAAATAAACCCTGGTCTGATTCCCAGCCCTTTGGGAACGGTTGCCCACAGCTAACATTTGCTACCCCAAATAACCCCGAGGTGACCTTCTCACTGCAAAGCTGCAGCCAAGAAAAACCCTATTTAACATAACAGTGCACAGCTTAGAACATCAACTTGAACCATCCTGACCTCTGAGCTGCTGGGGTCTGTACAAATTAATTTAACAATAGACAGTGTTGAAAGGGAGGAATGTTTCAAAGGAATAAAAAAAAAAATCTCCCTCATCCATCTCTTCTCATTTAAGAAATAGTCAGGAGGCCTACTTTAGAAAAATTAAAAGTGCTCCTTGTTGCAAAACAATGGACTATAGAAGGGGAGGGGGAAGACTTTGGTTTCTTGCATCTTAGCGTAGCAAAATGAAATTTCCCATAAATGGGTGCTGCTTTTGGAATATTGGCCTTCAGTTTCCACTGGGGAATGGGCTTTATTTCCTGGGATGCTTCAAAGATACTGTTGGGGTTTGCCTTTCTTTTTCATAGCTGCTGCTAGTACTTCTGTTAAGCAAATAAATGTCTCCCATTTCTGCCCACTTCACTGGTTTGTACCTTGCCTCATGCTTTCCACGGCTTTCATGCAAATAACCTGGCTGGGTAAGAAGAAAACCCAGACTCTCCATATGGTACTTAGAGCTTAAATCAGTTAATGACTGGAAAAGCCCATCAGATAGGAGATACGTAGCAAAATGAGATCATCAGCTACTGGGGGCAAACAAGCTTTGTTAGCTCTGCTGAACAGGAACCTTGGTTGGGTTTAGTTTTGGAGGCTTTCCCCAGATGCAGACTCTGGTCCTCTGGTCCTCCCTGGCTGGAGCTTTGACACCAGCAGTCTCACTGTTTGTAAGTAGGGAGGATTATTACAGCTGGGGTGGTGAAATTGGAGACAATAAACAACGTTAATGACATTTTAAAAATTTGGGTAGAATTCCTTTGGCAGCTTGAAAGCTGTGTGATGAGCACAGATGAGAGAGATAGAAGTTTCTTCCTGAAGCATCCAGTGGACTTCAATAATTACATCTATGAAACCACCTGTTTTTCTTTATTTAGCCAGTGTAATTCATTATGATCGTAATTTCTGGTTTTCTACACAGATGTTTTTCTCTTTACAATTGAGTTGTACTTCCTTCAGGAACCCAGGGCATGAGCCCAAGCACATCCCCGGGTGGTACCGAGGGAGATTCCCCAGTGAGCAGCAGAGGGGTCTGCTGCCAACGGGGGGGTGGGAAGGCTGTGGAGGGGCTGCCCTCTCCTCCCAGACATTCCCAAAGCCGAGAACTGTGAGGTGTGAGAAGCAGCAGGGGCTGCAGGCGAGAGGAGCGCATGTTTAGTGCAGAGGGAGATAAGATAAAGGGGTATTTCTCTGGCCTTACTGCAGCTTTCCACACACAGCCTTCAGGATCCTGTGAGGTTGTAGGGGTCCTCTTGCAACTAATACAGTAATGACCTTGAATTTGCTTCCAGCTCAGCTGTGCAGCTGGAGGACAAGGCTTTTCTTGTGAGCAAAAAACATGAAAGCAGCGCAGAGATTTGCCTGCATAGCTCCGGTCTTCAAGAGATTTGAGTATCCTTTCTGAGGCCCCACTTGCAACAAGGGATTGTAGATAAGCTTCTGCAGTAGTTAATGTGTAAAGTTTTCGGATTTATTCTCACTGGTGCCTCTCCTTTTGCTTGCAGTGTTGACAAATATACTGCTGCATGCTGATTTTTTGTTTTACACGGTTCATTTTTTTGCTGCATGGAAAAGGTAATCGTGTGCGTGCTCGTATGTGCACACTGACCAAGGCGAGCGTGCTTTTATGACATTGTAAGTGTCGAGAGGGGGGGAAATTCATTCGCTTTGATTTAAAAATAATTAATAATGCAGCTCATTCTTTTTTCAGATTGTAACCTGAATATCAAATTTAGGGGTCCAGGCTAATTGTTCATGCTGAGGCAGCCTGCTGCACCAAGCACATGCGATCACAATTAGAAACTTTCATAGTCTCACACCTGAATTTAGAGTAAACCTTTTCTATTTCTTACCGACTTCTGGTTATAAGATCGACAAAACTTGGAAAAACTGAGAAAAAAAGTGAGATTTTTGCTGTGGATTATGTTTAAATTGTGTTTGGACTTGTTACGTGACTCAGTGGAACATGTTAGCGACCTCTTCCTTTATAGCTTTGACTTCCTGCAAGCTTGTCTGTTAAAAAGATTCTGCAAGATGCTTCCTTTGCGGATCCTGTAAGAAGTGTGTATTCAGCAGGAGAAACATCTGACCAAGCAGAGTCTAACTTACACAGTGGTTTGGAAGCCACGTGTTGAAAAGTGCTGGGGAAACACAGCAGGGAAAATGATAAAAAGGGATGAAAGCAGTTCAGACGGGGGAAGAATGCTGATTTAAAAATGCAAACCATCTGAACACTGAACACAGGTTGCAATAACTTTCAGGGCAAACCTAAGTTGCACAACAGTCATATACTGTCAGTTGACTCCCACAGGACATCTCCTGTAGTGATCTAAAATTGGAAGGGGCTGGGGGGAGTATCGAGGTGCTACAGAGAGCAATCTTGCAGCAGCAGCAGAGAGCAAGTAGGAAATGGGTCAGTTGGAGTAATAGCTTTTTTTTTGGCTTGGCTCGCAGAAGCCACATGGAAACGTGTGTGGAGCACAGGGTTATCGCACTCATGAATATTTTTCTTCGGTGTATTAGAAATGGAATGTGTTCGCAATGAAATTTGGTCATCCAAGTGTGACATGAATCCTCTCGCCCTGTTTGGACGCCGCCTTGAGTCCCAAAGTCAGCTTGCTGTTTTTAACGTTCTGGGCTTTGTCTAGGTCATTAAAATAGGCTGCGTTTGGATATGCAGTGCTGTGGCCTCCCGTTCCCAGGAGGTCAGCAGAAATGCTAGCCTGAAGTACCCCGGCTAACACCACCTGCGGTTTGTTCTCGCCTCTGCATTGTGGTGGGCAATCTCTCCTCGTTTGTGCTGAAACAACTGGATGTGTGACCACACCGAAGCGGATAAAAGAGCTGACCCAGTTAAAGCGAAAAAAAACCCTCTCTAACGTATATTTCAACACGCTAACCCCCCGCTGTACCAGTTTACTGGTCCGGTTTGTAACGCGCCGGCTCTGTACGCGGGGGGTGTTGGCGGAGGCACGGTGCAGGAGCGAGGGGCAGAGCAGAGAACACCTTATGCCACTCCTATTGCTGGTTTCTTTCTGAGGTGAGAACACAGCCTTAGTTACAGCTTCGGTCTAAACTTTGCACTCAGCATCTCGGTGTATTTTAGCAGCTTGCAGAAAGGGGATAGCGTCTGGTGACTGCGGTTTTGGTCCCCCGTGGGGGTCAGGTATAAGCAGGCAGTGTGTTATCAGCGGTGTGTAAGCTGCGTGCGGTGGTTGGATGCGGTGTGATGAGATGGTGGCTCCTGGGGCGCAAGCTGTTAATGAAACCCAAGCCTGCCCCCACTCCGTTTTTCCCTTTTCTCATCACAGCTGGTACAAGTGGCTCTTAAGTCCCACCATTAAGCAGTCATTGAAACAAACAGGGTTAGAAACAAAACTCCAGAAGAAGGGGTTTATTTTTTAATCCAGATCAGGTAAGTGATCTGTCACTAAGTGGTACACTGAGTTCCACTGCAGTGTAGCAACTGAGGCTCACGAAAACTGTGATACAGGAAGGTGAGTGATAAGGGATATGAGGTATGACCAGACTTTCTTTAGCCAGTTTTGCCACCAGCACCCACACCACTGGGTTAAGCAAGTGAGTTCATGTAAGGGCATAGTGTGCGTGATGGTCTGATAATGTGTTGGTGTATTTTCCTTGGAACACAGCCCCCTCAGTCAGACTTTATTTCATTTTGGACCATGCATCCCTCCAATAACACACAAGCTGTCCAAAATCCCCAGGTATTAGTAGAGCACAGATTTCCAAGTCTAGGTCTGACATTGCCAACCCACCCCCTTTATGTAAATCTCTAGCATTGTCCTAAAGGCATGTATTTAGTTAGTTGTGCCATCCATCCCCCTTTTTGGAAAATACAAACCCCTCACACCTCGACATACAGAACTCCATCATGCCACCTCAGTGTGCGTGCAGCATCCATAGCAGAGGTACAACAGTCACTTTCTTATTTGGGTCTCATCCTGGGCTGCACTCCTCAGCAAATCATAGACTCATAGAATGGTTAGAGTTGGAAGGGACCTTAAAGATCATTGAGTTCCAACCCCATGGGCAGGGACACCTCCCACTAGAGCAGGTTGCTCAAGGCCCCATCCAGCCTGGTCTTGAACACTTCCAGGGATGGGGCATCCACAGCTTCTCTGGGCAACCTGTTCCAGTGTCTCACCACCCTCGCAGGTAAGAATTTCTTCCTAGGATGTGGCCCACTGATGCCGTGCCAGTTCATACCAACTGAGGAAAAGAAAAGGCTCCCCTCCAACCCACCAGTGTGATGTTATTCCCTGCTTCCCCTCGATGATATCCACAGAGCACTGCCTTTTCAGGGCTGGGGGCAGAGGAGGGCTGTCCAGCTGAGAGTTTGTGCTCCCTGCCTGGACCCCTTGGGGACAGTCTTGCTTGGAGTCCCACTATGTAAGGACTTGCAGGGGCAAAGGAGAAGACAGCTGATATTGTCCCCACTGTGCATACAGCCGGGCACGGGTTTTGCTTTTGCTCTCTTAATGCTGCACTCTGTATAGCAGAAGAAGGCAGGCACATGATCTCCCTGAAGGCAGGATCCAGTGTTACTGTAGAAACTGGCCACCAGCTTCTTTTGTAGCTAGCAGCTGTCACTGTGTGGTTACAGCCAAAGCGTGTCACTCCTACAGTGTCTGCAGGCTCTGGAGTTTGTTTCTGCTTCTGAGTCTTCCGTGCTACAGCTTGGAGATTAATTCTGCGCCTTCTATCGAAGTGTGTTAAGATATTTCTGAATCGCATCTATTTTTAGAGCCATTCTTGATTAATATTTGATTTTCTTTCCAGGTTTCATTTTCCTTCACCAATACTTCAAGGCACAGAGGAACTGGTAAAGGCATTGCCATGAAACCTAACTTGAAGCAATGGAAACAACTCATGCTGTTTGGGATCTTTGCATGGGGTCTGCTTTTTCTGGTGATATTCATCTATTTTACAGATAGCAACACTGCTGAACCGGTTCCCAGTTCCTTTTCTTACATTGAAACTAAGAGGCTTCTGCCCCTCCAGGGCAAGCAGAGAGTCATCATGGGAGCCATACATGATCCATCGTTCTCTGAAACCATCGATGGGAACGAGGTACTTCTTAATGAAGATCTCTTAGGTACATTTAAGTCGGGGACTGGAAGTATTAAGAAGTGGACTGATTTGGAAGATGCCTTTAGGAATGAAGATGAATTTTTTCCATCCCAGATAGGAAGAAAATCAAAAAGTACTTTCTACCAAGTGAATGATGATTATTTGTTTGCTGCTGGTCAGCCTCGGCCACACAACCACCTACAAGAGATAGCAAAATTCGTCTCAGCTGATGAGGATAATCCAAAAGTAAATATTTTACAGAACAACTGGGGCCATCAGAGAAGAATGAGGAGGAGGAGCATAAAGCAGAGGAGAAGCCAGCTGCTTGATGAATCTGATGACTGGGATGGGTTATATCCCACAATGTCGAAATCCTTTCTTTACAAGCTTTGGAAAGGGGATGTCTCTTCCAAGATGCTAAACCCTCGACTGCAGAAGGCGATGAAAGATTATTTGAGCACCAATAAGCATGGGGTGCGGTTCAAGGGGAAACGAAACTCCAAGTTGACAGGAGACCAGCTATTCTGCGAGCTGAAAGAAAGGGTGAATGTGAAAACAATAGATGGCAAGGAGGCTCCCTTCTCCGCTCTTGGATGGGAAAAGCACGTTCCCCAAATTCCACTGGGCAAATTGTATACACATGGTTTTGGGAGCTGTGCCGTAGTTATGTCTGCTGGTGCAATACTGAACTCCTCTCTAGGGGATGAAATAGGTGGGTGAAATGCATCTGTTCATGTGCATACGTATGTACATGTATGTATTCATGTCTGTCTTTCAAAAGGTTCATTCTTGTCAAACACAGGTCTGTAAAGCTGGTTATTCTCTCTCACCAGCGTTATGTGAGTGTGAGCTTATGGACTTCAGTGAAGCTGTTCCCTTTCAGGACAATATAATTGAAAGGAACATCAGGCCTGAAGTCATAATTTGACTTAAAGAAAACAATGATGCCGCCTTATCATATTACAGCTTGTAGTATAAAGGAGGCACTGTTTTTATCACATCTGCCATATTTGACATTTTGCTGCAACATATGTTTATTTCTTCAGCAGATTAGAGCCTCGTTCAGGTTTTATTCTGCAAAGCTGTATTGTACCTGTCTATATTTCGTGGTGGCTCATAGAGAAACTGCTTGTGGTGTTACTATGCCAGACTGAACTTTGTCTCCATGCCAAGAAACAGTAGAGCATCCTCTTCATCTCTTGCATGTTTTGAGTTCACAGACATACAGAATTCAGACCCTGGAGCAGCCCCATGTGCTGAGGTCAGGTTCCCTGACCTCTTTTCCGAGAGTGAATTTAAATGAGTTGAAGTATCTCCTCCCATTCATTTTTCCATTGCTGCATGGAGTCAGTGAGGTTACAGATGTTCTGAGCTGTCAATGTTACACAGAACTCCCTACTTAAAGGTGGGAGTTTTGTGGTAGTTGTTCAGAAGAAGATTGTGGAGCCATATAACTAATCCAGGTCAGGTTTTTTTGATTTTTTTTTTTTCCAAAAATAAGTATTAGTACTCATTTTAATATCTCAGTAGTTCTTCATTTTAGTAGTACACGTTCAGTATGCTAAGAGCTATGAAAGAAGGATGAAATGTATGTCTCAAACTTGCTTCTGGAGCAAGAAGAGTTATCTCTTTCAGCTCTCTATAAAAACCTTTTGATATGCACTCATTAATCCTCCCTTCTTCCAGGACTTCACATCCCAGTACCTGCTTCGTTGCACTGTATCATCTCTTTGACACGGATGGGTTTCCTTTAAATCTCTGGGATATATTAAAGCTGCTATCATTATCAAACTGCACTAATAGGCTTCCAGCACAGCATAGGCGCCCGGCCAGCCTTCAGCTAAAATCACAGCAGGGTAACCCCCAGTTTCACAGGAAGCCCCACTGATTTAGAAATCTTTGGGGTGAAATATCTAAATGGTTCCTCTCTTCTCCAGTGTGTTATCCTTGAGGGATGACTGACTTCTTACAGCCATCCCAGAAGGGCCTGGTACAAACCTATGGGTCTTAGTGGACAGTGCAGCTCCTGGGAAATGCCGATATACCGGAGATATCATGCCAGCATCTCCCACTTAAAATGGAAAATGGATGCTCCAGCATCTGTTTGTCCCATGGGGAAGAAGTTATGCTTCCCCTACAGAGTCCGGATAGGATGTGTTACAGCTGAGCTCTTGGCCGTGCCTTTCCACCTCCTCTCTAATCTTTGGAAAAATATGAAGAGTCTGACTGGGAAGAGAAAGATCAGACTGCTCAAGATGCTCTTCTTCCTTGTGCATGCACAGGTCTAAGAGAAGACTGTCCTCTCCCAAAGTTGTCACTGGGGCTACCAGCTCTTGGTTGAAAATGCAAGCAAACCTGCCCATTTGGAGGCACCTTGGGCAGCCGGTGGTGCTGCTGTATGGAGTTAGCCTGGCACCCGTGCTGTTCTCCTCCATATCCACTGAGGCACGGCAAATTCAGCATCATAAGGGAGTGGGGAAACCCCCCCCATATATGAGTTCTAGTTTTTCAGCCATGGGCCGTACAGCTTTGGTTGAGGAAGTTGCTGCAGGCAAAAGGCTTTTACTATTTATCCTCCCGAAAGAAAAAGAGGCTTTAAGAGAGCAGCAGCAGAGGACCTTTCTCTTCACAGGCCTTTAGCTCCCTCTTCTGTGCTCCTATTAGAAACGCAGACAGAAATGCTAATTTATGTTCTGCCTTTTGGCCATCTCCCTCCCACCCCTCAGGTTGTTTTCGAATGAAACTAGGTATGGAAATACTGTGCCAGTGCATCAAACACACCCATCGTGATCATGCTGCTTAATGGGAGACCCAGTTATTTTGGCATCATCAGGAAAGGATCTGCGATCAAACCCCAAACTTCTTATGTCTTTAAAATTGTTATCTCCAAATACTAAGATAAAAATCAGTTGACTTAAAACCAGCTGTTACCAGTGCTAGGCTGTGTCCTGATCATATATTTTATGGTGGGGGAAAGGTGTTTACTCTTGATAGGAAGAACCAGCATGAGTAATGTTGCAAATGAAATACAGCACACTGTCTCTCAAGTTATGAACCATAAAATTCCCATTTCCCAACCCGATTCCCAGTTCTCGGTCAACAGATCGTCAAAAGGTTGTCAAAAAAACCTCCAAATTTACATTCTTAAATTCATAAGCAGGTTTCAAAAAGGACTTTTGTTTTTCTTTTCCTTCTCCAAAAATGTGGAGTACCTGCAGCTTCTATTGACTACATGTCCTCTGACTCCTATGCAATCAAGGTGCTTATGTTTAAGCAGATGAAAGCTAGGTGTTGAGGATAGGGTTGTCTCTGCTTAGGGACATAGAAGAATCCTCCACTCCTTCTTAGCTTCTGAAGAGTTGGTCTTGGTAGACATTTGGCAAAAGCTGTCTTTTCAGACAACATGTTAAAGCAAGAAAGTGTGGCTGAGATTGGACTGATGGCTTCATGTCGCACAACATTTTCTTGTCTGGAGTACAAGTCTGAAGTTAAGGTGTGAAAAGGCAGAAGATCCCAGTTTGATAGGGTCAGGCCTGAACTCCATTGAAGCCTGTTGGTTATCTTTGGAAACTTTTGAGTCCTCTGCATTTTAAGTGACTAAACAGCTGTATAAATTACCTGTGGGTTAAGGCATTATATGCCCTTTTTGGCCTGGTCATATTCTCTGCTTCTGTCAATAGAAGGGACTAAAGTATACCAGATAGGGGGCTATTGACAGAGACTGTGGTTCTGGACAATGGATATAATGTTTTACTCTCCCTCACACCTTTTGGGCTTTGAAATCCCCTGAACAGAAGCACTGGGAGGGTGATTATCTTTTATCCAGTGGAGGCCTGCACAAAGTGTCTGCCCTTGACCCATACTTGACCTATAGCTGCTTTCTATTCTGCATGACTCTGAGGTCAACAGCTCATGGGGAAACTTTGACAGTTCAGCTCTGTTAGATCTTTGCTACCAAGGGTTCCTCAGGTTTCTGAGTGCGAGCGGGTTTGTGGGCCGAATTCCCTACAGAGGCTCTTTAAGACTTTTACTGACCTTGAGAAAATAAGTACCCGGTATGACTAATAGATTTGAGGTAGTCTGAGATTTTCAGGTATTATAAAATACTGTGAAGCACAAGCTTATAGTTAAGCATTGTTATTCATTCAAATGTGCAATTAACATGCTTTTGCATGGAGTAATTCTTTGTAAATTTTGCAATAGAAATAGCGAGCAATTGTGTGTAGTGGGTGTACTAATAACCTTCCCACACTAAGTTTATCCAATTAAGAGAAACATTTAAGCATCGCAAGCTAAACTAATAGGTGATTCTGAACTTTTTTCTGGTGGATTTTAATAATGTTAATAACATATGGCAGATGCAAGAGGATTTTTGTTTGTGCACAGTAGAATATTTATTGTCCTTAGAATATCAAGGTTAGGAGAAATCTGTAAGTTTTACTTTAGTTTAGATGATTTATTTATTTTACTGTTCTATATTATTGAGAAAAACAATTTACTTCTTCATTTATGCTTCTAGATTCTCATGATGCCGTTCTAAGATTTAATTCTGCTCCAACACGCGGCTATGAAAAAGATGTTGGAAATAAAACAACCATGCGGATCATTAACTCTCAGGTAAGATCTTCCTTTAGTGCATTCAAGTCAATGTCATTTCTGTACAATATGACATTAAATTAATAACTCCTGAGAAAGAGTTGGGTAATCTGGGAAACAGATAGTGATTTAACAGTCATGGTGTAGAGCAGGTAAAATTTCTCCCTTAGAGGGATGTTCACACTGCTGTCAGCATAGGGTGATTGCAGTAGTCACTTGATATCCTTGTTTCAAAGAATTGGTTTGTAAAGTTTCTCATGTGTCCTACATCTGTAAAGGCTCCGCAGTATGCCAGAGCTGTCTGTACAGAAGACCTTCACCACACTGCCTCCAGGATCTTCACAAAATCCGGGCTGTGGGGATCCCAAAGCTCTTTTCTTATATTCTCCAGTTCCCCAATTATTTCCTCGCTGGAAGGCGAAAGAAATGGGTACTGAGTTGTCTTAAGCCATAACTTTAGGCAAGTTATAATTCTTGAAAAATTTGGAATGAACTAATAAAAAAACTTTAATGTACACTGGATAATGCTTGTAAGGTGAGTTTGGGCATCTGAATGGAAACAGAAAATGGTATTTTCTGCATGTGGGTGTCAACAAATAATTGTGCATTGAGCTATAGTGACACCTTATGGTTAAGAGTAGTTTTTCAAATTTGAAAAAAAAACCCTGAACTCTGGTCTTGGGCACACCAAGCCTCTTTCATCTTTATGAAATGCAGCCAAAAAGCAACTGTTGAATTACTATGAAATTTTATGACATACTGAAATGGTGAGTTAGTCAACAGCAGTAGTATGATTGGCTGTGTAGCGTGCTCTATACATACTTATTCTTGCTAAATGAGAGCAAAATTCTTATTCTTACGAATTCATTTTTCCTACCTCTTCTTTGAGTGACTGCCCATGCAAAGTTCATCCTCTGAGGGTCTCTTCTGTGTGTATGAGTTCATGTTCTTTGTGAATGCAGAGAGGACTGTTCCCTGTCATTCCTTTCACACTTGTTTTGTAGCTCTTTGGGAGGCTGTAGGACAGAGTAGATTCTTTAAGTGATCTGGGTCAAATAGGCCCCCTTTCTCTTGCTCAGGGGAAGAATGCAGAAATATCTTACTCTGGATTTAGTACTGAAATCAAGGTATCAAAGAACATAGATCTTACTGTCATTTATTTTACTTCTCTTTTTTAATCTCTTTTTCTTCTCTTTTTTTTTTTTTTTGGACTTTCTTGTTTTTTACTGTTACCCCAAGCATCCTGGTTTCTGACCATGCCTGAACTCCTGTGCTGGGCAAGGAAGAGGGTTTAGAAACTTTATTTAGTTGACTAGTGTCACAAGACTCCCTGTGGGAGAAGAAAGGAATGCCTCCAGGGACTGATCTGAGCTTTGTTAACTCCCCTGTGAATTCAGAGAGACTAAACAGGCAAATTAGCTGCTCTCTGCTGCTTGCAGCAGGCTGGGGTCCTCCTGGCTCCTAGAGCTGCTGCAGTGCACTCTTGCCAGGGTGGTAATGGAGGGTCCCATGGTCTTCTCTGCTGTGCTGTAGATTGCTTGCTCTCCACAAGGTCTCTCAAGAAAACACAGGACATGGCTACAATTCAGGTGAGGTCGGCTCACACAGTGTCCTCAGAAACGTATTCTCACCACATTTCTTCTCCTTCAAAGAGATCAGAAGCCACCCATGATGGTCTGGCCACCTCTTGAGAAACTGACCTTCCCCTCCCTGGGAGAGAAATCTGCGCAGCCCACTTGATAGACATTCCTTTCCCTACCAATACTGAAAATGGGTCACTCTTACAGGTTACTGACCCTCCTTCCCTCCTCGCTGTTGGAAATTCCTGCATTCATTTGATGAAAAGGCTGCTGTGGCCCTCTTCTTCCCTCTTGTTCTCAGCTGTGAAAGCCCAAAGGACATGAAGGAAGGCAGTGCAGCCACAGCAGATATTGTTATTCCAGAAGAAACTTATCTCATACATATGAATGCAGGCTCACTAAGAGTGAAATTTGTGTGGACAACACCTCCAAAGGACTCTTGCTTACTGAAAGGCAAGTAAGAGCTCCTTTGTGTGATAACTGTAGAACCCAGCTTTTAAAAGCTTGACCTTTTGGTCTGTTTACTCTGTACTCTCAAAAAAGGAGTTTACGTTCTCAGGCGAAAGCTGCTGTGAGAAATGGAGCTAGGGATGTTGATGGCAGCACGACTAATTCTGTTCTTGTTGTAGAAGGCTGATGGAAAGTCATTAAGCTCAAAGTTTATGGTAGGAAGAATATTGCTATGGCAACAATATTTTTCTGAAGAAAAATATGCATAATCAAATATGGCTCATTGGATCCTAAAGGGAAATGAAAATTAGTATGAATTTATTTGTCTGGAATGTTTATTAGTTTAACAGCTGGAGCCAAATTCATGCTGTTTCAACCAATGCTGAAATCATTCGGCTCAATCCTGCCTGAGATTGGATGCACCAGGGATCAGAGAGATCTGGCTAGGCATGGAGAGTCCGGGAAGGGATAAGCCAGCAGGAGTGAAAAGGAGACTTGAGTGGGGCGGGAGGATCAGGCAGAGTACCAGGAGATGCAGGAGGGAGTATTATGAGAGCAGTAGATCAGAGCATATGACAGTTACTTCAAAAATAGCCCTATCACATGCTTGTTCCTGGAATTATTTTTCTAGGTATACCAGTCTTTACAGCTGAAATGAGACTGTCTTGCTGTTGAAATGAGAAAGCAATCAAAATGGGGGGGTGAGGGGGAAGGCATTATCCTTGAGGGCTGTAGCCCTTCAAAGTAAGCTGCTCTGCGTCCAAGAAGAGGATCCTGCAGTCTGAAATACTGAAGCTTTCATTTTGAAGTTCCAGTACACAGTAATGTTGATATACAATTATGCAGCATCTCAAGTGGTCCAATCATATCCCTCACAGATGGAGAGTAGTAACTCAGCATACTGCTACTTCAAACTGTCATGACTGCTGTTTACGGCTAAACTCATTTTATATATATATATATGTATATTTTTAACAAAACAAGTTGCTTAAAATCAACCAGAATTAAAGCAGAACAAACAGCAGTGGGGGGGGGACTGTTCATTTCAGAGAAGGATTTTGCCATTTTTCTGGGTCCTACTTGCCTTTAACAATTGTGCAATTATTTGTGTGTGTGTTTGCAGATTCTCACCAACCCAAACCATCACTTTGTCGACAGCTCCTTGTACAAAGATGTTATCTTAGTAGCATGGGATCCTGCCCCCTACTCTGCAAATCTGAACGTGGTAAGGTGTCTGCTTCTTTTCTTCCCAACCAGTCTGAAAATGCTGGAGAAAATAAATGTATTTAGTACTTCAGTCTCCTGGTTCTCACTTGTCACAAGGAACCCCAAAGTCTGTGTTCATGTAAGGAGTGGGGAAGGCTATTTCTGCATAAATTGGTCAAAATTGGTTTATTGGTCAAAATTGGTTTATTGGTCAAAAGCTTTTTAGTAGCCAGTACTTGTGCTGGAATGGACTGCTCTAAGAAGCTAGGATAGATGGATGATGGGGTTTTTTGGATAAAATACTGCTTCACATAACAGTGAGTTTTCTACGTGCTTGCCAAGGAGGGAACATTACTAGATTTCAGAAGGAGGTTTTATCAGGAAAGGTGAGGAATTGCGTCCATTTTTTCCCACCTTCCCTGCTGCCTTCCCAGACAAAATGCAACACCCTAATGAAAACTTCTCTTGGCGCCTTCCTCATTTCTCAGGCCTCCTCCCCACCAGTCTTTCCTGTGTGTCCACTCCCCCACAGCCATCTGTGCCCCGCCGTCCGCCCCCTCGCCGAGAGCAGCAGACGTCCATCTGGTTGTCACTGGGGGAGTCTCTGCTTTGGCTGGTGCTACAGCTCCAGCGGACCAGTTGATCTGATGGTTCTTGGCAAGGGGAGCTGGGAGCTGAGCGGGCTGCAAAGTAGAAAGTAAGCCTTCATCTGCTCCACTCCCTTAGCAACAGATGCCAGAGGCTGCCTGTCTCCTACGCAGGCTGCCGTCAGGCTGCTTCACGTGCTGCTGCTGCCACCAGCAGGGACAGGGGCACTTTCAGAGGAAGGTTCACCCCCTCGCCCGGGTCTTGTGTCAAGGCTCTTTGAACCCCTTGTTTAACGCGGGCCTGTGAGTGGGAGGGGAGGTCGGCCCATCCTGCTGCAGTGAGTTGCTTATCGGGAGTCTCTGTAAGAAGAAAGGAAGCAAGAGTAACCCAGAGTGAGGACTGGCTTTCCAGGACAAGCCTCCACCTCCTTCGCTACCTTTGCTTCTGTTCCGAAGAACCTGGATGAAACTAGTTCCCATTATTTTGCATGTAGTGTTCAAAACACATTGGATACCGTAAGATTATAAAAAATCTTTCTGTTTTCCTTACAGTGGTATAAGAAACCAGACTACAATCTGTTTACTCCCTACGTACAGCATCGCAGGAAGAATCCAAACCAGCCGTTTTACATTCTCCATCCAAAGTTTATATGGCAGCTCTGGGACATCATTCAGGAGAACACTAAAGAGAAGATACAGCCCAACCCTCCTTCTTCAGGTTTTATTGGTAGGTGTATAAAAGAGACCCCCAGTAGACATATTAGATTTGAAAAATACATATAAAAATTGTAAATATGTACATTGCAGGAGGATCAATTCCACAGACATGTACTATTTGTTCTTGGTGCTCTGTAGAGAAACAATGACTAGCTAAAACACATGGTATGAGAATTATGAAATACTTGGGTGAATTTAATTTTCTGCTTTCTTGCCCTTCGGTAAACGAACCAGATTTACAAAACATACATACATCTGTGAGAAATTTCTACTATTCCATATTAATTTGTCTATTGAGAACCTACTCGATTCTGAAGTTCTTTGTTGGGATCACAGAGCAGAGATGCATCAGACAAGTGAAAGCATGTGGCGGGTCACACAGAGAAGATGAAATCACGGATGCAGTCTTGACAGGCCAAGCTGTATTCCCTACACAGGTCGAGGCATGGGTTTCCCATGCCCTGTCACGGCTTCCAGTGCTCAGTCTTAAAGTGCCCAAAGCATCTCCCTTCTTCTTATGCTTGAAGGAGTAGTTTCACTGTATTTCACTTCCTTAGTGTTTCTTGGGGAGTAATCTTGCACTGTGTCCACAATTCATACGACATAACGACTTAACTGATGCATAGCAGGTCCTAATCGTGAATGTCTAAAGCATGCCGCTAGTCAGGGCAAGGCAGGGTCTTTCTTGCTCATGCTTCTAGATGCACAGAGAGCTACAGAGCTTTAAATACCATCTTCCATTTTGGAAATTCCATCCTTTCTTGTTTGACTTTGTGATACTGATCTATGTATTTCCTGCAGGCAGAAAATGCTCTTATCATTCTTTCTATCTGAATCTGAAAGTGAAGATACCTGAGATTGTATCTGACATGGGAAAGCCAGATCTGAGCGCTTATCCTGGACTCTGTATACAGTAATGGCCTCCCATGATATTGTTGACCCCACCAAAGGCCCAGCAGGATGACGTAAAGGTGTCTGGGAGATGCCCATCTATGACCTGAGAGGGTTGTGCTTACCTGGAACGTAACTGGAAAGAGGAGGAGGCCTTGTGTGTTGTAGGAGGATGGCTTGGCAGTTGGTTACTTCTTGAAGTGAGATTTTTGGAATGTGCTTGTAAAAATTCATAAGGAGAAGTCTGCTCATGTGGAATGATCTCACCAGCAGTGTTCACATTTTGCAAAAGCATTTATTGGAGTAAAGAAGTTGTTGATAAAAATAGGTTAACAGCTGCTGATCAAAAGAATAATGAAGAGGATCATTGTGCTGTCAATCTGTACTTCCACCATATATAAGAAATACTTCAAAAGCTTTCTTTGAAGAAGTAGAGCTAATTTCACTATACGAATAGAACAGTAATCTTCAACCCCAAATCTAAATGTTCCTGACAAAAAAATATCCTTCAAGCAGAGAATGCTTTGAAAATATCAATCATTAAACAAGCGAAAACATTAACAACAAAAGCTATAGAGATAAATATGCTCTGTGTATACAGTTGCAAATTTGGCTCCTTCACCTCTACTGGGATTTTTATTTAAATTGTTCTTTTCCAAAGGAGATGCTTAGACTTTTTGGTAATGCTATTATTAGCTTTAAGAAAACAAGGCAGTAAGATAAGCTTATTGGGAGTCATATACACCTCGTTTGGTAACTAGCTACTGTTGGTATAGATGCATTTTAAATATTTTAATAGGGAGAGCCTATTTTAGCAACCTTATTGAGGTTGCAATGCCTATGCATTGCATTCATGTGTAATGGGATACAGCACTGAAACAGACTGCATATCATCAAAAGTGGACATAAAGGGCAAGATAAAGCATAAAAAATATAATATATCTTGGCAGAAATCTGAAAAGTCATGTTGGTCCTTAGATCAGGTATCTCTCAACAATTCATGGAGCAAATGTCCAGCTGGAACTGAAGCTGGCAGACACAACTGAGTGCACCTGCATAAAAGGCGTATCCTGAATGTTGAACTGATTCTTAGAAGATCTATAAAATTAATAGAAAGATTGGGTAAATTATGACCATCATAAAATGTGAGTGTCTTAATTTCAAGAAGATATGGGATAATGACTTATTAGATGGCCGCACTGCTAATACCATTGTGCTCAAAACAGCTATATAAAGGAAGATAGGCCATTGTTAAATAGAGGGTATGAATTTTCACAGGCAAAGAGACCTGTATCTCTGAATCTAAGCCCTTTATGGCATGGACCATAGTGATTAGAATCACTTTATTAGCATAACTTATTGCAAGTCTGTGTGTAATGCTCTGCAATTAGAATGAATACAGACCCTGCACAAGGATCTGGTTTGTCCCCTTCACACCAGTAGAAAGTCAGGCAGCCCTCTGTGAGCTGTGGTTACTTGGAGGAAGAACAGCAGTTCCTCACATCACTGTTGTTGCCAGTAACATGGAAAAGGTAAAAAAAAATAATGGTTCTGGATCAAGTGAAGCACTTTTGTTCCAAGCTTTGTGGCCGTCTTTAGCCCCAGTCTACAAAATTGGACAAATGTATAAGCTAAAACATGGAAACATCAGACTGTTTCCTTTCAGGAATATCAGGAATGTTTTAGGGTGGTCTTAGACTGTTTCTTCAGCAATTACATTTTTCGCCTGACAATTGTATCTATTTCTGTCACTCAGCACTATTTATAAGAAACAGAGTCTTTCTAAAGGAAGGATGCTTGGTGAAATGTGTTCTCATGGTGTTCTTCTGCAGCAGTGAGTCACCGTCCTTCAGCAATGATTGCTGTCAGGGGAATCTTTTAACATTATTAATAGTTGTATTAAAGTACTTAAGTCACAATATTATTAAGTCTTGGAAAAGGGGCCAGTGGGTCATTTGTGGGGAAGAGGTTGTCTCTTGCATGCTGTGACTTTCGGGGAATGAGAGAGTGAGAAGAGTTAGGATCTTTTTTCCCTGGTTTCTCCACCATGTGGGGGCTGTGGAGAACATTTTTTGTCCTTCCTTTGGGGTATGGGACGCCCTGTCTTGGCTTAACTCCCTGCTGGAGCCACTGGTTCCCCAAAACGCCATGTACATGGGCTCTACACCGGCATGTTGCTGAGGAGAGGCAATAGCACTGCAATAGCTGGTAGGTGAGGGGAGGGAAGCACAGTGTGTGTCCCAGCTGCTGCAGAGGAGAGGATGGGCAGAGAAGTGTGGAACAGAGCAGGATTGGTTGTGCTCTACAGGTTGCATATAAAATAAGGCTCAAGTCTAGAATGCTTTAGTAATACCACATTTTGTGTACGTTTACTTACTGTTTTAAGCCTTTTAAATATGTCACTGCTTCCAGCAACTTCTGAAATGGTGACATACAACACACACACTACGGAGGTCTAAAACCAGGAGAGATTAATATTTCCCAACATAAATCAGCTTCCTCCAATAACAAAGTTTCTCCTCTCCTCTCCATCAGGTTCTGACCTGTAGATGTGTTTCTAACCCGTAGATGCGGCTTTGAGCAACCTGGTCTAGTGGGAGGTGTCCCTGCCCAGAGCAGAGGGGGTGGAACTAGGTGATCTTTAAGGTCCCTTGCAACCCAAACCATTCTATGATTCTATGTTCCTGACTTTGGTTTTCTTCCAAACAGGGTGTCAACTCACAGCAGCCCATCTGTCCCCAGTGTCAGGCTACACCTTAACGAGGCTGCACACAGACCCACATCTGACCACAGTCTTTTCCACTAAATTTGTTATCACTTGAACATTGTTTTCTACCTTACCTAGTGATAGGTGTAAGTTCAGGACATCATTGAAAGTAGGGCTGTCAAATTACATCCCGTTTGTTAGGTGTTACTTCTAGGGGTATACTATGTCTAGGAAGGATTAACTCGGCACAGACAAGTTATCCTTTACTGGAGTATTTTCTGGTGGATCTACCTCAAAGGTTATGAATAATGACCAAGAAAACACAGAGATTTTTCGGGTTTTTCTGTGGGCAAAGGTTCACCAAGGTAAAACAAATCTTTTCTTTTAATCTAGGAGTCTTTTCTGCTTAGTTTTCTGAGACATTGATGTGGACTTCCCCTGGCTTGTAACTTTGCCTTATGTGGTATGTCATATCTTGGCTAATGTCACTCCTTATTATAAATGATTTACTCTTTGTCTCCCTAATCTAATCCTGAGATGAGCTTTGAGAACCCATTCTTGCATATTTTTGCATCATTTTTGCAGCTGCCACCTTCACGCTTTTAAACGAAACTCTGTATGTTCTCTCATCATTGTGTGTTAGCATTAGGCAATTGCCATGGGGCTTTTTGCAGTTAAATTTCTTGGTTCACATTCACCTGAAAATTGGGTTTGTTACAGTGTTGATATGTTTACATCTCGACTTGGACTTTGATCTAGCCCATTTTTCTAGAAAAAATGTAAGCATCCAACCACCAAATCTCAGATTTGGATTCCACTGGCGAATCCTAAATTGACAGTTGAGAAAATGTCACGGTTATTAGGGACAAATTTGCCCTATCTTTTGGCAGCAGAAATAGGTGTTACCTGTTCACTTCCTATTAACACATTTTTCACTGTGAAATATGAACTCAGTCTTCCTCCTCTCTTTCTGAACATAGCAAAGCTCAGTTTTTAATTGAGGCTGATTGCATATAAATCGGCAGTCTCTATTTTTACCATTCTGCTGTAAGAAAACTGTTCCTATACCCTACTTGATAGCGTCTGTAAACCACCTAGTTCTAAACTTACATTTTTGTCATTTGAAGATCAAAACAAAAACGGATTCCCTGAGTGTCTCAAGAAATTCTGTGTGGATTGGGTGGTACGTTAGCATTCGGAAAGTTTGGGGGCTTTTAATAATGGCTAGGTTATATACAGACTTTTCTATGAAGATTTTGCTCCTGTCCCTTGTTTACTAACTGGATTTGCCATGAACTTCTACTCACCATAGTCCATTGGTACACTTTGCTAGCTTACCTCTTCTGAGGTGGTTTTACTTGAAATTCGCTTTTATATACCCTTTCATACCCAGCAGCTTTTGTCTTTTTAAAAAGCTAGTTGAAAGCTCTGACTGCGGTATTCTTTTTTTTTTTTAACTCCCAAATCAAAACGTGGTCTGTGCAGATTTTTACATTTTAGGTTGTCTGCGTAGGTGGTAGTCTTTGCTATGTGTTGTAGCTTTCAGCATAACACATGAACCACTGCACACAAAATGATAACTAAGCCCAGATTACTTTATTGTTGGGAGAAAGAAAGGCTTGTTTGAGGCTTTACAGTTGATGTTACAGATTTAACAGTTATGCGTCATTAATAGTTGATAACATTATTTTAATCTTCATTTGCATGCATTGAGACAATAGTACAAGCAAGACTATCATTACACTGCAATATTGGCAGATCATTGTATGACTAAGAACTTAAATTTAAAATGGCTTCAGAGAGCATGTTGAATAGAAGAATGCAGCTGAGCTCCAGCTCTCCTTAGAAAAAATACACTTGCATGAACTGAAAGAAACAATTCAACATATTAAGAGTTGCCTTTATTACTGTTACTTACTCAGCTGTCTGCCAGTAGTTGGTGATGGAAAAGCATAGTGCTTACTCTTTGCAGCTCATTTTTGTTCAAGTATTATCACACAAACAAATAATACCACGAAATACAGAAGCTTTAAATTCTTCTTATTCCAATAAAAAACACTCTGAAATTTGAGCATCTCCTACTTCCTGAAACGCAGCAGTAAAAGAGCAAACTCTCCTCTTACAGCACCCTAAATCACATAAGCAAATCCTTACTATTCTAGTGTAAATTTGAATAATACATTTAAAATTATATGATATTACTGGTCAGCATTTTCCAGTCTATGCTCATATTACAGAATATATTATTGTGATTAATGTACAGCTTTTTGCATTCAGCATTAAGTGATAAATATGTCATTTTCTAGGTCTACTACGTAATGTGAGTGTCTGTACATCAAAGATGACAAGTATTGCACAATTTATTAAGCTTAGACAGAGGGCCATTTGGTGACAGTTAAATTGCTTAATAAATACTTGGTTTTCTTGTGGTTAGTATTTGTTATAGATCATGAACTAAACAGAGAACCCGTTTTTAGAAATATAGTATTTTAAAAGGCCAGAGCTACTTTTACTATATATTCCAAAGAATAACTGAGGCATATTTGGCCCGGTTTCAAGGGGTGACAGAATTTCCTGTGTTAACTGAAATCCAATCAAGTGACCATAGAAATAGACTAACATATAGAAAACCTTACATTCTAAATCCTTTATGTTTATTTGTAATGATTTCAAGTGAACAGATAATCAAACATAAACTTACTAGTGTGTCTAGCTAAATTCTTTTCTGTAACTAAATTTGTGGTGGTGTGTGAAATGAGACACATTATGGGTATAATAATCAGATTATGTGTATTTAAATGTTTTCAGCATCTCTTACATTTTGTTAAATTGATGCTGAGTTCTTGCTGAATGTTTGAATTACACTTATTATTCTAGATGCTTTCATACAGGATCTGTTGTATTCAGGTATATTAAACTATATTTTATTTACTGGTAAACTAGAGAAAATTCTTTTTAAATTAGTGTGCTAACCACAAAGTCTAATTTTACTGTACAAAAGATGCCTGTTGGAAATTCAAAACCTCTTGACTTATTAAAATTGCCAAGAACAAATTGAAAAACATTTTCTCCTTTTGATTAGAATGCATAGTATATGTTCATTTATATAAACCATCCATGCAAGGAATTTAATCTTCATTTAATTCTGGTTTAAATGTTTGCAGCACAGATTGTAGAAACTCAGGGGTTTATTTGTGCCAGTTGGACTGAGTTTAAACCGTACCCAACACTTCCTGACACAATGGATATCTGTGAAATGGGGAGAAGAAGTAACTCATCTTTCTAAGGATTTTGAAATACTAATACATAATATTTTGAAATACATAATACTTCATTAGCATCTATTATTGTACTGTTATAACAAACTTGCAGGTTGACTTTCTCTGACAGCCACATCATTACTTTGTAATAATATATTTAAAAATATTTTTTAAGGAATATTCTATGCTCACAATCCCTTTTTTAGTCCAAGGCAATATTCAGGAACATTGTCAGTCAACTATAAAGCATTCATAAAGCACATATTTGAATGGTCTACCATAAAACAACTTTTCTCCACACAGGCATAATTATTTTGCATTCTTTCCATTTTCACAGTTGTAATCCAAATGGGACTTCAAAAAATCCAGCAAGGGAATTAGAATTAGATTAGAGTGGCCTATACAGAAATATCTTCAGTTGACCATTTTGGATGTATTGTTGCTCCAGTCATGTTTGCCAAAGCTAAAATCGTAGAATCATAGAATCATATGGGATTAGAAGGGACCTCTAGAGATCATCTAGTCTACCCCCCCGCCAGGGCGGGTCTACCTATAGCAGGTTGCACAGGAACTTGTCCAGGCGGGTTTTGAACGTTTCCAAAGAAGGAGACTCCACCACCTCTCTGGGCAGCTTGTTCCAGTGCTCTACCACTCCCACAGTAAAGAAATTCCTTCTCACGTTTAGGTGGAATTTCTTATACCCAAGTTTGTGCCCGTTTCCTCTTGTCCTGTCACTGGGCACCACTGAAAAAAGACCAGCCCCGTTCTCCTGGTACCCTCCCTTTAAGTATTTGTAAGCATTGATTAAATCCCCCTTAAGTCTTCTCTTCTCAAGACTAAAAAGACCTAAGTCCCTCAGCCTCTCCTCGTAGGAGAGACACTCCAGGCACTTAATCATCCTTGTGGCCCTTTTCTATACCCTCTTCAGCCATTCCCTGTCCTTCTTGAACTGGGGTGCCCAGGACTGGACACAGTATTCCAGATGGGGTCTCACCAAGGCAGAGTAGAGGGGGCAGGATAACCTCCTTCGACCTGCTGGCCAGGCTCTTCTTGAAGCACCCCAGGATGCCATTGGCCTCCTTGACCACAAGGGTACGTTGCTGGCTCATGGTCATCCTGTGGCCCACCAGGACTCCCAGGTCTTTCTCCTCAGGTCAGCCCCCGACCTGTACTGGTGCTTGGGGTTATTTCTCCCCAGGTGCAGCACTTGCCCTTGTTAAATTTCATTAGGTTTCTCTCTGCCCATCTCTCCACCCTGTCCAGGTCTCGCTGGATGGTGGCACAGCCTTCTGGGGTGTCAGCCACCCCTCCTAGTTTTGTGTCATCAGCAAACTCGCTGAGGGTACATTCCATCCCTTCGTCCAGGTCATCGATGAATATATTGAAGAGGAGTGGACCTAGTGCTGACCCCTGGGGAACACCACTTGTTACAGACTTCCAGCTGGAAGACTGCCCGCACAGTTCCCTCCAGACCCTTCCGCACATCTCGTGGCAACCTCATCACTCAGACTGGCAATATTTCTGCTGGTTTGTACTGGAGCTTAACAGTTTCTTGACAGAATCCCCTAGGCACGATAGTAATACTGCTACTACTAGATTAATGCAGTTAATCTAGTTTTTACTGATCTTTTTTAGCGCCCACTGATGAAAAGCAGACTTTGTGTTGTGCCCCATGGACTTCTCTGATGGCATTCATTCTAAGGAGTACTTCACCTTTTTTGATGTTTATGTGCTGTAATAGATAGTCTGTAGGCTCTCCCTTTCAGGTTTTACTTTTTCTTAAGTTGCGCATATCCTCTGGCCTTCCCTAAATATTTTTTAATTCTCTGCTTTCACTCCTGTTTCCATACCTTAATCCTTATGAGTGTAAAAAAAAGCCATCTCCTCTCATCTGAATCCTTGCACATAAAATTGACTTATGTTTATGGTCCGTGGCTCGGTCAGACAGAGAGCAAGACTCATGCCACTTAGCTTTAGATGTCTCAAGAGCAGGTCTGTATTTGTGTTAATCAGCCTGAGACTTATTAGAGGGAAAAAAATAGGCACTTCTTAAATATGGCTATGAGACCTGTGTTCCCCTCTGCATGTGAAATTTTCATCCTGTACTGGGAGTGCAGGTAGAACTCATGCAATACAGGTTTCTGTGCTGCCACTCAGGCTTCCCCTACGGTCAATAGAAAGAAACGGGAATTTCTGGTATATGACTTGTATGATCCATTTTTGAATGCCTACTCTGAGACGAGTAGACATGCACTGCTTCCTAAAAGTGTACGCTTTCTTCTACTAATAACAAAGAAGCCTGTGATACCTCTCTGAGGTGTGGGTAGCTGCACCAGTCGGCACATCTGGTGAGATGAATTGTACCTTGTTTTCATGTCTTCTCACAGTTCTCCTGGAAAAGCCAATTACATTATTTTTTTCATAAAGCTCCAAAAGTGTCTGACCTGGGAGAGCCGAGGAGAAGGTGCTTGATAGCAAAAGCCAGATTCTTATTTTCAGTTTCTGCCTAGTCACTGGAGAGGAACAACACTTACAGGGAACATTTCATTCCACCCTGAAGTAGAGAACCAAAATTAAGTCAGATGAATTGTGCCTGTCTCCTGCATAAAGACTGCTTTAGACCAACTAGGTCAGAGATGGGCATGTACACCTCCGTTAGATTAATTCCATCAAGACCGAAAGGTGTTGGGATAATGACTATCTCATCATGCTCATTAATGTCTCCTTAGGTCGTGTGTAAGCCAGTCTGTGCTGTTTTATATGTATAATTATGCATTGACTGAAAATTAACTTAAGCACTGTGAGCAAAGACAAAATTGAAGTGTAGCATATGGAAATTTTTCACCCTACAGGCTATCAAACAATTTGGTTTTCGTTCATACTGATGCTGATGAGGAGTGCTGAGATATGAAACAAACTTGCAGATGATACTGAATTGGGCAGTGATGTGAAAAGTACATGCACAAAAGAAATAATTACATAGGCATGTACTCTGTGGGCATTATAGAGAAAAGAAGACAACTTGGAAACTACAGGTTAATACGTGTGGGAGGAAATGTGAAGAGATTCAGCCACAGAAGAGAAACACGGGAAGCAATAATACAGAGAGAAATGTGTAAATATAGCAAATGGGATAACAAATGGGAAGCGAGGTAGCATTTCGCAGAGCAGACTGGCAAGCAAAACAGGTTAACAGAAGGAGGGTCGAGTCAGCAAGCGGTCAGGTGCATACCTCTTCTTTATCTTTGTGATTGCATCCAAAACATAAAGTTCCAAATGTAAAATATTTTGCGGATCATGTAAGTGCCAAAAAGCTATCAACAATTTAAAAAAAAAAATCATAAGATCACTGTAGGTAAGTGGGGAAGAAAAGGGAAGATGTGGAAACTGAGTTGTGAGGTAGATGAAGATATAGACAGCTTGGCACACTTATACCTGCTGGATACAGGTGTCAGTAACTCACTGCAATGTTGTTGACACCAAGCAAAGAGAGAAACTGAGTTAGAGTGGTACTAAAAAACATAGGCTGGAATGTGTAGCCCGGGGAGCTCTGTTGGCAACCCTGTTGTAGGGACTGAAAGAAAACAAGCCAGAAGTGGCATTAGAAAGTAAAGAGAATAAAAACTGAATATATCATAATACACAGACTGGTGTAAATGTTGTCATGGTTTAAACTGCTGCTGTTCTTTTAAAGACAGTTGATTCATGTTTTTTGTGAACTTAGATTTCAGTAATGGTTCTACAACACTAGGGCTGCCTTCTATGAAGGAGGGTTCACATTGTCTAAGGCACAGGACAAGACTGAACCCATTTATTCCCTGTTTTAGTGGGGACTCTATTCACACAAAGAAAACAGCTTTGTTTTAAAAAAGTACTTTTTTTTTTGGCTTTTTTTTTTTTTCCTTCCCTCCCTTCTGTCTGTAATGTAGTGCTATCCCACCTTCTGTTTTTGAATGAAACAGCAGGACCAGATCATTCCAAGTGAGAGTTTGGGGTCCAGCTAAGCAGAGGGATCTACCTCTTCGGTTTCATGTAGACTATTTAATACTGCATGCCCTGGGATCTAGCCTATAGGTGGTTGGGATGGGAGTACTGGTTGGTCTCTTTGTTTGGATGTCTGTGGTGTTAGAGGTGCTAAAGGAGAAAAAATCTGGCACTGCCCATTGTTTTTCCCCAGAGTAGGGTTTGGGCATTTGAAATGTGGAGCAGGTCTGGAAGTCTTAGGAGTGGTCCGATTTCCACCAGAACAGATAAGCCTCTGTATCCCAGGGACACCTCTCTATGTGATAATCTCTACTCGTTGTCTTAGCTCATCTTTCAGTTTGTTGACCCTCAACTTCAACACAAAGATATGCTGGAAATAAGCTGTTACCACTCAGGAACTAGCCTGTGGAGTCGCTGTCTCTCCTCCCTCACAGCATCATTGTCCAACATGAGCAAAAACTTGAGTGGACTGTCAGAAATTACGGTTATTTATGAGCAACCTAATTTCACTGAATTTCACTGAATTTTTAGAGTTGGAAGGGACCATAGAGATCATCTAGTTCAACTCCCCTGCTAAGGCAGGACCACCCAGAGCATGTCAGATCATGCCACTCAGAATCTGAAATCCCAAGACATGGACCAGATGGAACAAGGCAGAAAAGGCAAGGCACTAAACTAGGTAGTCCTGCATGCCTTTTAGATTGATTCTGGAGGACATTGATCCACAGAGCACTAAGTACTAAAACTCTACCACTTCTAAGTGCTCCATTAACTAATTTACAGGAAAGTCAATGATATTGCTTAAAATTTTGTCATTATTGAACTATACCTGCAATGCTGTGCCATCTTTACTGTTATTAAAGAACTTATAAGAGAGTCCCAGTTTTTGTTCTTGACAGTTTTCCTATCCCACACATGGCAACTTCCTTTATTAATTTTAAGGTTAGCTGGGTAATGTGGCAGTGAAATGAAACACACTCAGGTTAAGGCTTGCGCTTCCCGTCAGAGCCAATTTTCCTAAGATGTTGGTGGTACAGCTTTTGAAACTGGCTCCAGGTTTGGCTCCGGGTGCAGGACAGAAGTCATTTTACTGTCTGTTTTTGGACGTGGTTCGTTATTGTACACGTTTCCACCATCCGTCCTCTGATTTAGCTGGATAACGGTTACCTTGGAGTGGCAGGTGGGCTCTCCGTCAGTGGAGGAAGGAAGTTGACAGTGGAAAAGCTGACGAAAGCATTTGTAGAACTGAAACAACAAACAAACAATTCTAGACATAGTTGCTAGGCAGGCTACAATTCAGAGCATCTCTGTAACAGCTCAGAGGCAAGGAAACATGGTTTATTAAGCTTGTACTTTTTGCTCAAATAGGGATTAAATATTTTTTCTCCATGAATCCGTTTCTTGCTGCTTAAGACTAAAGTTCACTTAAATTTGTGGACTTTTCCTTTGAAATTGATGTGCTTAGCTTATCTAAGACCATAGACTCTGTAGAGTGTAAAGCTGTAGAACAATCTTAAACATTTTCAGAAGCTTTCATTTATGATAAAAGAAGATTTAATCACAGAAGTAATTGGTTTTCAGTTACTTCACACATCAGGCAGGGAAAAAATCATTTTGATAATCTAATGATACACAGCAGGGAGAACATAAGGTTCTTTTCATTAGCAAGCCATTGAAATCTCCGTGTTCCCAAACTGCAAACTAAACTTCAGAAAATGGCTTTGCTTAATTAACAAACCAAAACAATTTTTTATGTTAATTCATTTCACTTGTGAGATCTACCCAAAACACCTTTGATGCTTTATGATTCCAAAGCCGTTGTACAGAAAAAAAACATAACAATTGCATCAGTTGTCATTTGTAAGTGTAAAGTGAGCAACATTATACAGCTGTCTCCTCTGGGAGTTGCGGGTAGTCATATACAACAGACAGGGATACCAGTAGTGCAACAAGTACTTCAATACATTTTCTAGATATTTTTTAATTTTTTAAGTGAAATCTTAAAAAAAATGGTGTTCAAGGCTTCTTTCATCATTTTCCTTTAACATGGCAATGTGAAACAGAAAAGGCTCCTAGAAGCTGTGATTGATGTGAAAGTATTGCAATTTAGACAGTGCTGTTGATCAATATCTGATACTAGTCCCTTTGAAAATCTGCAGCCGTGACAGTAAGATTTCTCTTGTTTCAAAGCTGTAAAGACCTTCTGTTGGTACAGATTTACAATAGCGCTGTAGGAAAACAAAGTTTGCACAAGGCCACCTATCTTCCTCCTGAATCTGTCTAGTTTTGATCTTGAGCATGGAATATGGAGAGTAACAGGATCGTAGGACTGCATCTAAGGTCAAAGCAAATTTTTGCCCAGCTTTAAACAGGAAATTAATTTCCATATGGCCTTTCTTAACCGCTACTGAGAGTGCTGGTGATTGCCATTGACATGTGACAGGGAAAAATGGGTTCGTGTTTTGTGGCTTCCTCCTTGCTGAGCAGGAGGTGGTCAGGAGCTTTTCCTTGTGACAGCACCTCTTTAAGAAGGAATTCACCTTCCTCGGCCTCTCTTCATGATACTCTTCACAAAATTGTCAGAAGCTGTGAACTTTGGTGCCCACCACTACATGGCTGATGTTTCTTTGTATGCCCTTCTGCATGTATTTGGGCTGCCTTCTTGGTCACGTCCTCCTGACTAGAGAGAAGCAAGATGGAAAAAGTGGAATTGGTTCAATTCCAAACTAAGAAAGACCAACATTGTAATAAGGTGGAAATGTTTCAAGGAGTATATTGATACCCTGATATTGCCAACGATCGGAATGAACTATCCAAAAGTTGTCAAGGAAAGAAACATGGGTGATACTGGCCCATTTTCCTATTCTTGCTTCCCCTTGCCATGGAGTACAAAAAAGGAAGGTGAAATCAGTCAAATTCCTCATAGGCTTGAAGTTTAGTATCTAGGTAAATATTTGCAAGACACAGATACCCAAAAGCACAGAGTAGGATAGAACAGGCATACCTGGAATTTTTTTTTTATTTCATGTAGGTGGCAGGTCGGAGTTTAGCTGTGGAAGCGGTACAAGCACCTACAAGAGCTCCTTAAAAACAGCAGACAACTGCTCTGTGTGTGTTTGTGTTTGTGTTCTGTATTCTTCAAGTGAATGTCTTGCTAAATAGCTTCAAGAATTGATAATATACAAGAAAACCAAGAAAAGTGATCAGTTGACTCAAAAAAAATAAGCATGCAGCTGCACTAGGCCCCTGCTTCTTGTGTGGGATGTTTTATGGACAGGATGGGGTAAATGGGGGGAGGTGGGAGAGAGCATTCTTCTCATTCAAGGAGGCTGACGATGGTATGCAAGTCCTTTATAGGCTTTTTACTCTTTCCTTATGAGTGTTGTCCTATCCCATCAACTCTACAGGGATCACGGTCTTTATGTATCAGGAACAAGTGAAAACTGCTCTAATAAAAGGAACTGTTACTTCACTTAATGATTTTACAGAAGTAATATTTAAGGTGTGCAACAGCAAAGGAAAGCAGGAAAGAAAAAGAGACTGGATGACTGCGGGGAAATTTCTGTGAGGAAGGTGAAATCTGGTGTTCACTTTTATTTTCACTGTCTGCTCCAGGTATCCTCATCATGATGTCGATGTGTAACGAAGTGCACGTGTACGAATACATCCCTTCAGTCCGACAGACTGACCTATGTCACTACCATGAACTCTACTACGATGCAGCTTGTACCTTAGGGGCCTACCACCCACTGCTCTACGAGAAGCTGTTGGTGCAGAGGATGAACAAAGGTTTGCAGGATGATCTATATCGGAAGGGGAAAGTCATTTTGCCAGGGTTCAAAGCTGTCAAGTGCCCCCCACGAAATAATTTCCCACACTTGTAGAAGAGAGTCTTTAAGAAACAATGTGCAATAAGGTACTACTGTCGTACTATAAACAAGAAGAGAATACTTGAAAAATGTATCTTAGACCAATCTAGTCTTGAGTCTATAAATTGTAATTAAGTAGCAGGCATGAGGAATACTTCTTTTCTGAGCCTGAGTATTTATTACTGCTTTGCAAATAGTTAAAGAAAAAAAAAAGGCTTAGCTCATGAAAGGTGCAAAGGACATACTTAGGCAGAAATATAATGTATTGTTGTGGGTGTGACTGTCAGAATTTGTCAGTGGTCTCTTATGCCACATATGCTAGACTGTAACTTTTTTTAATGAATTTCTTTAACTGTCAAACCTGGCATTGTGAAACAGCCTCTATTGTTCATGTACAGAGCAGCCAGTTGAACAATGCAGCATTTCTCATGGTTCCATGGGATTTTCACACTCTCCAAGAATGAAGCAATCACTACTCTGAGCTGTGCAGTCATTGACTAGAGCAAACTTTAATTCCCGTTTCTAGGTGGGCTCCACAGTTACAGGTCTCCATAGTTACAGGCCTCCAACTGTACAGGGGGCCTTATGGTGGCTACGAAGTCAGATGGCAATGGCTGTACACACAACTAAACCAGTTGAACTACTCGATATACTTTTGATCTTAGACACCCCATTACTGCATAGGGCAGACGGAAAAGAGAAACATCTCATTTCTTTAGAGAGCAACTAATGTATTCGTAACCCATTCAGGAAGATACGCTCCCTGGGAGGCCTATCAAGAGGGTGTAAGTGAGATGGAAATGATGCCTTCCCCTGGTCTGCACAGATAAAGAAGATCCAGAGAAAGGCAAGGGAGGCTGTGCAGCACTCACGCATCACGCTGAAAGCAAGCGTAGAGGGAGCTCACCTTTCTGCAGCAAAGATAGCATTCAGGATTACAGACATCATTTGCTAGGTATTTCATTGGGATCCAAATCAAACTCACTTGTTCACAAGTTACTGCTGTTAAGAAAGTATAAGGAGCTTTCTGACAAAAGAAGAGCATATCAGCATTTTTTATTTAACGTCTGAAAGACTATACCCCAGAGAAGCTGTAATGTCTGCAAAAAGCGTGACTATGGATTGCATGTGGAGATAATTTGATATTTTCCTTCCTAGCACACAATAAGAAGATTCTCTAAGGGACTTCTAAAAATCTGCTTGGTTGCTAATGTATTTAAAGCATTATTTTTCACGGCGAAACTTGAGTTTCAGATTTTCCAACTGGCAGGAGGTTAATGTTTTGGGGTTTTTTTTTCACCCTTTCTTTTAGGTTAAGTTGAGCAGGAACGTATGTGTACAAAAGCACAGCTATATTGTACCGATATCCATTTGGTAAAAAGGCCAACAGCTCAAAGAGCCACTGAAAAGAAAATCTGAGTGATTGTGTTGGAAGGTATTTTTTGTGTTTTATCTTAAGCAACAGAAAGGCAATTGAAGACTGCATACAATATTAATTACTATTTCCTCTTCAACAGTAATGTAAATATAATCACAGAATTGTTTTTCTGTCACTCTGCAATTTGGGTCTGATGATTTTCCTTTCTCAAAAGCGAAGAATATGTGTCCTACATAGGACTTCACCTTCTTTTTCCACGTAGGCTCTTAATTTAGGCTTTATGATTCCTTTTGTTGGCAAAAGTATGTCCAGATGATCTAAAAACTGTACTTCCGTATTGTGTGGATAGTTATATCCATAATTCATTTTGGTACCTGTCAAAATGAATAGGTTTTCCTCACGCTAGCCTTAGACTTTGGATATATTACATGCCAATTTCTTTTTAATGTTATGTATGGTGGCAACTTTTATTCTTAAAGTTAATAACACTGTTACTTAATCTGGTGGAGAATAGATAATTTACATAGAACTAATCTATTTTTCCATATGTTTGGTACCCTGTTTGCAAAACATTTGAACAGTGCAGTCAAACATGTCTCTCTTTCGTGTATGCCAGGTTAGTGACCTCATGTTTGTAAAGGAAGGGAGTCGATAAGTTTTTGAGGACTAGTGAATATCCTACTTTTCCAGAAGCTGGAAATTCTCAAGTTCTGAAAAGAAAAAAAAAGCATGTAACTTTGATTGATCTGCAGCCACTAACCTTTAACTTTGATTTTAGTGAAGAAGACAAATACTAACTGCATTATTCAACTACCCACAGCAGGATTATGTTGTATTATTTGCCAGAATAACCAACATAGCTGTTGTACAGAACAAGGCAAATGATGAAGTTTCATGTAACAAGTGCTCAGCATACCTACTTAATACATCGTTTAAATAACAATGCAGAACCAGGTCTGAGATGTTACAAAATGAACTGTGTATTTTTTAATTTTTGGGACTGTGTGCATTCAAGCCCTCACAGCATGATTTTTTTCTTTGCCGTATCCTGATTTATACGGCAGTCAGTGCTCCTTCCACAAGTGCAAATGTGGGTGCTGTAGCACCGTCACCTCAGAAGATGCTGCAGAGCTGTCCTGCAAATGCTTGCTCGCTCACAGAGGAGGAAGACCAACTTGTGGTGCCCTTCTTGAAAAAAATAAGCATCTCTGGCGTGGCTTTCCAACACTGGTTTCCACTGTGATGTTTCACTGGTCTGCCTGCTCAAACATCTTGTGGCTGCTTAAAGAGATTTTACTCTCCTACTTTGTCTTGTCCTCCTTCATTTTTTGACACAAGTGTAGCCTGATTTGGTAATTGAGGGCTTACGTCCACTTGCTGCAAGAGGGTGCACCTGCACCTGCAGAGGTGCTCCCCTCACCACTGCTTCCACTCTGTGGCATTGGCTTTGCTGGCTTTTTAAGAGCCCACCGAGTATTTTTGCATTTATGGGCATTTTCCCATCCCTCACAAGGGCAGAGAGATCTTAAAAAAGAATCACATTCAGTAAATTTAAAACAACGAATGAGTGCGTAGTAACACTGAACCACATACCTTAATAATAGTAACTCGTGAGAGGGCTGGTTTTAGATACATATATTAAATGCAGACAATGTGAAAGGAAATGCATTTCCTCCCCCAGATGTTGGGAGAAGATACAGGTGTGGCACCACAGCTCTCCCATGTGCCTGTAGCCCCCTAACAGAGTGGAACGGCACCACAGGTGAGAGGTTTGCCCAAACCCGGCCCTCGAAGTGCATCATCAGCCAAGCAAATGCCTCTGCTAGTGGAGCCCTGAGCTCCCTTCACACTTGTTGCAAATTATGCAGGTTTTAAATTTACGGAGTTTTACTGACAAGTAGGAGTAAGTTGCCTTCAGAAGCTATTGAGCCTCATTTCTGTGCCCTGGTGCTGTGGACAACAGTTGCACTTAGCTCAAACAAACCAGAAACACAGCAGCAGCTTAACGAAATGTGCTGAGTTTATGCTGAATTTCATTCTGCTCTTTTTTCCACTGTGAATTCCGTAGCTTTTCTGACTTGCGGTGCTCTATCATCTTATGCATTCAGTCTTTGGATGGTTAAATCAAGGTATTCTTCTGTTTATTCAAGAAAAAAAAAAAAAAAGAAAAAGATTTTGCCTCATTTTGAGCCAAAAACTTTTTTGCTACAATAAATTATTAATTGTTCCATTCCTTTATAGTTCTAAAGCTTACCTGAGCATAAGTTCAGAGCTCAGTCAGCCATTCCTTGGATTAAAGTGCTTAATCTTCTTTTTTTAGTTTGCTGTGCAGTTTTATGCTGTTCAAACTCTGCTAAAGTCAGTGAAATTACAATGGTATAAGAAATATGTACCTTTGGAGACAGAGGGGCTGATTTATACACTCTCATCTACACTCTCTCTGTACAAATTTAGCTAAGTCACTGCATGTTGTTGGTCAGGACACTTTCTTTGATGAAAACATCCAAATTCTGAACTTGTTGATGTTGATTTCGTGCCAAAGTCAGAAAAAACAAGACAGGTTTTTTTTTCCTAAATGACGACAAGTGTCTAAACTCAATGGTTGCACAAACTGAACACAGTCATTTTAGAGATGGATTGAATGAGACAGGAGTTTAAAAGACATGTAGACCAATCTAATCCAAAGTGGGTTTTTCTTTTTCATTTCCTTTTTCTTCAGCAGTTTTTAAGGATGGAAAATGCCATTTGGACAGTGACACAGATGTACCATGAAATGAATATTAAATGCATTGATTGAAAAAATTAATGGCTACTATTTTTCCCTTCATGCTTTCTAAAGTTGATGCATAATGAATAAATGAAATTGGTTTTTGAAGTAGGTAATTCAGAAGACTGTCATTAGAAAGCATCTGAATCTTTGCCAGGAGCTATCCTCTCACACACAAAGAGGATACCTGATTTAACCATTTGAAATTTAAAGTAGCCCGTGTCTGGGCATACCTACATCAGTGGATGAATTTTGACACTGCAAATTTCTTCTCTCTGGCTTAGCGATCAGATTCAGAGTTTTGTTCTTGAAAAAAGAGTTGTGTGTAAAAGCCTTACATGTATCCATACCATCTCATCACTCTTATAATACGTAGTCATTGAACTATTCGATTATAGACTGTGTACTTTTTTAATAGCTTTGAGAATTATTTTGTATGATGATTTTTTTAAATGAATGTGTACTCTAATAACAAAGTTAAGATTTTACAGGAGTCACATTTTTAAGCAGTGTTTGTATACATTTTAACACTTTTTATATTTTCTATTATGATTTTGTATATTTTTATGTATGCACAGTGTACAGATTTTTTCCTGTAAATAAAACATTTGTTTTCATTTGTTTAGGAGTGCTGGTCTTTTCATATTGCCCTGAGTGAATGACACTGAATTGCAGATGGCATGAAACAGGGAAGGTGCCTGTCGGTTCTGGACAGATAGGAAAGATGGACAGATAGGCCGACAAGTAGCTTTCACAGTAAACTACAGAAAAGAGGCAAATATTGCAAAGCCAGTTTTATTCTAAAACAAACATATCTACCCAAGCAGGTGCTCTGTGATTCATCTGGGAGAATATACTGTACTGCTCTAGCTTTGGTAGTCACCATCAAGTCACCAGAGTGTGACCTCCTTAGAGGGCTTGACTATACCAAGAACTTCTTCTTGGTATAGTCAAGCCCTCTAAGGAGGTCACACTCTGGTGACTTGATGGTGACTACCAAAGCTAGAGCAGTACAGTATATTCTCCCAGATGAATCACAGNACCTCCAGTGGCCCAACTTCAGCCACTGTGTAGTTCAAAGACTACCAAAAGCAGCAGAATGCCTCACGTTTAATGGATGTAAGCAGACTTGTAGTACTTAAATTATATGGTATTTCATTACAAACTGAATGGCAAGTTATGTTTTCCCTTTGGTAAGTTGTTTTTCATTTTAATTAATAATTGATAAAAAAGCCTGTTCTTAGTCCTTTAGACATGATACTAGATTCCTTGAATGGGTGGCACAGCCATTTAGCTGAACTTTACCAGCATTTTGAGTACAGCATCAAGTCACCAGAGTGTGACCTCCTTAGAGGGCTTGACTATACCAAGAAGAAGTTCTTGGTATAGTCAAGCCCTCTAAGGAGGTCACACTCTGGTGACTTGATGCTGTACTCAAAATGCTGGTAAAGTTCAGCTAAATGGCTGTGCCACCCATTCAAGGAATCTAGTATCATGTCTAAAGGACTAAGAACAGGCTTTTTTATCAATTATTAATTAAAATGAAAAACAACTTACCAAAGGGAAAACATAACTTGCCATTCAGTTTGTAATGAAATACCATATAATTTAAGTACTACAAGTCTGCTTACATCCATTAAACGTGAGGCATTCTGCTGCTTTTGGTAGTCTTTGAACTACACAGTGGCTGAAGTTGGGCCACTGGAGGTGGCAGTCGCTATTTTCATCGCAGGGAGTCACCTTGCGTCCATGCTGACAGTAAAGCTAGTGGGATGTTAAAAGTGGAATTGCCATCACATAAACTCCTGGCAGCCAGTGATCACGCAGCTCATCCTGTGCATTACACCACTTCCTGGCAGGCAGTGCTGAGGGGAAAATTGCTAAATGTCACGATAGGCAACTAGCACCTCTCAGAAACTCAGAACAGTGAGCTACACTAGGGGATAAACTGAATGCTGGGATGCATGAATGAAGCAACTAGTTGATGCTTTTCAAATCCATCAACTTTGCATTTACTCTGCTTTTTTTCATTTAAAAAAACAACAACAAAACATGATAATTTTCTTTCATATGAGAAAATGCGCAGTAAAATTCATTGTCTGTGGTGTGGGAGAGGATATTCTTGTATCACTGCATACAAACCAGTATCTCCGTAGGAGGTTCAAACTCATGAAATATACTGGGTACAGAGAACATCTTAGTGTACCCCATATTCTTTAGCGCTGACAGCTATAGGAGGTGTGACATTACTTTTCTGATAGTATCTCAGGGAACCTTGGAGGCAACCCATTTTCAGGTTTCATTCCCAAAATTGGACTACCTCTTTCTGAACAATATGCCTTTGAAGGAGGCACCTTTTACCTTTTTTATTCATATAAGTCAGCTGTTTCACTTGAGCGGCTCTGAGGGGCATAGTTTTTCTGACAGGTCAGACTTCACACAGGCATTTTGGTCTGTTTATCTGCATTATTAGCTCACCTGTTGTGATCTAGCTGAAAAACATGTCCCAGAACAATTGCTCCAACTTGCTGTCTTGAGTCCAGTATGAAACCATTGAAGAACAGCTAGACAAGCGAGGGAGGAGCCAGTTTCTATGATTAAGTAGTGACTTACTGTGGGATTACTTCATCAATCACTAACACTTGTGGTTTGGTTGGACTTCTGTTCTTGAAGTCTATTCTTCTATCAGCACCTTGATCTTTCCAGGGTGGCAAGTGGATAATCTGATTGTTTCATCAGAATAGGATGGATTTATCTGCTGCACCCCAAAGCCTACCAATGTCCACTCCATACATGTATCTCCTTATTTTAAATATTTAGATTCTACTTTCTTAAAGTGGTAAGTTACTCCAGATAGAGCACTTCAAAGAAATTATTGCACTTTTGTAGATGTTAAGTACAGCCTGACCCCCTAGCTTCGTGACTTGATACCCAAGGCAAGTTAGAAGTGTTATTTCCTTTTCCTAAAAATATCCTGATGTTGAAGTAAATGCTTATTAAGTTTGATGGAAATGCTAACTGACTGTATTATAATTACAGGGAACTAACTGTAACGCAGTAATACAGTGGAGATTTTTTCCCTGGAGGCAGAGTAGCCACCAGAGAACTGACTGCTCAAGTAAGTTGTGACAAATCACAGGGGGAGCTATTGCTGGTGGGATTGCTGGATTCTTAACAATTATAAAAGTAAAGAAAGGGGTCTAGGGGAAGGAAGGGGGAGATACAAGGAATGGTGAAGCACAGCAAGGAAAGAGAAAGAAACAGCTAGAAAGATGTACCATACCAGATGCAAAGGCAGAACTGCTGCTTTTCCTAAGAGTCACTTAATTGGTTTTGGCTGTTTGTTTTCTCATCTGTTAGTGCTCACCTTGCTGCTGTCAGGTTTAGTGTGGTGGGATGTGATCTTAAAATGAAGAACAAATGTAGAGTTATGAACAGTAATTGACTTCTGCTGAGGCTCAGCTTCTTTGTAAACACGTGAATCCCACAAATTAAACTGAGAAAAGACTAATGACAGCAGAATTGTGGGGTTACATTGCTACACTCTGAACAACCTCCTCTATGTGCTTGTAGTCATCTGTATGGTAACTGAAATTAGAAAACTCATTTCCTCTGGTGACCGGTTTCTGCACATAGACAAATATGAATCGAATATCCTCTTGGTTACAGGATGCTGACAGATAAGGGATAATTACTGAAGCGACAACTCCTTATATGCTTGCAAAAGGTCTCCAGAAACCCTGAGGGGTTCAGGAGGATAGGCAATAGACATCACAGCTGCCTTGATTTTATGGAAGCAGCCAGAGGGGAAAATTGCTACCTGTGCTGACTCCAGGCTGTGTCAGCTGCTGTTAATTGCTTTGTTCTCAGACAGTCGTCTGACTGCAACTGAGCTTCCTCATTAAAATATTTTGCTGGCCCACCTCCTAAACAGTGTTTTTTTCCCCATCCTCAGTCCTGAAGGGGAGATGTATCCTGCTGCATCCTGCACTGTTGCTACCGTATGCTGCAGGTGTGTCTCCTGTGTTAGATGAGGTCCTTTGCGGGCAGAAATAGAAGAGGTTTGGGATTGTTTTCTATAAAACTAGAAGACCTTTTTGGTTGGGTGGTTTTTTTGGTTGGGTTTTGTGGGGTTTTTTTTAAGCATGGCTTAGTCATTCTTATAGCAGTTCAAGGAAGTGTAACATGAACATGCCTTGAGAAGCTAGAGAAGACTTGTGAGTAGTCTGATGTTTTGTAGACTAGGTAGCATTCCTGATCCAAAGTATCTACACCTTGGATTAAGGCAGGGAGGGACAGTAGGAAGAATTTTTGGCAAGTTAAGGTAAGAAACGTGAGATGTGTCTCTTGTGCAAGCTAAAAGTGCCTGAGGTCTACCCCTAGGCCCAGCCTTGCTACCCATGAGCCATGTAAGCCAGAAGGCTCATACAAGGTGCTATATCCTGAGCACAATGGGGACAGATGTATGGGCAGGTGACTAGGAAGGAAGGGTGGGGAAAGCTCTGGTTTGAGCCTGTTTCTGAACCTAGTTTTTCAGAAAAAGAGACAGGAGGATTTGCTGAAACTTCCTACTGGATCAAGCAATGTTTCTTCCTGGGCAATATTCCTCACTGGAGGTGTTGGTTTGTCTTTCAGTTACTATTAGTGCTTGTTTTCTTTTATACAAATGAAATTATTAGATAATCTGACGGACCTAATTTAGACTTTATAAATGCATGGGCCTGAATGTAGCTATCAGGCCATTAGGTGTTTTAATGATCAGCAGGAGCATCCCAAGAACAGTAGAGATGAGAAGAAAACAAATCAATAAGCGGTTACAAAAATAATATTAACGAAGTTGTTCTGTGGTAGAAGAGATGGGAAGGCAGAAACAAAAGAGCATATACCAATGTCTGAGGAATATTAGCTTATTTTCATGGGTATAGCATGCTATTCAGATAATCCTTGATCATTTAGAAGTATTCTTTGCAGATAAATCCGCATGAAATATGCTCTGTCATGTAAAGTGAACAAAATGAGAAATCAAGTCTGCAGGGATCCTAAACTGTTTTGTTAGGGGAGACAAAAAGAAACTTTTCCCGTACTTCAACATAACCAGTATGGCTGCTGAATTTCAAAGGGACTGGTTGTGCATGTGAAAGCACAATATTAACAACGCTACTATGTCTTCAATGCACATTGGTTTAAGACAGCACTGTTGCTTTCACTGGGGTTTTTCATTGTAGGAAAAGAAGACCAGTTGTCCTATTTATCTTGTATGTGCTCTTCCCTGGCTTTAAATAGAGCTACTAAAACCCATACAGTATATAAAAGGGGTAGCATATGTGAAGTTAATTCCTTCTGCCTAAGAGAAACTTGAAAAGTTTTCTACAGCAATGTGAGGAGCAAGAACAGGCAAAGAACTTTGGTAAATAGCAACAAAATGGTTCCTGCCTTCATTTCTTATTCCCATTTCATTAAGTCAGAATTGTTTAGGGCTTTGCAGTGTGATTGATGGATCCTGACTGACGGAGGCGGCAGCAAATTTACCAGTCCCTACAGTAACATTTTATTTCATGAGGAGAAATGAAAGGTCTATTACTACTATAATATGGGATGAGTGATTCCAGATCACTTTGAAATAACTCCCATTTTGCTGAAAGTTCAAAGCATAACAACAAGAAGTATTTTGACACTTGAAAAATGTATGTGTTTATTTAGTCATAGTCGATATGCTGTTCTACCTACCCAGTTTCTTCAGTTCTTTACCCATGTACTCTGGTTCAGCCCACAAGGGTTGAAAGACAGACTCCAGCTTACTGTGATGGGTTTATGCTGATATATTCCTGTCCCAATACCACTATGACTAAAGTAAATTAATAAATACTTGTAGAAATATGATCTTTTTCTGTTCTTTTTTGCTGTGGGTTATGAGCTGCCTATCCTTGCCTATGTGTGTAATGCTTATTTAGGGAAAAAAGTTCTGCCCAATATTCCCTACAGAGCTTTGCTTAGGCTGAGACCAAGAACACTGTGCAAGGAAATCCAAAGCCTTATTTTCATGAGGTTATTTTTGTAGTAGAATACAATTAGCTATCTTCCCGTACTAATTACTCAGGGACTTTTTGCTTGAGGGTGGGTCACTGTTTTACGTTCTGCTAACATTCACACACTCAAAAACTTCAGCAGCTCTTGGGCATTTTATCTACTGAGTCTTCTTCAGCACTACCTTTCGTTCTGCCTCTGGCTAAACCACAGGTTCTTATGAGCCCTCTGTTCCCCCAGATTCCAATGCCACCTGCACTTTTGCTACAGCTTCTGTTCTCCAAAATTATCTTTCCATCAGTTGCTATGAATGACATACTGGAGGTGCTCTGATATGGGAATGCTGGAAGAACCTTTTAATTACCAGATACACATGTGCTGCTGGATGAGGGTTCTTGTTACAGAGCTTGCGCTGTGTTTCAGGCAATGAGAGCTCCAGTGTGGTAAGTGGTGGGTATAAGGGATGGAAACCAAGTCTTTCCAGTTTTACTTTTATCCTGGTTTGCAGCCAATTAGGTATTGATTTTACCTAAGACAGAATTAAAAATTACTGTCGGTAGTTTGATTTGATTGTGTTTTGGTAGCAGTTGTTTGGTTTTATGTGTAAGCAATGCAACAACAGAATCGACTGGGTTGAGAAATCAGAATTTCTGTTGTGATGGAATTTTTAATTCTTCTCCAATTTCTCAGACAAAACCAAAACAAATTATCAAAAAAATCCATACAAAACCTTGGACTGTCAAAATAACCAATTCTGTGTGTTCTTATATAAACTAGATTTCTAGGCTGGGCTACATTTCACTACGTGTCCTCCCCTAGCTGAGCCACCACTGTTCTTGCACTGGTGCATGGGGGATGCAGTCTGGTCAGGGAGCTTGATCTGCCTGAGTGAAGGACAGTGTTTTTCACTGAAGATACATTTTACAGGAATCAAGGTGTAGTGGCTTAGGCATGGAGATCTGGCCTGAAATGGGACATTTTGTCCTTATTTTTCCCCCCCCCGAAAATAAAATTGGCAAAATTAACACCTTCTAATTTTGCATAAATCACATTTTGCAGCAAGAAAGTGCTTTATTGGGAAACTGCCCAACAAGTTACAAAATTGCCTGGTTTTTTTGTTTTATAACTCACATAGAAATACCTTGATTTTAATGTTAGTCATCGCTGAGAGAGAAGGCAGTGAAGGCGAAAAGGAAGACAAGTTGTATATGTTTTTGGTTAACCTTTGAATCCTACTTGTAGTGTATTCCTGTTGGTCTAAAGCCAGCATACACAGAAGTCTTATAAAGCCCTGGGTGACTTGTAAGGTCTGAAGTGTTTTCCCTAAAGGGATAAAATATAACATTTGAAGCAGGGTCATCCATAAAGTACTCAGTATAGAATAGTTATACCCTAGATAATTGACCTCTGCATATTTCTAAACACCCATTTCTGAAAATCCAGTCCTAATTTAGATAGAATAAAGGAATTTAAGAAATCACTGTAGAGCTAATGTTCTTGTTTTCAGTCCAGGTTCTGAACTTAATAATCAAGAGGGTTAAGTGCTGCAAACAAGACAGAAACAACTCCCAATGCATTGAAGTGTTGGTCCTCTACTAACATCTAGTAGATTCCTAAGAAGTTTTTTCCCTGATGAAATACACAGTCTCAAGTGTGATTAACAAAATGGTTATAATTTGAATAATGTGTTTTATTTTATTTTTTTCATAATTTCGGAAAGCTAAGTTACAAAATTGCCTGGTTTTTTTGTATTATAACTCACATAGAAATAGAGTTACTACAAGGGAAAAATAGAAAATGAAAGCATTATGAAGCCAGTGTGTCGTTCACCAGAGTGTTGCTTTTGCCACCACAGACCCATGCTACAAGAATGGCCGTTTGCCTACAATGCAAGGGAATGCATCTAATGAAAGATAGGACCTTTGCAGGACTGCTTTCACTATGACTACACAGCACTGATAGCAACTGGGCATATGCTTAGTCATAGACACTTGCACAGTATCAAAAGCACTGAATACTTTTGAGCATTAGATTATGTATAGCAAATGGTAGTACTAAAGATGTTCATAATTGTGTTTAGATTTGACATCAGTAGGATAGGATAGGATAGAACAGTTCCAGCTGGAAAGAACCTACAATGGTCACCTAGTCCAACTGCTTGGCTGCTTCAGGACTGACCCAATGTTCAAGTGCATTATTAAGAGCATTTTCCAAATGCCTTTTAAATACTGACAGAAGAAATGTTTCCTAATACCTATTCTGATCCTTTCCTCACACAGTCTCTGAACTATTCCCACATGTCCTGTCACTGAATATGAGGGAGAAAAGACCAGCTGAAATGGGGAGCCTAGGTCACTCGAGGAAATTAAAAGAACTAAACTAGTTCAGCCTAGCAATATGGAGACAGGTGATCTGTTTGCAGTGTTCCAGTATGAAGAGAAGACAACTACCAAGGAAGAAGGGCTCTTTGAGTAAATCAAGAATAAAGGTTTATAAACTGGCTAACTTAGATTGAAGGGAAGTAATATACTGAACACCAGAGGAATAAAGTTCTGCAACAGTCTCTACTTCAAAATACAAGGAACCTCAAACTTGTATTCATGTGGACACTGTCAAATTTCTGAATTGCATTAAATGATGCAGTTTATAATGAAAAAGGATTTAGTTAATGAATTACAGACTCAGTATAGTTTTATGTTGTATTTTCCATACTGTGGCAACCGTTATTTCCTTGAGTACAGTAGGATTTTTTGCCCCGAAGGAATAAGGATATCGTGATTAAATCATAAAATAAAGTTCTACAGATTTGAATGAGACTTGCTGTGCAACTTCATGAGCTTTTGAGCAGTATTCTAACCTTTGATCCTCAAATTTCTCCTGCTGTAAAACTAAGATGATAATAATTTTCTGCTTTACAAGGATACCGAGTATTAATTCAATTAACAATATCTGTTTAGAAGAGGTTACGTAAATGCTGAAAAATATTCTTTGACTAGGAAATCTCATTATGCTTTTTTCTCGATCCACCTAATCTGAAATGATTGTTGCTTCAGTTGTTAGCTGGATACATGACTACAAAGATATACCTGGTAGACACAGTAAAACTCTGAGAAGTAATGTCAGCTGACACAAAATGTACAAAAACATGCTGCTCTAGATAAAATTTTGGTATCTTGTCACAGCCACATCACTAGATATTATTCAGTGATTGAACAGGAGAGGAAGATGAGAGGTTCTGTTACCTCCAGGGTTACATTTACTTTTTCAAATCTTTTTCATCTGTTGAGTTTGATTGTCCTCATAAAGCAACTAAATTCTTTGTTTATATAATCTGTTGCATTGCATTAGAGATTCTGTTTTCTTCAGCTGACCTATGCCTGCATTCATCTTTGAAATGGTAAGTTGCAGCAAATACGTAGCTGGAGTCCTACCTGTCAAATATGGGCATATTATAGAAAAGCAGAAGCACTAGAATTGAAATGGGGAATTCTGAGGCTAAATTAATGTTTGACCTCAGCCAGACCAAGGCATGGGCTAAAATTCAGTCTGAACCCTGACCTGTCATTGCAGCTTAGATCACTGCAACAGAAGGTTCCATAATATCAGCTCAGTGTCGCAATGCTATTTTGAAGAGCAGCACAGGTTCAGTCTACCTGTAGATCCTGTACACCTTTGTAGGACCTTAACTGTCCACACCAAACTTGGAAATCTTTTCAGAAAAAGATACAAAAATACCAAGCGCTTTCACCCAACTTCTTCTTGTAACAGCAAGTCAGAAACAACACAGTCATTAATAATACTTTATCCTTTTTTCCTGCATTTCACTTAGCACTGTCCGAGCTCTTGACCATACAGGCTCTCCCTTGAGGACAGATGTACATGTGAAGACAGCAAAGCAATATGGCTTTGCCTGTATTTCTGCTGTTGTATACTTGCATGAGCAAGCAGGATACCAAGGGGCCTTGCTTATAAGAATTCTAACACCTTTTTCTTAGCTGTGAACATACCACATTCCTTGTTTCTGTAGTAACCTCTGGATACTGGAGACTTCCATTTATCTCTCAATCTGCCCTGCAGGTTTAGTGTTACAGGTTGAAATGTATGAAAAATAGCTGGTTCTAAATGGTGTCCTGAAGCTCCCAGCACAACTATAGGCTGATTATGATAGGCAAGTGCAAACAATTTGACTGAAGCTGTTTTCTCTGTACTGGAGAAAAGTGCATAACTCTACAGATTCTTTGAATCCTTACAGTTTCTTGTTTTATTGCCTTTGGGATAGTGACAATAATTTTAGAGGTCAAATCATTTCCTACAGATATTTCCCTGCTAGGCATCAAACAGGCATCAGTGTTAATCTCCTGGCATTCAACCACTGCAGTTAACTCTGATTTCCTTGTCTCTGCTAGGGTAAGTGTGATGATGACCCTTTCTATTGACCAGCATGGCCTGCAAGGTTGTCAGGGGTTGAGGCAATGGCCCCTCTTTTCTAAGCTAATGTCGATGAAAATGCACTAGACTGGATGTGACCTATTCAGTTAAGCTTCAACTATACTTTGTTTTGAAAGTTGACTCTCCAAACAGATCAATATGTTCACCTGCATCATGCCTAGGGGCTTATTCTAAATAACACTGATCATTCAAGCCTTTGAAGAAATCGGTAGTCATCTAAATTTACAGAATATGTAGAAGAAACGGGAAAAGAGCTAGTAAGTGTGTTACATGACAAGATTATTTTTTATATCATAGAATGATAGAATGGTTTGTGTTGGAAGGGACCTTTAAAGAACATCTAGTGCAATCCCCCTGCCATGTGCAGGGACACCTTCCACTAGACCAGGTTGCGCAAAGCCCTGTCCAACCTGGCATTAAGCAATTCCCATGATAGGGCACCCACACTTCTCTGGGCAACCTGTTCCAATGTGTCACCAACCTCATCATAAAAAATTTCTTCTTTACATTCAGTATGTCTACCTTCTTTCAGTTTAAAACATTGCCCCTTTTCCTGTCACTCCAGGTCCTGCTAAAAAGTCTCCATCTGCCTTTCTTACAAGCCCCTTTTATATATATTGAAAGGCTGCAACAAGGTTTCCCCAGTGTCTTCTCCAGGCTGAACACCGGCTCTCTCAGTCTTTCTTCAGCAGAGAAGTCTTTTAGCCCTCTGACCATAAAGAAGTGACTCCTAAGCCCTTCTGTGATATTGAAGCCAGTCCAGCCCCCAGAGAGCATCCACACAGCAGGCAAGACAAGGCTGAGCTCATGTCAACATACTCAAGCAGGTTGTACCAAGAATGTAGTCTGGGGCAGCATGAGGGCTGGTCGGGACCTTAGTTAAATGCTCAGGTCATTTACCTGAATGGATCTTTTTTTGTCATGAACTGCAAGATAAATTCCTAAAATAATTTTGAACTCACTGTGTAAAATGCAGTTATACCTTATGACAGCAGCAAAGGTGCCCTTGAGACCTTTCTTCTCATTGCTCCTCAACTTAAAAAAGTCATAACACTGCATGTTGGGAGAGAAATAAAGTCAAAACACTTCTGAACTGTACCATGGTATTTTACTTAGAGCATTTTGCACTAAAAGATCATTTTGACTTTGCCCATTGACAACTTAAGAGCTCGAGTGTGCAATCCTATTTGGACAAAAATTCTTGTGATTTCCAGATGACTGAGAAGGTAATGGAACATCACTTCTTTATGTTGACTATTTCACTGAATTTCACTGAATTTTAGAGTTGGAAGGGACCATAGAGATCATCTAGTCCAACTCTCCTGCCAAAGCAGGACCACCCAGAGCATGTCAGATCATGCTACTCAGGACGGCATCCAGGCGGGTCTTGAAAATCTCCAAAGAGGGGGACTCCACGACCTCCCTGGGCAGCCTGTTCCAGGGCTCCGTCACCCTCACTGTGAAAAAGTTCCTCCTCATATTCAAGTGGAACATCTTATGTTCCAACTTGTGCCCATTACCCCTTGTCCTCTCACTGGCAACTACTGAAAAGAGTCTGGTTCCCTCCTCCTTCAGTCCGCCCTTGAGATACTTATAGGTATTAATAAGGTCTCCCCTCAGCCTTCTCTTCTCCAGACTAAAGAGTCCCAGCTCTCTCAGCCTCTCCTCATAAGGGAGATGCTCCAGCCCTCAAATCATCTTTGTGGCCCTACGCTGGACTCTTTCCAGTAGTTCCCTATCCCTCTTGAACTGGGGAGCCCAGAACTGGACACAGTACTCTAGTTGTGGCCTCACCAGTGCAGAGTAGAGGGGGAGAATGACCTCCCTCAACCTGCTGGCCACACTCTTTCCTATGCAGCCCAGGATTCCGTTGGCCCTTTTGGCTACAAGAGCACACTGTTTGCTCATTGTCATTTTATTGTCCACCAGGACCCCCAGATCCTTTTCTTCGGAGCTTGTCGCCAGCAGGTCCATGCCTAACCTGTATTGATGCTTAACATTCTTCTTTCCCAGGTGCAAGACCCTACACTTATCCCTGTTGAACCTCATGAGGTTCTTCCTTGCCCAGCTCTCCAGGCTCTCTCCCAGCTCTCTCTCTATTGTTTACTCAAAGACAGCCCAGCTACCAGGGAAGAGATGAAAAAAAAAAGATCATGAGTATTAACATATACATTAATTTTAATGAAAAATCGTAGCAGCATAGGACAATAAATCTTACAGTGAGCCCACAAAACTCTAGAAGGGCATGAACTAAACAAATAGGGTCTCTTTTCAGGACCTAATAGCTGTGTTCCAATTGTGGCATAATATTAGGCTTGACACAATTGTCCCTGCATTGTATACTATCTTTCCAGATCTGTAGTTTTGTGTCCTCATGCAACTAAAAATATCTTAGTTTTCCAAGTGGGAAAATGGGCAGCTTTAAAAAAAATTAAACACACAGAAGATGGCGTTAACTTATCCACATGTTCCTGCAGCGGTAAAAATGAAACATTACCTTTTGTTGGAAATACTGAAAATTGCACAATACCACATGAAAATTGACTGTGAGAATACAACTGTTATACAGCCAGGTGGGAAATATTAAGGGGTTTGGGGTTTTTTTATGACTATCATATATGTAGCTCGGTTTCCCAAAGTGCGTACGCCTTTATCCCTGCTCAGTGCATAAGATAAGATCAAGAAGGACTGAAAAGGGTTGTTAGAAAACTGTGTATATGAGGAACAGACAGATTATCATTAAAGAAAGAAGGACTCCTTGTTCCTGATCTGGCAGCAGGGACGTTTTGTGAATGCCCTGGGAGAGGGGGCTGACATGGGTAATGACCACTAGGTGAGAGGCTGGTGATGGTGGTGGTGCAGGTTCCTGGGGAACACCACAGCCACAGCATGCCTGGGAGGTGTCTGACTTGTGATCTGAGTCAGTACCAGTTCTCTGGATGGTGTTCTATCATGCATCCTAATGTAGCAAAATAATACGAAAACATCTTCCCTTTTGTTCACAGTTCTAACCTGCTGGGGAAACTCCACGTCCCTGCTGGGTTAACTCCTGCTTATCACACATCAGATTCCAACAATGTTCCCCTGCTTCTTCACCATGTGTGCATGAACAGTGAAGATAAACCCGAAGACAATTCAATGTGTGAGCAGTCCCACTGGAACAACAGTAAGTTCTCACTCATAAGAAGCCCAGTTGCACGCCCTGGGTCCAGGTCTCACTGAGGAACACTCTTAAGTACATTATCATTATTCAGATCTCATTGTCCCCCAGAAAAAAAAAAAAAAAAAAAAAAAATCTTTGTAATTGGCTTAGTTTGTTCATTCTTTCTATTTAGTTTCTCCCTCACCCAGCCCACGCAACTCCCCAATACATGATAAATTTGGAAAGGTCACAGTATTAATTATTTTCAAGTAAGTGTATATATTCTTTTCAGCATCACTTCTCCAAATCCTTGGGGAAAATGACAGGGTCAGCTTCTATTTTCAAAAGTGCAATGATTTTAATACATGAAGACAGAGAGTAGAAATCAAACCGCTAATCAGGGACTTTTACTCACATCTAATACATCCCTTCCCTCACACTCTCCCTCCTTACTTTTGCTCAGAGGCACTTTCTGACACCAGAAATAGCACATTGCTGATCATAGGGTTTGGGTGGGCTTTTTTCCAAATTGTAATATGCATAACAGTATTAAATGTGCTAGCCTGAGTTTCAGTAGTCTAGAGAGCCTTAGATGCACTACCTGAGGGACTAAATGTGTGGAAGTAATTAGTGGGAAGTCCATGAGCTGCAGTGGAGCAAGGCTATTTTATACCAGCAAAGGTTGTGGCTTGTAATCTGATCAGTGGCTCCCAAGTGATTGGTTCTGTAAAATCTTTGAGTGATACAAGTTTAATTTGACTTAAATTTGGCTGTCAGTACCAATGCAGCAAATTCCTGCTTCCTCTGTGGGCTAACTTGAAATTATGCGAAATAGCAAGTGCAGCTTCACTCAGTCTCACTGTGTCTCATCCATAACCATACCTTCTCAAACACTCATTATTCATATCTTGATTTCTGTATCAGTAAAAAATGAACCTCTGATACGTAAGATAAGGTTAACCTCAAAAGCTTCCATGCCATTATGTTATCCAGCTAATGATCCCTCCTCAGTGCAGCATGTCCTCAAGCACAGTTGTTACACCAGCCAGAAAGCTCTTCTATGACGGGGTCCCTGGGCTTTTCTACGGAATACATGAAAGCAAGATGCCCTGAGCAATCATCTCCTCAACAGCAAGCCCATGGCTATGGGGGAGCTCCGTATTTCTCGGGTGAATGCTTAATACCTGCTAGCATGTAACACAAGCAGGTTTCTCTCACGGTGAAAGGAAGGTAGTTGAAGGTGTCATTAAAAATCTGTTTGGGGTGGCTGCATGGGTGGAAGTTTGAAGAGAGACAAAGCGAACTTGACAGGGAGCTGTGATGGGAATAAAAGACACTGAAAGAGGTAAGAGAAGATGACACAGAAAATCTGCATAAATGTGTAACTATAAAAGACTGATGCACTGAAAGCCTAAGCGTGCTGACCCTGCCTGCCCTGGCAACTGGGGGTCAGACCCAGCCCAGCTGTCATGGTACTTGGCTATGGCCCACACTTTTGGGGTCCTGCCCTTTGGGGAGGACTTCCCTAGGCACAGGAGGCTGTGATGACAAGGGGCAAAAGAGCCATCCAGAGCGAGAGAACAGGGAAAGCAGAGTTTCCTGTTCTACTGTCTCCTTCAGCTTCCCCTTACTCAGTCTCAGGCAGTTTAGTGCTTTACAGCTTTGTCAACAAAGTTTAATGTCTGCCTGGCGTGATGTTATCAGCCCAGCAACAGTCCAGCTTAAACAGTGCATCTCTGTCCTCCTGGGGGAGAGCAGAGGAAGGAGGAGAGCGGTGTGCCCCAAGCCATCCCACCTGAAGGAGTGCCCGCGACCGGAAAGAAATTCGTCATTTTCCCCAGCATTTTATCGCCTCAGGTCAGTGCAGAATGCAACAGCAAAGACAAAACTTTTTCTCTGGGGTTCTTCGACCATGAAAGTGACTCAGGCCCTGCTTGAGAGTTAATATAAACATGTACTCTGTAGGATGAGTTTTAAGGCTGACTCAGAGTCTGATGGTTCCGCGATATTCCACATTGATTTATGATAGCTGGAAGCTAACAGCACAGCTGCAGTCAACCAATGCCGTTTTGCAATCTTCAGGGCAAGTCCGAAAGCAGAAAAGGTTAGCTTATGTACAGAGAGCTAAAAATTAAGCCATATGTTCTCAGCATATTTAGAAGATGCAGGAGTAAATAGCCTACTGTGGCATCTCACATTCAAAAAGAGAGAACTGAAAAATGTAGGCCTGATAATTTCTATGTTGGGAGGCACCAGCCTGCTGTGACAATTCTCAGCTAAGCACAAAGCCCAGAAAAGCTGAGTGCTGGGAAGACAGCTTTTCCCGAGGTGTTAAATTTACAAAAAAGGATGAGAACAACTAGAGAGTAGCTGAGGTGCCATGAATGCCGGTGACGCACGGGATGAGGGTGTTACTATTGTGCCTGTTCTGAAAGGAAGGGGAACAGACGGAGGGATGCATTGCATCCTTTTTGAGTGAAGCTCATTCCTCAGTGTCAGATAAAAACAATTATTTTTACTGCTAATACACAGTGGCACAGCAGACGAGAGCTGCAGATTAATACTAGGCATTAGCTATTATTTTGATTTTATTACAGTGAAAAGTATTTACCCCAAATCTGACTGAGCTGCTTATCAGGAGTGATTTTTTTGTCTTGATTTCTGCAACAATAAGGAAGCTAACTATGAAAAAAACCCAAACCCATACAGTGACTACCAGCTGGCAACTAATGATCCAACCTCCAAGACTGATTTGACTTTGCCCTCTTGCATTTTTTTGTTAACTGGTGGCAGCTGTGGAACAGTAGGCAGTGGGAAACAAATGAAACATTCTCAGGGTTCAAAGAGAGAAATGTAATACATTGGCCTCGCATGTGACTGGAGTTGAAGGAAGGACGTGTAAGAAAATGTTTCCAGCTCCCTGCCATGGTGCTCCTGAATCATTCCACAGCCTCTACAGTTCGTGCTGCTAAGAACCAGCCTGCCTTGCTTCGAAACCATCCTAACAGAGCTTCCCCACGTAGACCGATCATCCCACACTGATCTTTCCTTGTAAGAAATGATGGACTGGATCAAAAGTAAACCCCATATTAAGAAACAAGCACTCAGAAGTATTTTCTCTGTAGCTGAAAGAGGCAGCTATTGCAAGGAAAGGGTGATTTTAGACAGCTTGCTGCATTGCTGTGATGTGCAAGCAACCTGGTTTTATTCTTGCTAATCAAATTTTTCTCAACAGTGAGCCTTTGTTTTTTGCCTCAGCACACCCACAGCAGCGTGACTGGCTCATAAGCCTTTGACGCTTATGAATACACAGTTCTCAATAACTGCTTGGAGCACTTTGAGAATATAAAACCAGCTTTAATTGTGTGTGTATCTGCGGATGCCAGGTTGTCAGCACAGGTAACGGTGCATGTGATTCTGTTCCTGAGACGTGTGGAGGCACCTAAGGCTCCGTACTGAGTTCATGTGTTTTAGGAGCCATATCTTTCCCCTGGCATCCATACTCCTGCTATTTGGGATAAGCTCCACGTGTAAAGAAAGTGCCAAAATGTACTTGTGATGACTGTTATGGCCTGCTCCAGTGATCACAGCACAGTCAGATGATCTTGTGGAAGTCAAGGACGTTAGTCAAAGTGCTCAGAGAATAAAGAAGCAAGACAGATGCTGCTGTTGAGAAGTTTCCATAATAATTGCAAAAGGTAAGGGGAAGGAGAAAAAGTTAGTATTTTGCATCAGCATTAACACTTTTCAAATGGAGCTTTCTATCTTTGTCAATGTTAGATCAAACCAGATTTTGGAAATGAAGTCCTGGTCTTGGGGAAGTCAATAGCACTTTTTTCTTCTGATTTCAGGGGGTTTCATGGTTTGCCTGAGTTATCTCCCTCAAACTCCAGGACTAGATTCATTCCTTATTTAAGAAATTTAGGTTAGATGAACCAGGGAAAGAATGATCTCAGTCAGTGGCAGAGTTGGAATATATTTGCTTGTTACATTCAACTTTTCCCTTATCTAGACTCCATAATAATATAATGCTGCTGTTGATAAATGCTAAGGGTAGGCTCCAGCATACACTGAGCAAGAAAGGACAAAGGGGGTTTACTTGCTTTATAACAGTGTAGTGGACATAACGAAGAAAGGAAATTGAGAACAACCTCTAAGACGTAATGTAATAAAAAATATAAGACATTTTCACAAATTATGCATATTTTCTAAATATCTTACTGTAAAACACTTTTTAAAATAACAGATCTGCCATTATCAAACTTTAGACTCAGAATTGTCAGCACAGTAACATTAGGAAGTTTACTTTTGTGTACTGAAAAATGTCATTTACAGGAATGAGGGACCTGAACTGGATCTGGGATTGTAGAAGTGTTAGAATTGGCCTTGATCCTCATGAGACAAAATTCGTTATCTATTTTGGCATGTAGCTGAACTGGGAATTTAACAGGAATGATGTAGAAGTCCACAAAAACTGTAATTGCAGTGACCATTTGTTTTCAAGGGGAGCTGTCATGAAAATGCTAAATATTTGCAAATGGTCTCCTCCTTTATATCATTTTCAAGGTAATGAAAACCCTTGCTCTTCTTGTCCCTCTGTTCTCCCTCCTCCCCCAAAATGTTTGAGTATTCTTCTTGTAAATAGATGATGATACCTTTGGCAACTCTGCAGCATACAAATTAACACCCAGTGTGTCCTCAGAAGAACACAAGCGATTTCAGTAAGCAAATGTTTATCTGTTCTTCCTATCTAGCAATATATTATGTTGACTGCAAATGCTTCCACCCTAAGACTCCAGTGATATCGTCTGGACAAGCCTCGAATGCCCTTCTCCCAAAGACACATCTATAGGACTGGTAGTCACAGTGGCCAAGAATGCCTAATAGACGCTGAAGAAAATACAGTTTAAAAATAATATATATCTTACCTGCTTATTCATAAGTATGTAGATAATTGGATTGCAAACAGTGCTGCTTTTTGCTAGGATGGAAGGTATGATGCTTGCAACTGGACTCACCACACCTGGCTTACCAAATGTTGCAAGTAATGCTATAACTCCATAGGGAATCCAACACACGAGATAACAAATAACTGTAGTGATTACCATGAACAGTACATGGTATTCTCTTTTGCGGGCAGCATTCTTGTGGATTTTTCCAACCTAGAGAAAGGTAAAAAAAAAAGATAGTATTTAAGAAACTGAGCTGTTAGATTTATTGTGCCAGCAACCGTGGACTATTGGTCTTGGATCAGCAATGATGATCAACATTATAGTTCCAGAAGTAAAACAGAGCCAAACCCAAAAGAGAGAGAATGCAGTGGGAAGATTTTCATTGTCTCTATCAGAGACTACGGGAAGCCCTGCAGACATCATGCTAAGTGCCAGCATAAACCAGTGGAGACTGGAGGAAAAGCAGAAAAGGTGATGAAGTTAGCATCTAGTCTTTAATAGCTTGTAGATCATCTCCAGTTGCTTTGCAGATATGGTATTTTGTATAATTGCACAATGTTTTGACTCAAGTCATTCCAGTACATAGGACTTTCTTGAGAAGCGGAAGCTTTAAAAAGCACAAGGGAACCAGCAGAAACATTTTCTGTTAGGGGGCTGGAAACAGCAGAGCAAGAGTAGGACTGTGCTAGTGCATAGTAGCTCTGTCCTTGGACGTTTTCAAGGCTTGGCTAGACAAAGCCTCAGCTGGTCTGGTGTAATGTTGACAATGGTCACACTCAGAGTGAGACGCTAAATAAGCCTTGCAAACAACACTTACATGAAGTTTTAAGAGGTAGAATTTGTCCTTTCTAACCTGGTTTTTTCCACATACTTTAGCATTTTGATAAAAAGCACTGACTCATGATAATCATCAAAAACAGGGATTTTATGCTTTTAAAAAAGTGTGCCAAATATTGACATAGTTCAGCTATTTTGGGGGAAATGGAGAGGAACTGGGTAAACAGGAAACACAGATTTAAATAATCAGTTTCAATGTGAGGGTACAGCAGCTCATCTTACTGTGATTAATTTACCAGTAGTTAACAGTCTGTGGGCAAACCCAACTCTTCTGTGAAGGTATTTAAATCATAGTCTGTGCTTCAAAATGTACTCTCCTTTGAGCTGTCCTGGACTAATGCGTCATTCCATTTTGGAGTCTAGATGAGCTAAGATGAAGGTTAAACATTAAAATAATAGCCAATTTTTATTTTCAAGCTTCGGTGTGAATCCATTTGTCTGCATACAAGTACAGAACACTTTCAAGTGTGTTTGTACCGCTGAGCACATTGGTGATAAACTGTGAGGAAAAAGCTCCATTCTCTACATAAAATGCCCATTCAATGCTGTGCACAAACATTATTTAACAGCAAGCTTCCCATGCAGTAGCTCTGTAAGATGGCCATTAAGTTGGACCCAAAGCCCATGGAAGTCAGCACAAGATTAAGAGTAGGGTTTGGGCACTTAGTCTCATTTTATAGGGATTATGAAAAAGTTTTTAGGAAACATTCAGAAAGATTAACTCCAGAATAGCAAAGCTGGTCTCCCCATCTTTGCAGCCAACAGAGAAAAACAAGCTCTGCAAGGAGGCTAATTTTGGAGCCAGTCTCTCTCCACTGACTCTAGGTGGAGCCTCAGCACGCTGGTCTCCTGAGGTTATGGTTAATTCCTCAACTTCCCCCCAGCGTCTATTTAGCAAATCCAGGCGTGCCAGCAGCATTTCAGGAAGTATTCAAATGTTTAAAGTATATCGATTGAGTCTTGTGCTCAGCCAAATGTAATTTATGTCCACTTCAAGAACTTTTTGCCTCTTGAATGTGGTACTTGAGAGAAAACTGTACCCAAGGGAACTAAGCCCCTGTAAAGCTACAAACATAAATAAGCAAAAAGGCAGCTCTCTGGAATGCAACGCATCCAAACATTACCTAACCCCAAAAAACCAAAACAGAAGTTAGAAAAAAATGGGTTTAAGCTGATGCAGGAGAACACTGATGTGCACTACCCTGTAAATGAATAGAACACAGTTAAAGGTAGAAGCCACTAATTACCTGAGTCAAATGTCATGTCCTGCTGCCTGGTGTACAGCTTGTACATGCAAATGCAGTGGAAACAGTCAGGGCTTTACCTACCTCTTTGTGGTGTGGGTGCTTTTGCATAACATGTGTTTGTGCATCGGACTGAGAGTTAAACTATATTTAGTAACTGGGTAAGTATATATGGAAAGCAAAATACTATGGTGATACTGTTTGTTTTCAGGTAATTATGATTCTAGCCTTCTAGAGTGGTTGGTTCTATCTCAAATTTCAGTAGAAATGTTTCTGTTGAAAGTAAATAAAACACATACCAACTTAGTCTGCCAAAAAATAACAAGTATCTTTCCTGTCTAGTCTTCCAATGATTTTCTGCAAAAAGGTAATTACAGAATAAAATCTATCCTTTCTGAAAACACTGGGGCCTATTCTATTTTTTTTTCTAAGAACAGAACTTGTTTATCTCATAATTACTTTAGCTTGAAAAAAGGATTAATAATAGATAATGGTCCAATCTTGTATCGCTTATTTCAACTAAATTTTTCATGACTAATAGGAATTGCCTCTGACTGAAGAATCCAGGATCCAATGTTATCTCCAGCTATGTTCCAAGTTTAATATTAACTGAGAAATGCAAAGCCCCAGCTACCCTCGGCATCCAGTTAAAGATCTTCGATAAAGGCAGAGGCATCAGTCAGCACATTTTCCCTCCATGTTCAGATAATATCTCTGCCCTGAAGAATTTGCAAGAGTTTACCCTCTGCGCAGAAAAAATATAGATCAGAAAAAAGGGAAGGAAAGACATGCAAAACTGAAGTGACTGTGGATGGGATTTTGGTATGTACCCTTCTATTTTCACATATTTAGCTTGTTTCCTTAGGAAGGGAAGCCTGCATTGTCACTGTGTCTGTGTCAATATGGTAATAAATCTGTCTGTCTTTTGGTCCCAATATCTTCCTTGTAAATTTGATTGAGGTTTCAAAACTTATTAGGAAGACAGAGGTCTTTGACACTGAGTTCTTCACATGTCATTACAGCAGAAGGATCCTCATTAATGTTCTCATCAAGATGCAGTGTTAAATGAACTTAAATTAGACACCAGAGAATCCACTGTAGTTTAGGTTCTGGTTTGATTTCTTTAATATATTTTTTTCTCTCATCTTCCTCTTCTGATAATTAAAAAGGAGAAAGCTCTGATCACAGCTGTTCCTGAAATAGGACATTCATAATGTGTCCCCAGTATCTATTAAGGGTGACCTTCCGCTGCATTCTTCTATAATGGAGTTTAAAAACTCATTTGTCATGAGACAAACCTATTGGAAAGCAAACTTAGTTAGATGTCATGCTCACAGAGTCTTTCAATTCCATGATTAAACCAACATAGCCAATTGTTTTGATTTTTATGTGCTTCATATTATAATTCTATAATATGATTTACTTACAGCCCAGATCCTGGGAATGAGTAAATGAAAACCTCAGGGTTTTTGAAAGTACTTTTTTCTATTTTTTTTTTTCAAAAGTACATTTCTATTCTCACTGTTGTGGAGCAAAGATTAAAAGTACAGAATTGCAGTAAGAAATGAAAGCAATGGACCATAAGTAAGGAAGGATCAGAAAGTATGTCCTTCTTTAATGATTCTAAATCCCAGGTGATCTGATGTCCCAGCTTTCCAAAGGGGACAACTATGGTATGATGAGTCCAAAGGACAAGTGACCTCTAGAGGCATCCCTTGCAATGAACCCCAAATGTACTTAAAGCTTCTCTAGGTTTTGATATGGTGTCCACAGCTGCTGTAGCTTCTAACTGTGCTTTATGCTTAGGTAACTCATCTGCTTCCTTAGTGTCAGTAATCTCACGTTTTCTTGGTGTTTTGGCCAGCAGAAAAATGCAGCATCAAAGTTACTGTTTTAATTAGATATATACCCCAGGATGACAACGGCATGCTGATGGCTTGCTTGGCTTGACGCACAAGACACGTGAGGTGCTGGAGTTGTGCTTGCACAACTGGGAAAAAAGTCATGTATCTTGGTGCCTCTAAGCATGCTGTCGGGCTGCTGTGTGACTGTCCTTCCCCTAGCCTTGTGCCACGTCTTGGAAAACAGAGCTGAACCATTTGGTCTTGTTTGCTAGGCTTCTTCTATCTCTCCAAGACTCTTCAGCCCAAATATGGCTGCTTTGAGAGTGGTGAAGGCAAGTGGTGGAGTCTCAGGGTGGTTGTGGTATCACTTTGGTACATTCTGGGATATGTTAACAATGGAAGAAATGCCAAAAGACTTCAAGAAGTGTTAGACTACTCTTTAGGAACTGCCCTCAGGTTTTTGTTTCTGAAACCATGTACTGTATTTACCCACATGCTCTCAGTTTCATTGTCTTTGCAGCTTCACAGCCTACCTTTACAAGGTGTTATCTCTAAAAGTTCTCTGTTTATAGGTGCTGGAAGTCCTCCAGCAAAATACAGCTCAAGTTCATGTACCCTACAGAAAGGTTACAGTTTAGCAGATGAAAAAGCAGCAGGAAGTTTAACATTAAACTTACTCTATTTCTTATTTTAAAGGTACTGGAAAATTTAATGCAATTGCTGCACTGTATTTTCAGTAGTCAAACGGAGGTGCTTACCAGAAACTCCTAGTGTCTGGACAGCCAGCTGATAATAGAAAAGCATCAGATGGTAATGAGAAAAAATAGATTCAAATAATGTTCTAGAATAGTCAAGTTTGTAAATATGAAGATGTAAGTTGTATATAACATGCATTTAAACTACATAGAAGATGTAAACCACATCTTAAATATCACACAAGAAATACTGGCCCACTGGGATCAGAAGGTATTTATTTAGGATGGCTGAAAAACAAGTCTTTGCTGTAAACTCAGTTGTTTTCTCTGGGACAAAGGCCATCTTCTGCCAGATTTGGGACTACTCTTCTAATGTAGGGAACACACTATATTTAAAAGAAAAGGGTTTGGGAGTGTGTAGGGTGGTGTGTGCTGAGGTTAGTGAGAAAATGGTGTGTCTCCCCTGTTTTCATCCTGGGAAGCAGCATAAGTGGTTTGGTTTTCCAGAACTCAGCTGGAAGCAGTGACAGGCAAACTTGTGGAATCAGAGGCACGGAGCGTAAGACTGGCACAATTAGCTCTCGTCTAGATTTGCCCTGTAGCCAAGCTGCTTCTTGTGTACATACCCAATACTCCCTTTTCCACTCAATCTGGCATGCAAGGCACCACTAGTTAGATGACTACAGCAGTGTGCTGAGCAGATACATGAGATGCGACAGGCCACAGAGCATGGGAGAAGCCACAGGAATATTCAGTGAGGAGGATGGCAGTGGTAGAAACGGCCTCAAAAAGGGCCCAAGTGACACATTGCTTGGCTGACCTCAAAAGCTGCGTCTCCTCCCCTCCCAGCTGACAAGATGCAGCAGATACATCACTCACCAAGTGATGGGCTGCAGTGCTACTGCATGCAATGGAAAAGAAAATGTGGAGCTCAGCACAGATAATTTCAAGACAATCAGTCAAAGTCTGGAGGGGTCATAAACCACTGAAAATAGGAGCTTACAATAGGAAATGGAGGGGGTTAGTAAAAAGGGATGCTAACAGCTTTTGGTCTAAGTGTGGAGCTTGTAAAGTTGGAGGTTTAAGAAAAGGACCCCAAGTATCTGCTGTGGCAGGTACTCTGCTAGGAACCTCAGAGAATAGCCTCAGACTGGGTGTAGGCAAATGTGTGAGCCTGTCATAACAGAGGAAGAACCATGACCTAGAGGAAGCTTAGCTGACCTGACAGAGAAAAGAGTACGAGTTGGTCCTTTTCTTTGCAGAAGGCTTACGAGCACCTTCCAAACACATGAATACTGTTGCATAATGTTATGGGAAAGAATAATAATATTGCTATGGGCCACACAAAATGATTTTAGGGTAACAGGTTCTCGTTACCTGATTTAGGAATGCAGGGGTCAGTCCAGACCTCACCACTGCCAAGGCAACTTGTCCAGTCTGCCTTTTGCTGGAGGTAGCAGCCAGGTGGCAATCACAGCTCTGCTCATGGGCTTTTTTCAGGTTAAACACTCGAGCTTTCTGGACCAGAAAGAACAGGACTGCATCTCCCTACCTCTGGTGAGGGATTTACTGCTTTTAATATTTTTCTGAGCCACCACAATGCTCCATATAGTAGAGCCCTGGGCAAGGGCCATGGTCCCTACCCTGCTCAAGGCGAGAGCTTGCCCTTTCCTGTGCTCTAGAGCCAAAAGTTTGACCTACTACTCGGCTCCCTCTGAATTTAGCTGGCCATGAGTGGTGGGACCAAGGGAGTATGCATGGCACTTTACCTGCTCAGAAGGCGGTACAGGTGCCAGGAAAGACCTGTGGGATGGGTGTACACAGAGGTGGTGCTGTTGCATCTTGCCGGTGACTACAAGGCCCACGGTGCACATGTCCAGGTCACCCCTGAGAGGCACAAACATGTACAATTGTGCATACTCCCATCATCCATGGGCAAGCTGGTTTGGGGGGTTTTTGAGTTGTTTTTTGTTTTGGGTTTTTTTAATAAATATAAGGCAAGGGAGTTGGGCTAAAGTTATTTATTAAGAAGTGAAAGCTTCAGTGATGAAGATCTAACTTGATTGTTTTGATTGAGTTCCCCTGTGTTTTCTATTTTGCATTTACCCTAGTCTCTCCTCCTTACTTAATGTAGCTACATGCTTTCTCTCATAAAGCATTTCTTCATATTTTAACCGTTCCCACTCATTTTCAGTTGTGAACATCCTGAAAGGTTATGAAGAATATATGGCATCCCATCCATCCAACTACTAGACGGAGAGACTATACAGAAAGTATCCAGCATCTAGAGCCACTTCAAGTAGGGGACAAGAACATCATGGCATTTTAAAAATCAGTGGGGCTATTAATGTGTTTTGTCCTTCAAGTCAGTTTCTCTTTCTCCAGCTATTTATTAAGATGGAAAATAATAGTAATTATTATACTCTGTGTATCTAAATAGTGAATTCTGTAATCGTCCTATACCTAGCCCACTCTAAACAAGCAATATGGAAATAGGGTGCAAAGTGTTGTTCTTTTTTTTATCACGGCTGATGCATTATTTCTGGATCTGTCTTTGTACATTTTACACTCAGATAACCATGTTTTCTTCACTACCTTAGAACTGCACAGTAAAAAGAAGGCTATTTATGAGCAGCAGTGTTTGTTGCCAACCTCTTTAAGTGTCAGTTATAAGTGCTTGTTTTGACATGATCAAATATTCAACAGTACTACCAAAACCAGAGACAAATGAAATATTCATAATCATCTGAGTGAAGTCTGCCAGTTTTTGAAGATTTAGTCTACTACAGCTTCTGGAAATGAACAGAAGGGACCTAGACTTTTTAGTGCAAAAGCTGCAGTGGACGAAAAAGCTGGAAAAAGATCATTCTTCTTCCTTCATGAACCAGTCAAGTAAGACAGCCTTCTCTGTTATGTTTCTAACAAAACAAAATTAAAAATACTCTCCATTTATTGGCATGAATAACCCTCTACCAAACGCAGGAGTGTCTCAAACTAAGCAGTGACTCAAATGTCAGTTATGATAAGCTTTCTCCTCTCCCATCTCTATGGATTCTGTTCTCAAGCAAAAACAAGGGAAAAAAAATAATCACTCCAAAGCATGAAAAGCTCTGAAATGCTGTAGGAAACAGAAGCTGCGAGTAATCTACTTTTCAGTGTGGGCTACCCCAGAACCAATACTCTAAGGATTAATACTAAGATAGATGAAATACTTTGTCTGTTGTTTAAGATAGATAGACAATCATGGGAAAAGAGGGCTCACTGGCTTAAAAATAAATGCTTTCTATAAATGCTTTCTTTATCAGCATTTAGGTGGCTAAGTTCAAAACAAGAGTGAACAACGAAGAGATGTATAGTCTCTGTGGAAACAGGGACTAAACAGAAACATCTGCTTCAGGTCTTCTTAGAATCCGATGGGCCCTGACACTACAAGGCATTTACACCTATATGTTCCCCGACTGAACTGAGATTAAAGCATGCACATGAGCACTTAGCTCAGTTGGGGCCCCACAATGAGTTAATAGCAACAAATAGAGAAGGAGAAAGCCATAAAATCACACAAGGGGCTTTATAGTTAATTACTTTAATGTCACTATTAAGTTTAGGAATTGAAGTCCATAGGAAGAATATTTTATCAGCTGAAGTCTGGCTTTATTGGGATTTTTTGTTATTGAAATGGGAATAGTCATCTTAATGCCTCAAGGTGAAGTGAAGCTATGCTTTCAATACAAAACTTACGGCTTTGTACACTGCCCTTGAAGCATAACTCCTATTGTTGTTAATGTCAGTGAAGTTCTATTGTGGACTTAAGGAACACTATAATCCTCTTAGTTGCAGGAATTCTTTCACTGTACTAGCTAAAGGGCTTTTAGCAGCAATTTGACTTACACAGCGAACACATTCCCATGCACTAAACAAGCAGCTCATGGTGTCGCTTCCATCACACATAACTCATGTTTTATCCTGACCTTCTTTCCTCACTCTGAATTTTCTAGCATCAGCATGCATGAGAAAATTAAAGGTGTATTATGCACAGCTATCATTTGGTTTGCATTACCAGTTTGGTTTTAGAAGGAGAAATACATTAGGTGCTCATATCTTCCCCAAGTGGGGGCAATCTCTTTTTTCTCTATAGCTACAGACATACCCAGCAAGGACAATGGCTACAAAAACATAAGCATGGGCATCCCATGCACAGAGTTGGCAGGACATAAGTCAATTCCAGTGCAAGAGCTGAGCATGCACTGCACTCAGCCATGAGCAACAAGCTCAGCCTGTCCATGAATGACCCTGTGCCCTGGGCTCAGCAATGGTCTAAAACTAACATGGGAGGTCCACAGATGCCTTGTATCCCACCAGCCCGGAGTAGAAGCAAAGTGTGCCTACTCCTACAGCAGCTGGGACAGACAGATCCAAGCAGGTGCCCCCAGCAGCTGGGGCTTCTGTTTCTTGCATGGGAAGAACAGGGCCAGGAGAAGCGTTCTGCCTCCGGCACACTGTAAGGAGCCCACATCAAATAACTGGCTCATGCATAGGGATTGACTCACTGAATGGTCCAAAGGTCTGACAGCAACAAGTAAAGCAATTTGGAAATGCTAAAACCTACGCCAAATAAAGAAAAGAAAGTGCTTCTGAGGTGAAATAGAATCACCATAATGCTGAAGAGCCATCAGTCCTGGCAGCTCATTTAAGCAGATATATTTTATATTAGGATATGCACTTCTCAAAAAGGTTATTTGTATGTATGTCCTTCAGTAATTGTGGGACTGCACAGAGCTGTTATCTCTGATATTGGCAGTGACACTCCTATGGAACTTACCTGTCTGAAACAAATCAAAGATGTGTAGGAAATAAGATATGTGGAAAATGGAAACTGAAAGGGCAGTGAAGTGTGTTTGCTATCTGGAAGATATAGCTAGTTGAAAATACCTGGGCGTGAAAGGAGCATCAAATGTTATGTCCAAAGTTATTTAAACTCTAATTAATTTTCTATCAAAAAGATGATAAAAATAAACTGTCTCCTATAAAATATTAAGGTTGTTGAAGTTTCATGTGTCTAACATGACTTATCCTGTTTATACGAATTCCCTAGATAGTTTGGGAGACTGTAGTAGATAGTAAGGCATTCCCTTGAAGCCATCAGGTCTAATTTTCCCAAACTGATACCAATCACAAACTGTATTACTTGCTTGTATTTGATTGCTTGTCCAAGGCCAGTTCTAGTGAGCATGTTATAACTGGCCTTGACTCACATCAACTGACATCCCTATCAATGGGCTCAACAACAACATGTTGGGTCTGAATAAGCCCAAAACCAGATGATGTTCTTCAAAGTTTCAAAGGCAGGATTCATTACTCTGCTTCCAGTATGCACTACAAAGGGGATGGGTTCTCCTTTAGCAATGAAGACACCTATTTTGGCCTGAAAAACCATGAAGTCAAAGCTGGCTCTGGTTCTGGGGTTTGTGAAAGGTGCAATGGCCCCTATGCAGGGTTTAGCATTAAAAGCTTAGAGCCCTAGAAGAACTGAATGTCACCAGGCTATCTCTGATAGCAAATACCAGCTTTTTTTTTCTGGTCCTTTCATTCAAGTGCTGAACATCAGCACTGGGGCATAGGTAGTGTTGCAGTTACCTGCATGTATGTCTATCTGCACCTTTTTCAGGCAAGAAGGAGGTTTTGATACATTTTCTGATGGCCAGAAGCTAGAATCCTTCGTGACCTGGTGTGGAGCATCCAGACTCCTGCTGTCAGGCACCTGGCAGCAAGAACTATAAGGCTTGAGCACATCCACTGTCCTCCTTTTGACTGCAGAAGCCAAGAATTTGGCCTAATCTTTTGGTGGCTAAGGTTATGCAAACTGAACCTCACCCCAAAAAAAAGCAAAAAAGGGTCAAAGAGGCAGCTACTCCTATTCTGATTACACAGTACCCACTAAACCTGGGATTTTACACTAGTATATGTCCAGAAAATGATAGCATTGCCAAAACTAGTATTAAAAAAGAAAAAAATATATGTTTTTCAGGGGGATAGGAGGAAAATTAGAGACTTGGGAAAAAACTGACACTGGAAAGGCTCTGGGGAGCCAACTATGCTTGTTGGTGTCCAGATTTATCTATCCCATGGTTAGAGGACTTTCATGGTAAGACACATCTACAAGAGTGTAGGCTGCTTTTATTACAACAGTGTGGAGTAGATATTTCAAAAAGCAGATTTTGTTGCATGGTTGAATTAAACTAGAATTACGTTATAAAAGGGATGTTTTGTCAGCAAATACGACACAGACTCCTGAAGGAGACTTGGTAGCTGCTGAACCAAGCCACGACTGAGAATGACCCTATACCCATGGCACATAATACTGGGTTCATCTATGATGGTGAAACTGAAGAATTCCACCTTGGGGAGGAAAAAACTAAGGTATAAAGGATACTCTCCAATAACAGAATAGAAACGCAGCTAGTTTTGTAAAGATAACACATAAGAATACTACTACATGTGTTGCTGCTTAGCAACACAACTTGCTTTTATAAAGGTGGAAGGTGCTGAGACCACTTTCAGAAAATCAAGCCAAAAATTTAGTTTAAGACTCCTCTTTTTGAAAAGCTTTCCAATGAATTATACTTTTAACAGATTTACTTTTCCAATAACCAACTTCTGGTTTGGGGTGGTTTTTTGTTTTAATAACTTTTGCCCTGGCTTTGACTTACCTAACAGCGTAGCTGAAGTTAAGGGAAAAATAAAATGAAAACATATTTCTGTTTTTTAAAGCTGGCTTCAGTGTATTTTACATCGAAGAATTTCTGGAGCAGAAGGGGAAAAGTATGAGACATTAATTCCTTCTTGGTTTCCACGTACTTTCTTCCAGAGACAGCACCACACAGAATGTATATCTGCAAAATCACTAATATTGTTAACTCTTCAAAAAGAGATGAACCGACAGGTGTAAAATTTCTTTCCAGGTTTGAAAGTTACTACTTGATGCTAAGCAATAAAATGTTACCATCTACATAGGAAATGGAGTGCACATTGGCCCACGTGTAAAGAAAAAGTGGTTTCAATCAACAGTGACAAAAAATAATGCTTCAAAGGACTGGAACAGTGATATAGCTAAAGCAGGAAATAACAGCCTGTGTGTTGTAATTGGCAAGGAAAATAAATATAAAAGTCAGAGTAAATGTCAGCTGAGATCGGCAAACCTATTCAGCTGGAATCAGAACACATTACAGCCTTCTCCCCATCCTTCAGGTGTGTTTGCAGTTTGGTTTACGACCTCTCCCTTCTCACTGAAAAAGGCAGTGTGTGTATTAATGTATATAGAAGTTTGTATATATGTAAAAAATATATACACACCATATACTGTATATGTATGTATACAATATGCATCATATATATATACACACACTATACATTATATACTATATAATATATTTGCACACACACATGTCTTTAATTGTGTGAAAAGACTTACACAGGAGTCACGCAAGGTTGGAGAAGAAAGCTATGGTGCAAGTATGACTCACTGGCCTGTTCACCTCTTGAATGAGATTAACAACCTTTTCTACTCTAAATATCAATATTTCTTCTGAATCTGGGATGTGAAATTAAAAACAAAGAATGTCAGGTTAATGCTTTCCCTAAAACTGGAACTTGGGTATTCCCCTAGATCAATTTTTGCATGCATATATAAAGCTCTCATTTGCATTTAACACTACTTTTCACCAGGCTAGCACATGTGGGTGAGAACTTGAGCTTTTCTTTCCTTTGGATTGGTATCTGCTCTCCTTGAGTGAAATGCAGTGAAATTAAATTCTAAAATCTCTCAGGCTTCAGCAGGCTTTCAGCACGTAACCACAATTACCCCTTTTGTTGGGGAGAGGTCAAGTTTTTCCATACTTTACTGAGGGATGCCCTCCCACTCCCTTGAATATTTCTACTGACATATAAAATAACGCAAGGCATCATTAAGGACATGTGGGTATGCCTTTGGCATGTAGCTTTTTATATTTAAATAAGCCTAATATATGTGCTCGGATCTGCCTGTCAAATTCCATAGACTGTACACAGAATATAAATCCAAAGTGGTTTCAAAGCTTTCAGCACATTGGCATCTTTAAAAATACAGCAATTATGCTGAAACTGGCCTGATATTGTTCTCCTACATACTCATGACAGACCATTTCCCCTCAAATTGTTATAAACTTATCATGGCACAGGTGTATTCAGTAAAAAACAAACCAAACAAAAACAAACCCAACCCTGTAAAGTCTGGAAGTCTTCAATCCCTCTCCTCTCAGCAGGAGCCTCGACACACTCCTGAATTTTAATTTCAGTCTACAGCACACCATGCTTTTTCTCAACACAGAATCACAAGTAGGAGGGAGAAATTAATGTAAACTTTTAAGTTAGATGAAATAAATTGAAGCAATAAGACTGAACCTCAGGTATACTTTTTTTTTTCCATTGGGACATTGTGTACCCAAGATTGTGTTGCACCTGAAGAAGCTAGGTTTCTCTAGCCCTCACTCTGATAGGCTGCAGAAGGTAAGCAAGGGGAAATTGGATTAGTGAGTTTTTCCCAGCCTGGGTCTTTATAAACATTCATCTTAGCTCACAGAAAATGAAGATAAATTCCGTTTCTGTAGCATGAGTACTACAGATATTCCTCTATAAATTATGTACCATTTTAAGACTTCCAGTTAGGAAGCTTATACTTAAACTGTCATAAAGTTTCACATTTGTTTTAAAGGCAAAAAAAAAAGGCAAGATAAGCAGAACCAAACTGTTAAAATTTTATGAGTTTGATACATTACCCTGTAAGGCAGTCTTTGACTGTGCAGCAATTTGTGCTTGTGATTAAACACAGAATAACCCAGGACTAAACAAGACTGAAGCTGACACTAAATACTCTGTCATCCTCTCCCCAAACCTCCTACCCATTAGATGGGTGAGGAGGACATGAATGTCTCCAGAACATGGTGTGCATGCAAATGCAAAACAGTCCAACCACCTGCCAGGCCTACCTAAGCTGGAAGCACAGGGACAGCATGGTGAGGAGTCACTTGGGTTTTAAGAGAGTTAGGGTCACGCAGTACATTAGCACTACTTCTCTGCATCTGGTCTGTTTGCACAAGCTGATGGTATATTGGATATATGTATAGATATGGCAGAATGGCATGTATAGAGATGGCCCCAACCCGTTTATTATCAATAAAGATGGTACAGGTACAACAAATATGGAAAAGCAGTTTTCAGTTCTTGATTTAATATTCATGAAGAAGCTCCCATAAAAGTAAAACAAATCCACTTTATGAAAACACTCTGTTCAATAAACTAATAATTGTTCCTGGTTTGTGAGTTCGGAAGCTGTATTTTCAGTGGCTAGTCTAAATAACCAGAGTATGAGGAACTTTGGCTGATTTTTAGATCTACCTGGAATAAATACAGTAATTTAAAGGAAAAAAAAAAAAACAACAAACAACAAAATCAACAAGGAATTCCTTTTTCTTGTTAAAAGTTTTATTTCTGACCCCACAAAATAAAAAATTCAAACTGGAATGGATGTATTCATATTAGACCAAAGATTTTATGCTGCAAGGGGAAGATAGCATTAAAAACTGAGGAAACAGATCAGGGAATAGGTAAGGAAAGAACACATGACTAGACATGGAGGAAGTAACATCCATTCTCTAGTGCATATTATGTGGCCTCTTCTAGTGGTTCCTCCATAGAGGTTTTTCCTAGTCTGGTGCTATAGGCTCTGCCTTTGTAATGCTGCCCTTCCTAATAGCATTTGCACCCTTGAAGGAGAACAATCACAGCTTCACTCTGGGAACATCTATTCTGACTATCCCTCTAACACTACTTTGTGGATCACCTCCATGAAGCAGCATTCTTCTTCACATCAGGGCCCCCCAAAAAGGGAAGGTAGTGGGCCTGTTAAACCTCTTAGTCTGAATAAACACCCACTGCCAGAAAACTTCTCTAAGAGGGGAGAATCCTGATCACTATCGACAGCCAACCAATGACCCACACGAAAGTGAAGTGTAGGAAATTGTGGGTGGGACTTGTCCAGGCCAGCAACATCCATGATCATCATGCCTTCAGAAAGGCAAGCTTCACTATTTGCAGAGATCCATAAACTTCAACAGTTTTCACAGGATTTTTAAGACATGCTACCCCAAAAAGGGACAAGAGGCCACCAGAAAAACAGGTATAAATGATGGGAAAGATTTTGAAGGTGTCAGATATAGGGTAAAGCAGCTGGAGGGCAGCAATATGACATGGGAAGAAAGGGATCAGAAAAACAAGCCCTGGAGTGCCAAATCTAAAAGCAGTCACCAGAGTCTATCCATGCCCAGTTGAGAGATCCAGCATTTATATGTTCTAACCATAGGCTTGGGATATTCGGTACTACATGAGTATAAACAGATTATGGCTCCTACGACATACAGAAAAGATGGGAAGCTGGATTTTAAACACTATTTCTTGTTAGAAATAGGAAGAAGATCAACAAAAATAAAATGCTTTCTTGTACAGGTCAGAACATTCTAGCTTTCCAAATGCTTACAACTTGAAAGGATGGGCTTACTGACAGACTTTTGATTTCTATCCCATGTATCTTCTCTGATGGAGTCTGTGGAAGAAACAATGCATGAAAACTTCTAAGTTATAGATACATATGGGTGAGGGAGGATATAAAGGCCATTTCTTGCTTTCAATTTTACACCAAATGATAACTTAAAGTGGAGCCACCTAGGTGTCTTCCCGGCAGAGTCAGAAACATCATTACAATATAGAGGAAAGGAGTATACCAAAACATATGTATGTATGGGGTTTTTTTTAGTAAATGTCTCTGAATTATATTTTTACCAGCACACATGATTTTTCAACGCCAGATTAAGCCAAATTTTGTCCTTTGTCTATCTTCTTAAATTGAATATAATATTTGAAAAGAAAAGGAAACATGTTTTCTAATGCATCACAAAGTATAATAAACATATCATAAATTATTCTCCAACTAACTGAAAACAAATGCCAAACATGGCAGAGTCAGCTCTTTCTGCAAAATTTCAGGTTATAGCTGTTGTTACATATTCAAAAATCTAGTGTTCAGAAATTTTATTTTACTTTGTCAGATGGACATTAAAATAAGTAGCGGCTGGTGGAGGCAAAGGACTGAATTTCTCTGCTTTTCTACCATTTCCTTTCATATCGCCATATCTAGCACTGTTAACTTGATGCATTTGTTTTACGATCTTTGCAAGTAAATGTTGAGAATGCCATGAATTTTAATGCATTTAAAATCATAAAACCAGATCTCAAAGGTCCCTTCCAACCATGAAGATTCTGTGTAAAAATGGAAGAAGTATTAGACCAAGTATATATGTTAGTGGATGTTGGGGAACCCTGGGGGAATGGCCTACAGAGAGGGGGCAGATTTGCATACACTCCCTGGACAGCATCTGCCATATTCACTGTCAGGAGCAGAATACCAAGGTGATGGACCACTGCTGGGGCCCCCTATGCTACAGGGAGACCACCAAGGGAACTGCATATAGAATTCAGGTGAGAACAATGGTTTCATTGCAGACTTTGCCATATTATGTTACTATGAAAAGGTTAAGAGAAGCTAGAGAATATGAGCAATTCAGTTACTAGTGTCTAAGATTTTCCTGGATCTTTAAGATGAATCCCCTACCACAATCTACTTGCATTCCAGAATAACAGATGCTACATATGTCATTTGATGCTGAAGAGACACTCCTGACTTCATATTTTACTTCACCATCTATATATACTACTTTTTCCTAGAATGACATTTTTATGTGCATGCTATCAACATCAAGGAAATACATTAATCCTCCTCTGATGGTAATAGTCACAATTATTTCATCTTGTGCACTCATAATGAAGAGGACAGGCAAAAGCACACTCCTGAAAGATTATTTTTTCCTCTCAAGGTTATTTTTGTGTAACTACCTTGAACATGAGGTTAGGCAGGTACTAAGCCTATGAATGCCAGGCAATTGTTAAAATTGCCCATAGCACAGGGAATTCATCCAAGAAAAGTGTACCTACAGAATATTTGCAGCTGACTTTCAAGAGGCTGCCGCCAGTCTTCACTGAAATAAAGTTCACCAAGCTCACTTTAAGGCAGTGATTTCTATAGAGACACCAGCATCACTTAGGGAAGAAGTGGCAGTTTTATAGCACTAATAGCCCAGCTAGAGACCTGCTGGCATTTCTAGGAGAAAGCCAAGCACTTGTAAAAGTGATGAGCTGTGTTAACTTCACCACACGTAGATAAATCCTTGTCATTTCTGTGCAGAAAGAGCACCATACAGATAGTGCTGAAGCACAATTGTAATGTGTACCAATGCTGAATTATGGTGTTGATAGGGAAGAGAAATACATTACACATCAAAAGTAGAATGTGCAACTTTGCAAAAATTGCTTAGTTAGCAAACGTTATTTCAGTTTTATCTGTGAACTGTAATAATATGTAAAGTAAAACATAGGAGATGACTGGTTTCCAAAAGGCATACTCACTTTGGAAGAAAATAGTGAAAAACACCTATAGCCCATCAAGTTATATTGGCTTTGATACTACTCATTCTTTTGAATCTTGATAGCTCCAAGTGCTCTGAGCTTGTAAATTAGCATTATTATGGCAAAGAAACAATTTCAGTAAGAAAAAGACTAAAATAACCTCTTAGAAGATGACTGGGAGATAGATAGCTGTTAGTGGAACCATAGTTTTAAATAATATTGGTTTTCCATCAAATTTGTTTCTAGTTTAGGGGGTGGGAGAGTGTACAGCAAGTGCATTACTATATTGTTGTTGCTCTGCGGCTGTACAACAGGTAGCACTTTTATAAATTATTTCTGCAGGTCGTACAGTTTTGGGAGTTATAGGGGAACAAGAAGAATAACACAGCACCAATGGCAGCTGAAAACAATCAATACAAATTCCAAATTCTGTATCCAAGCAGAAAAATTGCTATCACACTGTAATGGTTCATTTGAGTTATTTGCCATGCATTCTGACATACCCCAAGGGGACAGACATAAGGGTGCAGTAGCAGAGTTTTATAAATTAAAACTAGATGATAGCTATACTTTAGCATATATTAATATTTCTGTGTGGTCCTGTAAGACTGAAGTGGCAGTTTAGCAGACAGCAAACTGGTCTTCTGCCAGTGAGACCACTGACTGTATCTAAGAAGGTACCAGTTCATACAGCTGCAGGTTACGCTCAGGAGCAATTTAAGAGTAATCTAATATAGAGGCTAAAGATACAGTGTCATGAGAATGATTCAGTCAGCAAACATGATCAGCTACACCTGTGTGAGCCGATGCAGGCAGGATGCAGGAACAACCACAAAACCAGGGATTAAAGGCAAAGAACAAATTTAATCTCAATACCTCATGGATTGGGGAATCTCTGAAGCAGCACCTGGGCAAAGGCAAGCAAGCAAGGGACGCAGGCACCATGGAGCAAGAGAGAAACCTTATTAGCAAGAGAGCCCTTGTTAGCAAGGGAGTGAGAGAGCTCCCACTTGCTGTTTGGGCCTGTATTTCAAGGATTCAGGCAGGCAGAGTTTTCTGCTGTGCTTTGATCTCTTCAACTGCAGGGCAAAAATCTCAGGCATGTTTGATAGGGTGCCCCTGAGTCCATCCCAGGCCTATGTTATCTGAGTGAAAATGTTCTACTTGTTGAGCACACAAAACTAAGCAACTATTAGTGGGATATATGTGTGAGTCACTTAAGCATGTTTACAGTCCTCCTTGCCAATCCTTGCCAATACTTTCCCACATTACCTTAGCATGTGTATTAATTTAGATGAAAAGAAAGCAAGCTTTCTGTGGACTGAACATGAACAGGAAAGAGAAGGAGAAAAAAGGATAGGAGAGGATGAAAGAGGAGGGGAAAATAGAGCGGGGAGGAGAGGGAATGGAGGAGAAAAGGGAAAGGGAATGAGGAAGAAGGACTCAGTATGACACGGTCAGCTCTTGCTTGCTTATGGAGTTATACATGGAAATTCAGAGCTGACACCCTCCTTCTGAAACATTATCTACATATGGAATTCAGTGGGCCTCTATACAGGACAGGCTGCTTTCCAGATTGGATCAAATAATAATCTTGAAGTCTGGGATTTCAGCTTGAAAAAGTTAAGTGTCTCTTATTAGGCTTCTCTTTCAAAAAAAAATATTTCTTTTTGGTCCCAATTAATTATTCTCCGTGATTAAGTGGCTGGTCAGCTCAGTGATCAGTTTCTCAATAGTAGTTATGCCTGTTATCTTTTCCTTTACAAAGGGCATACTGAAAAGGAAGCAATGTAGCAGTATGAGTCTGCATCCTTTTTGCTTGTAGATTTTTTTATTTAAAAGTTGTGAAAAAATTAGTCATAGGTTTTACTTTAAAGATAAAGGAAATGCTAAGCAACATTCCTGCCATTTTCATAATCAGTTGTCTAAATTCATTTTGGAATTAATTTTCTCTGCTGAGATGAAAGGGTCAGTGCATTAAATCCCTCACAGACAAATCTCTTCTCTTAAATATTTTAATAAATATGCTTGGTCACAAAGAACCAATTATAAAATAAACAGTAAGTTTGAGTAAAAAAATACTGTTTTCTATTGTATTTAATCTGGAAGCACGTTACTACTTAAGTGTCGTGGTTTTCCAGTTTGCCATTAAAAACATCAAGACTAAAGGATTTCATACAGTACTTGATATCCAATGCCATGAAACTGAAGTAAGAAAAAGCCCCCAAATTTTCAAAATAAAGGTTGTCCTTTTTATCAATTGGAGTGATTAAACACTGAGCCACTACTACTACAGGAAAGTAGTAGAAACTTTCTTAACCTCCTTAAAACAAGGCTGGAGGCATTTTTGGATGATGGACTTGTGCTTTGTCAAACATATATTAGTTTGAATGTGGACGAACTCAGAGAAACATTTTGGCCATGGTTAGAAGACTAGACAATCTAAGAACACCTTTCTGGAGTTGAATTCTTATAAATCTGTAAATGAAAGTACAGTTTAATTTTATTTTATTTTTTTTTTACTGTAAAAGTAAATTAAAGTACTTTGCTAACGTAAACAGGATCTGAGTATAATGTGAACAATAAGTAAACAAAAACAACAACAAAAATAATGTAGAAAACCCATCTTAAAGAAACAGAGCTTCTTAAGCTTTGGTTTTTTTACAGGTTACTTGTCAGGAACTGAAGACAGCTTAAGTGAAAAGAAGTGATTATATTTAGAATCACAAATCCAGGTACTGGTTAATTGCTATGATTTAACCTGGAAGGTGAGTGAGACCAGTCGATTTTATCACTAAAACTCCAAGTACATGGCAATGTCTTTATTTATTTGTATGGCAGAGTTGGACTCATAGCCTGTTCAGCAGGATTATCAATGCACCACAGCTTGTAAAAACCTCTAGTTTTTCATAGCAGCTATTCTAGCTTCATGAGCAATCTTTCCTTCTTGTATTCTCTAGCGGTTCCTCTTAATGTTTACAACTATGTCACAGGCACCAGAGTGAAGGACAAAGAATCAAAACATGGAACTACTCTGAAATGTAGCACCACAACTGAAGGATGATAATGTTTGAATGCTGGTTTCTAAGGATGTTTCTCTCACTGTTTAATCTGTTCTTGAAAGCTACTTCTGTACCTCTGATTGCACTTGTTACCCTCTTTTGTGCCTTTTCTGGTTCTCCTATATCCTTTTCAAATGACCAGAATTCCTTGCAATATTCAAGTTTATACAATGATATAACAACATTGGGGTGTTTTTCTCAATCTTATTACTTAGTAATTTCTAACATCTCATTCTTTTCATTTTCTTGAACAGAACTGAATTTTTCACAAAATGACTCGAATCGACTCCATGACCTCTTTGAAGATTGATGAGTCTTTCATCATAGGTTTATGTATATGTATGATATATGCTACAGTTACTTTACCTACACAAATAACTGCACCTCAGGTGCTGTTGTTATCTACTGCCCTAACAGGCCTTGCAAACTCTGTTCCTCTCCTCCAGCAGTGCCGCAGATGGTGTTGCCCACCCCACCTTTGATGTGTCACACCACTGCCAAAGCTACTCACTACGCTTGCTCCCAGGTTTCCTGCTTCAGAAAATCACTGTTGGCCGTCATCCCCTGCTTTCCCAACCAACTACACTCATTTTCTGCTGATGACCTTCATGGATATTTACTATAATAACCACTTGGTTTCAGGTCTGGTGAGGAGGGCTGTAACAGAACTACTGGGGATGTCAGTACAGGCTGAGGATGGAGATTCTGCATGCAGCAAGGGGTCAGAACCTTGTTCCACTCTCTCAATCTGCAAATTAATACTACTCCGAATTGCAAAACGTGTCCTTTATCTTACAAGGAAGAGGTTGGCACTAGTATAATTTTCCTTTACAGCCTAAATTTGCTCTAGATATACTGATTTTTCATAATTTCATACAGGAAAAGCAACACAGGTATTTTAAATAATTCTCCAGATTTCCCTATAATTCCAATTTCAAGGGGTCCAACTAACTGTCTGGGACAGTTAGTACCCAGATACAAACTACTCTAGCAACAATTTGATAATAAGCCCAGGCCTCTTCAAGTCAGTATTTGTTAAATGTGGGTATTGCAAATTCAGTTCAGTTTTGAGCAACACTTTCATTTCTGACTGCAATGAGTAAGTAGGGATGAATATAGTCAGAGCCCGTATGAAGCCTGTCCAGTGCGAATTTTATCACTTCAGAGAGAAAAGGATGATGTAGTCATAAAATTCCACCATTCTTCTGGAAAGACCAAAACTAATCGAGCAATACCTGTGCCTCCCTAAGGAAAGGTCAGAGTGAAAAGAATACCAAGTTAACAAGATGATTCAGCAGGCTGGAATCGTATTTCTTTTAACTTGACATTTAGACTGAATTAACATCCTGAACTTACTCAGCAAGCAATGGAGCTCAAAGCAAATTCATTTAGTCTTATGTTGAGCAAATCCAAAATGTGCCAGGCTGACATGACTAAGCACCTACTGAGCCTTGACCATCCTGGAGCACAGAAGCATGAGGAGGGTAGAAGAGCTTTTTCACTACTGAACAGTGAAGGAAAACATGCAAAAAGAAAAGGCTCCCAGGAGTAGCATGCAATTAATAAAAGGCCAAGGCCAGATTGCCAACCACAGTTACAAATTTTCTTCATAAAGAGCTTAAAGATTGATGCAGAAAGGCCAGGTTAAAACGATGTGAAATCAGTTCTTTCAACACGACATTTAGACAGAACTAATATCCTGAACTTGCTCAGCAAGCGAGAGAGAGAAAAGTATCAGGTAAGGTCTTCAAACGCTTTTAGTGAGCACTTGCAAGCCATACCAATAGAGAAACTAGAAAGCAATATCCAGGTGAAATAGTTGAGTGAACTTTCCCAGAGATAGGTGTTTTTCAAGGCCCAGCTCCTACCGGATGCATCAGAGCAGAGCACAATGCTATTGGTGTTTAACTAGGGAGATCTATGATCAGAAACCAGTGGCGATACTCATCCTATTTTCTGTGCAAGACAATGGCCTGCATGCAGTGTTTCACTGACTTTTAAACAACCTTTAAGCATGTCCAGTGAGATTGCTAATAGGAATAAAAAAAAATGCATATACTTCAGTGTTTGCTGGGTAGGGAAAACTCCATTCATCTTAGGAATGTTTGCTCAATTATATATATATATTTTTTTTTAATTTAGGCTCAGAATCTTTATGAATTTCTTTCCTTTCTACTTCTGTGCAGAATGGTTTTATTTTGTTTATATTTAATCTTTAATAGGCCAGATATAAGTAGCAAGATCTCAGCTAAATGGAAACTCCTCTTTCCACATGTTTGGGGCAGTTTCAGGTGAGGTGTTACATTACGAGATAAAATGGATGTTACAACCTTCTGAAACACTGGAAAGCTGTGCCTCCTCTCCCTTGTATGTGACTAGAAACAAAACAATCCGATATTACTTAGATCCCTTTAGTAAACACCTTGCATGCCTTTTATTATCTGAGAAGCTGTTTAGTTGACAGATCTCCCGTTTGAATTTAGATTACCTCTCTTAAGTACAGCAGAAAGTCTGCAATATACCCTAAAGGCAGCCCTAGCACATGCTCAGCTGTGATTAATCTAGCTGCTTAGCAGATGTCAGCTGAACTACTGAAAGTCAAACAATCACCCTACCATTGTAAACTCAGATGACTCTGGCTTGAGGTAGGATGACTCTGTTGCTTGTTGTTTCAAGATGCGTGTGATGTAGACACTTTAAAAGAAGAACCATGGAAAAAAGATGCCTAACAAACAGGAAAGTGAAGCCTCAGACCCCTCAATTTTAAAAATTAAGAGTGAATGTTCATTCTTTTTACTTTTATATCTTGTAATATCAAAGGAAGAATTAATTCAGGCCACAAAGGGGACAGTAGTTAAGTTACAATGAAAACTGTACGAAACAGAAAAGTTGGGAGAGGGAATGGATTAAGCATTGTCTTCTTAAAAATAACTTGAGAAAGAGTAATACATTTTATGCATATTTCTCCGAAGGAAACATTGGCTACGTATGATCATATCTTTTTCTTTCCTATCATTTACCTGTCCAGAGAGATATTTATTTACTGCACAATGTTTCCTGAGATTTTTAAGTTGAAGATCTCTACAATTAAGTAGTTAAAGAGTTCATCTGACAAATGTATTACTAACAAAAAGAAATTCAAATGAAACCTGTCTGATAAGAAGAGATGTAAAAGGCTCTGTGTGGTGTGATAGATTGGTATCATTTCAACTGGGAAGGTTTGGACAACTGGTCTTTCAGTGAAGGAGGCTCCCTGTAAAACAAGTGTCAGGTGCAAACTGGAAGGTGCCTTAACAGTATCCTTTTTCTTTGAGATGTTTTGAAGAGCCATATGTTCATACTTAATTAAAAAAAAAAAAAAACAAAAACTCTCAAAGCCTCTACTCTAAATACTTCATGAGGACTGTTCTCACTCTGCTGGAAGCTGCTGTCCATTGGGACACAGCGTGTTTGCCCCAGACCTGCCCAGGCACAGCTTGCCTGCCCAGCACAAGCTGCTCCGAGTCTTTGCTGCTGTCAAGGCAGTAGCAGCACTCCCTTCCTCCTCCTCCTCCATCCTTGCCTTCCTACCTTATCCCCCTGCCACCAGTGCTAAAACAAGATTAATTTTCAGCCAGCTGATTGCCCCAGTGTTTAATCCAACTGAGTTACACTGGGTATTGAGCCCTGCAGGATTATATTCCATCAAGGCTAGTAATTAAAGGCACTCAGAATATTGCCAATCTATTTTCATTGACTCGGATTAATAAAATGCTACCTGAAATATAAATCTGTCTGTCTGAAAGATTATTGGCCCTATTTCTGCCATCATTTTTCACTTGTGACAGTGGCTCTCACTTTACCATCAGGCCCACCGAAATAAGTAGAGCCAGCTGCGCAGTAAGATACTTGTAAATTGAAGTATGACCCCAGTTTTGATCTACTGCAGAACACAGAAGGTAATTTCCACTGACTCACTGTGAGACAGAGTCAAGTACTGTGCAAAGCAGCAACGATTTAGTAAAGGGGAAGAATTCCATAAAATATCCTGGCTGTTTATTTTAATAACAAAGGAAAAAACAAGTATAGAGCAAAGGGAAAAAAACCCACCCTGTAGTAATACTTACTGGGACTGACTGTACGAACGTGACAGAATGCATAATTATAATGTGAAAAATAGTGTGACTTTTCAGCATTTCTTTGCCACACTGATGAGGCTCGGTAAGCTGAATAGCAGTATTTGCACTTTTACCTTTGTTAAACCCCAAGGGCAACGAACTATGTGAGAGCTGCACATTCATTACCATATCACGTCATGCATAATGAACAAGGTGGTGAAGATGGAGAAGGTGGAAAAAGGCTTATGTAGAACCACAGAAACCTTCTTGGCATTTTATAAGCAGACTGCACTGCAACAACAGAAACGTTTCATTTGCAAAGAGGTAAATTACAGATCAGTTAAGGTCAAAATTACTCCCATAGTGACATTTTTGCACCGGGAAACTTCATTCAGAAACCGCATTCAGAAAAAATGCAAATTTGAGACATTTCTGGTGGTACCCAGGTTCCTCTGGGCTTCTCTCTTGTTCCCTGACAATATGCCTGACAGAGATCTAAAATGCCTGGGCTTTTAGTGCCTAGTTACCTCACAGAGCAATTTTTTTCAGGACGCTGGATCTCACAGGCATTTTAGCTCATCAGCTCCAAGGATTTCCAGGCCCTTTTGTTCCATGTCTTTTTGCCTAAGCAACTGCTGTACAAAGGCACCAGTGGTTTCAGGGTCAAGAGGAGATTATTTTAGTTTCAACATCAAAATGTCCCAGTGGAGGATTATGTCAAAATAAAATACTGCTGATTTCCTGATCTGTGAAAAATTGTGAGGTTAAGATTTTGTGTATGTCCCCCACCTTGCCCAAGACAAGAAATCTCTCCATCAAAAATCTCAAACTGGGTAAAAGACCAGAAAGTCTATTTCCTAACCAGCTCTATTTAAAATAGTATCCACGATTGTCTGAAGTCAAGGAAGAAAGCCAGAAACTTAGATTTATGTTCATACAATGAACTTTTTTATACAACAAGCTGCCTTTAAGGAAGAAAATTCTAGTTTTCTTCACATGCAAATTAAAATTAATTAAAATTAGAACTCCATGGAAATGAAAGACATGGAACAGGGACATATTTTTAAAAGCATGAATAGCTATCTCTATACTACTAAATAAAACCATTCCACAAAGCGAGATAACGCTCTTGTCCCCAATCATCCATCCTGCCTAACTGTTGGCATCCTTGGCTCCCTAGCAGAGATTTGCCTTCGCAATCACTAAGACGATGCCCTCAAGCCACGATGTGAAAGACAGAAAGCATCAGCAACAACTCCCAGTAGGTGGCATGGACAAGTCCACATCAAGTTTGGGTCCCTCCTTTCTACATACTCCTCTGACTTGTGCAGCAAACTTGCACTCACCGGCACCTCTGCTATATAGATCAGGGCATAGCATATGAACTCTCAGCTCCACACTGTGAGAGCTCCACGCTGTAAGAGCTGGAAGGCAGCCCTCGTGTCATTTCAGACACTTTGATTTGGGAAAATAAAGAAAATATGAACTACCATGTTTGAAGTCCACAGGGACACTATGTAAGGTCCGAAGGATACACAAGGCAGCTTGTACCATTTGCTTCAAGGCCAAGGATGGTTCCTGACCACGTGAAAACATGACAACATTGAATATGCATAGCTACCTGTACGCATGCTCCTGGGTGCAGAGTCCACACAAGTTTCTAGAGTGTGTACAAATTGAGAAAGTGACCTGCCCACTTCACACAAATGTTAAGTATATACTGTGAAGACAACATAACCTCGCATCACTGCCAAAATGTTGTACTTATTCTCATTTAATCTGTTATATTCATATTACACATGGGTTTGCCTCCATTGAAAATAAATGTAGGTTTCATAGAAGAACCATACATGTACCACGTAACTCTTTAGCAAGGCATAATGGTGAATACACCATAAAAATATAATATATAGTAGGTGATACGAATATTAGAATATGAATAGAAGTTGAGCAAAATTAATATCTATTACAGGTAGGTTAGGCCACCTTAGCTTTAGTCAGGTTAAGCTGAAGCTATAGGATCAGAAAACATCAGAGATGTAAGACAGAGATGAACTGGGCTTTCTCACCTTTTGCTTGGGGATGAAACAGTTCTAGTGCCAAGTAGCTAGTGAATCTAAATTTGTGGTAAAAAAGTACAATCAATCTCATAACTTTATGTAGTTTAATACATTTCTATTATTGAGATAATAAAAGCTTGACAGCTCAATTGCATTCCTCTGGCCATAAACCTTGAATATGTATTTAAGCAGAGGTTCTCATGCAGATGTGTAAGTTATTCAAGTGAGCTAGCCAAAAAATCCTATCTAGCTGGTAGGATTATAAACTAATGAAACAATGGATTAGAAACGTTGAAACAATATTTGTTCTAGATGTTACGTATTTACCTTTCTTCCTTTACTTGCATTTGATTTTAATTCTCTAAGCACATAATCATCATTTGCGTGCATTTCATATCTCTGTAGCATGTGGATTTGTTATATCATACAGGCATGCCATCGTTCCTCACTACATGATTAAGTTCTCAGGTGAAATTCTTTCCCTCTATTACTGCCAACTTATACACCCTCAGGCACTATAGCTTGAGCTCTCAGGATTTTCAGCAGTGAAATAGGGGCTAAACCAAGGAGCTAATAAATGGTAATAGCTATTACAAATGTCCGTGGGCAAATCCTGTAGTCGCAAGTAACACAGCTCTAACGTGGAGGTGGAATAAGGGTGGAAAAAGTCAAAGCTAACATCCTTGCTAACACTCTTTGCATCACCAGAAAAGAAGCAGAACTACATTTTGGATTGCGACTGAAAACTTTGCTATATACATTACAGTTTATGCGCATTGAACCAAGGCCGCCTGCTTTGGCTTCCCACCTGGACAGCACTGGCTGGGGACAGGCATAAGTAATCTCACACAATGGCATGGTTAATGTGATACCAAGTGCGTGGTGGTCAACAGAGAAGGAAGCCCTTTGACATTGCACATTTGTTCTTTTTCACTGCACAACAGCATCCCTTTGCAGATACACCCTCAGAAGTGTTTCTCTGGGGGAAACACGCAGGTTGAGCAGAGCACGGTGCTACATGTAGGACAATTTACTTTGCTCCAAGACTTCTGCCGGGGATTCTGCCTGTGGTCACAAGTTGGTCTCTTAAGTGGAGTTAAACTACAGGAGAGTAAGCAAGTGTGGCTCAGTTCTCAGTGCTGAAATGTAAGTAAACAAAACCCCATTCTTTACCCTGCAGAACACCCTTCTGTACATTTAACTTTTCCACTTTTATAACTGGTGAGCAAACAAATATCTTATGCTCTTACTTATCAGGAGAAACCTTTACCAAACCATCCCCTGAGCTGAGACATTGTGAGTGCTTGGTATTGATGTACACCACTTGCTGTAAACGGAAAGACTTGTGAGACCACAGCCTGTTCTTTATGGACATAATGCATCCAGAGATTAAAGCATCAGATCTTAAATTTCTATTAGCTTGTTATTAAAGATTGTGACAGGCTTATTTCCTCCCTAGTTTATCTAAAGAATGAAAAATGGCAAACCCAATGAAATCCTATTTTCTGACCAGCCATTAACTTGATTTACAATGAATTTGTACAGTCCCTGATTTATGCCAATGTTGTATTCCTGCTTCTCTGCAAAATACAAACAATTAATTAATGATTTATGCTTATGCAAGCACAAGGGAAAGAAGATCATAATCTCTTTTCATGCCTGTTTCCCTTCCAGCTTGCTCAGTCCTCAAAAAATGAAGACTGATCTGTTCACATGTGCTTCAACAGTCAGTCGACACTTTTAAATTAGAAATACAGAGAACAACCCTGAGTGAACATATCTGTAACCCATGGGTAGACATGTGTCTATGCAAGACCTGACAGCAGCTGAAGTCTTCTGAACACTTTGAAAAGTATTTTATATTGGATTGACTCACCATACCTTTATTCTCCTAAAAGCTGAGATGCTGAAATTACAAGCCTTGCAGCTATACATAAAGAAAAATATGTTAGCTATCTCCTTTATTTCTCAGGGTTTCACATTTTTCTCTGCTGTTACAGAAAAGACTGGATTTTGTCCCCTTGGGACAGACTCCTTCAATAAAAATCAGTATAAATATAGTGCACAAAACTGAAATATTTTTACAGTAGAAAGCAGTGAACCCTCAGAATCAATGCTAGATTTGTAGTATCTTCATGATAGCTACATAACAATCTTTTCACCTCTTGGGCAAATCTTAACAGTTATGAAAGAGAATAAGTTAGCTCTTTAAAAATTAAGGATGCTTGTAAATCTTCCTCTGAGCTACTCGAAGCAACTTTTTAATCCAGAAGTCTTCCCATTTAAAATAAAAAATAAAAAAATCAGCTAACAGGAATAATCAGTTTGTGCTTCATTGTAATGTCCTTGAACAGAAACGTAACAATAGAACTCTCTGAAATACGGAATGCTGGCATCTGAAAATTGCTTATGAAAGTGAAAACAAGTATTTTTAAAGTCCTTATGAAATAAGGACAAAATTCAGTGCCAAAATGCTACAGATTTTGTTTCGATAGTTATATTACACTTGTATTTTGTATTATGACCTGGCATTAAATAACAATGATAATAATGGCATAACCATTTAACTATCATACCAATTTTTTAAAAAAAATCATTGAAAACAGGTATTATTTTCCCAAAAAGAAATAATTGACATACTGTATCCTTATTTTCAGATGAAAGTATTTCCTTGTTTGGTTGTAACACAACAATTTACTTCTTTTAGTGGGACTCATCTTACATCTCTGTTGCTGACAAAAGTTTTCCGCTTTGGGAAAAACCTCCTTGGATGTGACTTATTTTCTCTATTCACTACAGAGGAATGTAGTCAAAAAAGTTAGACTACACGGATGCTGAAAATGCCTTAAATTCTGACAGTTCTGAATACTGCACATTGTCCTTCTGTAGAGTAGGAATAGTAGTAACATATTTACAAAGCAATGGAAAATCTGTGTATATTCACAGCATTTTCGAACCATCAAAGGAAAAGTTTTAAGGAAACCTCTTCCCTGAAAGATGGAAGGAGGAGATCTGTGCATGCAAGGTATGTATACCGTGCCTGGTATCAGGGTAAAGGAGAAAAAGGAAGCAATAAGACTCATGGTCTGTGCAAGAGGAGAGTGGTTACTGAAGTGATCAGAAAAAATTTAAACAGAAAAAGAGTTGATATGCTAAGAAGTTTATATTTATGCAAGACCATTTACAGATTGTGACCTGATTATAAACAAATTACATATTCAACAGAATTAACTAACTTAATGCAAAATAGCAAGAGCAACATTTTTTTTGCCTTTATTTTTTCCAAGCATTCCATGACTTTTTTATTAATAATTTTCAAAATAGCTGTCCCAGATATCCCCTCACCTACAGGATTCTGAGAAATTTCATCATGGCAGAAGCCAAGAAAACTTGAGTGCTAATTGGAATGCTAATTGCTCTCATAATTTAAAGCCCATTCTTCTACCAAAAATCCCAAATCAAACAATAAAACTGCATGTCCTGAGTGTTGTTAACACAGAATAAAAAAAAAAAGGCCTGTTACCAGCTTTGTGTTTTAGCTGTGTAGAATTTGTTAAAGGTCAAACAACTGTTCAGTAAGCAAATATTGAATATTGACTGCTGTGTGACAGTTGGAGGCTGTACAGAAAACCTGGAAATATTCATTTTGATGATTTTTGTGATGATGTTGATTATAAGCTATGTGATTACATTACTTTGTAACATTTGGTAATACAACAGACCTCTTTCATTACATTTTGCTAAGATTTATTCAAATTCTCTCAGTGTAACGTGAGACTTATAATTCAATTAAGTTCCCATATACTCATTATGATGTGACAGAAAACATCTATCTATTCATATACAAGTTGGATCCCTTTTTGCTTGTGAATTCTATGCAATTATTATATCTTTACAGCAAGGTTTATAAAGGAAAAGCAAAGTTATTTATCATTTGTTCTCTATTCCACCAGAAGTTAGGAGAGAAAGTGTACATGAAGACCCAAAGGGAAGAAATAAAATTTATGAACACAGAGTGAAAAACAACATGATATGGTTATCTAATGAGAGTAGCTGACTGTCTGGGCATAGATGCAGTTCGGGTCAAATATATTTAAAATTAAAAGTCAAATGCCAAATGTACTTACATTTGAAAGAGATGAGCTACAGGAATCAAAGGACCATGTCTACATCATCTTCACCTGAATTATGTTTCTTAGGATTTCTTTGTTTCATTAAATAACCAGAAAGATTTTAAGATTCACTTCTAAAAGAAGGCCTATGACTACAAGCATGTTTTTATTTAGGGCTTTTAGAAGATAGAGTTAATGGTACGTAATTGCTTTATCAGTTTTCTCAACATAAGTCATAACTTCAGTGCCATCAAAGATAAAGTTTCAGAAAATTGAGTTTCTCTATAAATAGACACATGAGCATATGAAGGAGTGATGGAACAATTATTACTTTTCCATCCTACTCTTTGTATTATGTGAAGATAATTTCTTTTCAGTTTAAATCATTGAGCATTCTGCCCTAATGTGTTGTCTTCCTACAAACAATCATTTCCAAATGAGCTGGAGAACTGGAAACAGTCACAGGAGTGATCCTTCTACTTTATAATCATTTCCTGACCACTTTAATGAATAATGATGCAATAATTGCTTTTACAGATATTTTTAACTGTTCCAGATAGTACAGACATAAAGCGTGATTAAGGAAACAGAAGTCATAAAAATCTACATCTCTCCTTTTTCTCTCAGACTTTCTTTGTGGGTAAGGGAGATTTCAAAACCACCACTGTCATTTATATCCAATACCTTAAAAATATATTGGAGTTGGAATCTCACCACACAGAATTCAAAATTAGTTTCTTCTGGTTTATAATTGAGTCACAATTTCACTCTGGGGCATTACTTCTTAAGTAAGAGACAGAAGCACTTTTCCTCCACTAAAAAATTTGGTAATTTGAAGTCTGGAAGAGAAGTAAAAGAGAGGCAGCTCTCTGCAGCTTAACCCTCACTGTCCCCATTCTCCTACAAGGTGACAAGACTCAGAAAGGTTCAGGGGATGGGATAAAAAGGTGACTTTGTTCTCCTATGACACACGGAAGTCAGAAATCATGTGGCACTTTTCAAAAGAAATAACACAAGATGGAAATAGGTAATTCCCCTAACTGAACCCACATTTTGGTCACTAGCTAAACTAGCAGTGTGTGAGGAATTAAGGATTAGTAGGTGCACCGTAGTGTGGAGGACAAGACATACTGGCAAGGCCAACTTCTGTCTCATGTGGGCTAGTCTTAAAATCTTCATCAAGTACTTTTTTTTTGCATTTTTGTCAAAAAACAAAGTAGAACTAGGCTAATGATTTGAGAAAACATAATAAATGTTTTCCATCTACCTTTTCCTCACTGTTCTCAAGTAAAACGAAAAAACCCAACACAGTAGTACTATCAAGTCTGGTCACAACTCCATCTACTCCAGAACCCCATGAGACAGTGTGACCGCTGGCCCTTTGCCCCCTTTAACACATGGTCTATTGCACTGAGCAAGAACTGCATGGTCAGATGTATATTACACTATGTGTTTAAGACTTTGTGCTCTGCTTACAATCCTTTTTATTGTTTTCCATGTCCTAGCTGCATTCCATAACTAGCTGCTGAGCTTTGTTCAGGCACAGCTTTTGATGAAAGAAGATTGGCAACGAGAGGAGCCAAGATGAGAGTCTCCACAAAACCAATCTGAAAACTTATCTTGAAACAACGTTCTGGGATTCTTCTTGTCCTTAGGAAGGATTTTTATGTGCAAGTGGGAGATAATGCAAACTGAAGAGATCCCTTTTAAAAGTTTCACTAATTTTCATTAGGCTGGTTCATATGAGTTCTCTGGGCCCCTTAGTGGAGGATTTTAATCATATTGTGCCTTCTGCACTACAGTGATCATATGCTAATCTCTGTAATTCCACATTTGGGACCCCACTTTTCAAAGCGTAAACAACTGACACTGACTTCACAAAGAACATTTCTCCAGAGGGAACACAATGGTAGAGTCACAGAGAGGCATTATAAGCCAAAAACTGAAAAAAATAATCTAATTGCACTAGGAGAAATAAACCAGTCTCAGTTTCTTTCTCTCATTCTGTAGAATGTGCATAAATAAAATATATGTGAATAATACTTTGTGATGGGGAAAATTTTGCCCCTTTCTACTTACAGGTATTAGATGCATCATCTCTAAAGGAAAACTTAAAGAGGAAACTGAATTAACTGAAAGAAGAAACTGAATTTCAGCATCTGCAGGAATGGAAGAACAGGTTTCATAAATACAACAAACAAGATCAGCATAAGTGAAAATATGGACTCAAAGGGAAGAAAAGTCTAATAAAAATATTTGCGTTTCTCTATGTCTTAAATTCTGATGCATTGCCAAGTTTCCTAACAGATTCTGAAACCACAGGTTTTCTTCAGCATTCTGTTTTGAGTGTTATTTTGCTTAGCACCTCTGAAATGCTCTCACTATTCAGAGCTAACATTTTCCTGGGATTTGCTCAATCTGCCCCACCTCTCGGGCCAGGCTGAACTTGGCTCCTCTGAGTGTGTTGCACAAGGACAAGGACACCAGCAAAGGCCATCTGCAGAACCAGACTCAACCATCCAGATCAAGCCATTCTGGAAAAAAAACCTTTAAAGAAAATATCTTGAGCAATTCCAAAGGGGCTTCAAGCTTGATAAATGGCAAGAGCTCTGAGATAATAGTACAGTCATGTTGTAATATTGTTTAATGGCATTTGCTGTTAACATTATTCATACAGGGATGCTATTGACTTGTAATTCTTTGAAGAGACGATCTTTTATAAAGCCCGCATTACTGAAATCCCTGTGTCTTTTACCATTACACAGATTGCAGATGAATTCATAGGATCTGTTAATGCCTCGAGTGACAGAACGCTACAGCAACTGACTAAATTTAGAGAAAAAAAAAAGAGAAAAGCAGACCTATAATTATTGTCCTTGTAAAGAGAAAGTGCAGGCACTGTGCCAATTCTTGCATTAACTATCCCAAATCTATTAAGATATTTCTTCCACTTCAATTAATTTACATTTCAGTATTAATAACGGCATAACTTCTACACTCTTGATCTCAGGTGCAATACCATGAATGCTACAATGTTCTAACATAAAAATTTCTTTGTATCTTCCAAAAATATGAAATGCATATTTTAGAAATTTTACCAAGCAGCTGAAGCTAGGATAATGCACTTATTATTTTTGCAATGCTCCCACATTTCTTCTAATATATTACACAGAGGGTCATAGAAGGACTTTAATCTATGAGGCCAGAATATTGCAAGATAATTAATTTTTTGCCCGCACCAGAAAGTGACATCATTATAACGGATGTAATAACATCTCTTACCTTTTTTTCTTATTATTATTATCCTACCTACTTTTTGTAGTTTGATGTAAGAACTAATATACTTTTATTTGTTATTTATTTGATCATCTCTTCCTCCAGTTTAAAACATGACATACTTTAGCATTTCGTAATCTACCCTGTTTACTACAGAATAGTAGAGGTTCTATTCTGGAGTAATAAGTTAGAGGACCTCAGACTAGAGGAAAAAAGTCTGTATTTCAGGGACTATGTCATGATATGGTCTTTGAGAATTTATATATACATCCCAGAAACTGTATAAAATGCAAGATTTCAGGATTGTGGTACTGGAGGTTTATACATCACAGAAAACGCAGGACTGATGCATTTTCTGATTGAGATTCTTTTTGCTGAAATATAAGCTATCAAGGAAATATTTTACAAATGCCATAAAAACATTAGATACTTTGTGTAAAAAAATTAGGGTTTAGCTAGTCAAGACTTTACAAATGCTTGGACAGATGCTATGACCCTGAGTCATAGCAACTCTAGAGAGCAGATACAACCTAATCCTCATTGGAGTTCCTTTGCATCTCACAAGCATTAGTTTCCTGAGACTTGCCCTCCAACAGATTATATGAAATCAGGTTTGATTCTTTTTCACTTCCACCATTTACAAAATTTCTCAGGCCTCCCTAACCTCAACATCCCAGAGGCTTCCTGATCATTCTCGAAAGCGCAGGGAGGACAGAGGAGAGAGGATTGTGGAAAATGCTATTCTTTCTCCCTTTTTTTTTTTTCCCTCTGGATCATCAATTAATCAATCAACCTAGCCCTCCACCCCATCTACCAGTCTCCATGTCTAAATACAAAATGGCTACTGATCACATGTATCTTTTCTATGATACTTTGTTCCCTCAGTGTTTCCCACAGCTTCTTGAGACCCAGCAGGCAGATCAGTGAGATCTACTACTACTTTTAATATAACTGAGTTTTTAAAAAGGGGGGCAAAATAACACAAGTCTACACGTAGACCTAGAAGCTAAAGCACATGTTACAGCAGTGTCATCCATATAAGTATTTGTATGTTGTGGGTGATGTCTGCCGTCAAGAATGTCAGTGAGGGCTGAGGGAAAGACGAGCCAAAAGTTTAAGAAAGTTGTGTCTTCTGTATATTAGTAGTAGCACACCTAGTATCACACATGAGATCCCTCTCCTTTTTTTAAGGTGATGGATACTGCTGCCCAGGGACTAAATATAATCTGCAACTCAATTTAATGGTTTACAATCAAGAGAAATTTTTTCCATATTACTATTACACAGCATTAAGGGGACTACTAATGTGTGATTTATCAAAGGGATTTTAATGGCCTGCTCAGCACTCAACTAGGAAAAGATTTGCTATCTGGGCTTCAAGCGTTCTGAAAGTTTTGACAAATCATGTAAAAGCACAACCTTAATTCCTTACAACTAATCAAAATGAAAGTACATCCACTTTAATTCTGTATGAGAGCCTCTGTTCAGGGAATTACTGTTCTCCCACCCCCCCCACCCCCCAACCCCCCATTTAACACCTTTAGTTAATTCATCTGAACACTTTAGAGAATTGCTTTTTAGAGAACACCTATATACTAATTCCTGTCTTATTACGCATCATTAAACCATTTCATTACTGTCCCAAGAGTATTCAAACTTTACGATACCACACCCTCTGGCAGGGTCTTTTGAAACATTTGCTTTGGAATATCTGCAGTAACCCTTGAACCAGTCAGAGTCTCAGCATAGTACTAGTAGTAGCAGTAGTAGTATTTAAGGAAAATTTTAAATGTGGTCCAGAATTACAAGGAGAAGCTGATCCCTGGGACAATTCTGAAAATTGGAGTAGAATTGCATTACTTTAGAGTTAAGTGTCCACAGATTAAGAAGCAGAAATTACTAAAATATCATGATCCAAAACCGGGAAGAACTGTTTGCATCGATGTCTTACAGACAGGTAAGTGTTGGTATGGTTACAAACACAGCCTTCACTTAGATATGCTTTTTTTCCTGGAGCACAGTATTTCCAAACCACAAAATCCATATCTATATGGATATTATCTGGTTGTTCTGACTGGAGCTTCAGGAGTACGAAAAAGCTTGGTGAAGGCCTCCTGCCCCTTCCTTGAGGATTTCTGTGGTCTTTTCCATTTCATTTTGCTTTGTTGTTTTGCTCTCTATCATCAGTGCTTCCAAACTCAATAGAAGAGAAATGCAACATAGGTCTCAGAGGAGTTTGCACTAGGGCTAGCACACAGCAGCTTAGCTTACCTGTTTAACAGCGTAAAGGAGGCGCCCGTAGCAGTACATCATGACCATCACAGGGATGACCAAGCAGAATATGAAGAGACAGATGATGTAGGACGTGGACTCGACTGACTCAGAGGACCAGCGTACTGAACAGCTTGTACCCGCACCTTCTATCCCGTAGCTGCTCCAGCCAATCAGAGGTGGCACAGTCCAGACGAGGGAATAAATCCACGAACCCCCGACTGCCAGCAATGCCTTCCGATAGTCAGCGCTGCGCTTGTTGCACAGGGTGAGAGTGCTGTAGCGTTCATAGGACAGGACAGCCAGGGAAATCAGGGACACGATGCCTGCAATGAACCAAGCCATTTAAATGATTACTTTCATTACTTTGTGCGGTATCCATTAAAACCCAAGAAACGAGGTGCTTTTCTGTTTATTATATATTATTGGAAGCAATAGTGAAAGTTATTTCCATTATTCTCTATGCTTAAATCCTCACTGGACCTGGTTGCTCTGTCCACCATATCAAATTTTGTTAAGCTTGTATTTATCTTACATTGGAAGATTTCATACTTGAGAGCTATTCCTCTTCTAGGCAGGTTTTCAGATTTAGCTGTTTTAGCATTACCCAGGGGAAATCCATTTTCTATGTGACCTAATAAAGTGTCAAAAGACTCCCTTGCTAAGAAATATTCAATTTTTAACATCCATTAGCATTTTTAAATATTGCATTGACTATTATACGTGCAAAAAGCTTTATATTAAATATTGGGAGCCCCAAAATGAAAGAAGCTTTTGCACTTTTGCCCTATCAGCTAGACATAGCTTCATTTCTGACTACTCATATATAGAAACAACAGAAAACCTTGGCATGACTGTGATAAGGCAGGTCGTAATTTTATTTACATCTACATCACATAATCAAGTTTAAAAGTGATTTAGGTTAATATGGAGCCCTAGGTGTCAGAGATCAGTTATATCTTCTAGTGGAAGACTGAAAAATCTGGGTTGTAGGACATCTCCACTCTCTTTATCAAGGTTCGGGGTGCCAACCCCCTCTCAAATCTTTATGGATTTGCATGGCAGATTCTTAGTCAATGACTCAATGGGTTTGGGGGTTTTTTTTTTTTGCTGTTTCCTATGTTTTTGTTCTCCTTGCAGCTTCCTTACAGTTCTTGGTGACAGAACACTGGATGCCACTTCCCAGAATTTATGACAGAAGTAGTTTGTTGGAAGAAATTTAACACCATCTTTTCCCATGGTCTCCTAGCCCCTTCTTTTGGTCCTGTGAAATGAAAAACCCAAATAGACCTATGTTGGTCCAGCTCCTTCCTCCTTTTTTTCTTGATCCTTGCCACTAGCAATAGCTAACTATACAGTAGCATTGAGAGATACCCTGCCAAAATTCTCTGGTTTGTACCTAGAAGCTGTACCTACTTCCAGCAAACTTGTTAACAGAAAAGGTGATGTTCAGGGAATCCACAGCTGCAAATTATTTTCCCCCATTTAACTGTCAGCTTCTCATGCAGCTGCTTCCCAGGGGTGGAATAGGGGTGAGTCAGAGATTCCCCTGGGGATAGCACTGGTGTATCCTATACCTGGGCAAAACACCCCACACACATACCCCCACAGAGCACAGTAGGATATTCTCCCCAGGCACAGAATTTTGCTTCTTTCTCCTAAAATTCAGTGACTCATTTCCTAATAGCTGGATGCAGGTGCAGCTATTCCTGCCATCCTGACAACAATTTGCAATCACTTTGTGCAGAGGTGGGTATGGGCAAAGGACCCAGGGGGAATGCAAGCTCTGCTGGCTGCAATAGGATGCCTTATTTCTCAGGGGAAGAGAAGGCAAAAGGGTGTGAGGAGAATGCAACTTTTGAAGAAGAAAACATATTTCTTGGTAAAAGAACCTACTAAATTATTTTCTCAATATTACTAGGAAGTCAGGCCTAAAAAAAAGTAGATACACTTGCAGCTGTAAAAAGACACAGCTCCACTAAATTCAACTGAATTATACAGTTTAAGAGTCTAACTTTAAACCCATTTTAAGGCTGCGCTATTTTAGAGGCAGTGGAGACTTTCTGATTATTCCTCATCTAATCTGATTTCCTGCATAACACAGCTCTTGAAAGCCCTTGGCCACAATTCCTGCATTAAACACATATCTCAATATAGAAAAAAAATAGCAGTTTCTGAATTACAGACTCAGGAACAAAGAATCTACCACCCTCTTCTCACTTTCAGCCCACACTTATTTATCTTCACTTTCTCAGTGTTGCCTCTTTCCATGCTTTTATCTGCTTGACTAAAGAGCTTCTCGCTATCAAAAATGTTTAGCTCATGTAGGTACCTAAGGCAAAAATACAGATTTTATATTTGAAACTTAGGCCTCAGTAAGGTGATATAGATCTTTTTCTGCATTTTAGATTGCAGCATCACGAACCAACAGAAAACAATCTTGGGAACAAGAAATCTCTCCCCTCCCAGCTGGGTTATATTATTCTTGCTCTACCTCTAATGGCATGATGTCCCTCTTTCAAAGAGATAGCAGGCAAGGCGCACTTTTTTTGAGAACATCCTACAGTCCTGCAGGTGCAGTGTTGCCTAGAAAAACCCAAGTGGGATGTTCAGACTTCCTTAGCTCAGGGCCCTTTGCTGTTTTAGCCATTGGGATCTCAGGTCAAGCCTCACTGCCAGCTCCACCTGCTCATCCCTGTGGCCGTGTTACTGCCTGGCAGCTTCTTACAGTGTATATTGTCATGATTTACAGCATTTGTTTACACTTCTTCACGTTTTTCCCTGCAACCTAATATGAGAAAGACGCTCAGCTTTTCTCACAGTGCTATTTATGACAGACAGCTTTATGGAGAGGCTCTGAAGATAACTGGCCATGAATACAGGACTGGTTGCTTTGAGCCAAAGAAGAGTTCTGTCTTTAACTGGCACAGAATTAATGTTCAGTTATTAAATTAGGACCATGGCAATGTCAGTAAAGAATATATCGCACAAAACCACAAAAGTTTCCTTTAAATTACAGCAAATCATTTTTCTTCTCTACACAGAAGAACGTTGGAGATTCTTAATTACACTTCTTGGCAGGAACCTTTTCATCTTTACTCACCTTTTATTATTGAGTTCCACTGACATGACACAAACTACATTTTTCTCTGGAGGACAAGAAGTGTGATTTATGGAATCCCAAACCAAAAAAGTTCAGAGAAAAAAAAAAAAAAAAATCGATGTTTGTCTTTTTGTTACAGTAAGACTTTAAGGTCTATGCTATACCTGAACTTTTTAATAACACTGAAATTAACACCACTGTGCACTGACTTCTAATGCTTTCAAAACAACAAGGGAAAAAGAGGAAAGGACTGAAGAGATAGTTCATAAGAGATGCTAAAAACCAAAAGAATTTAATGTGGTTCATGTGGTTAAAATAAACTAATCCAGGCTAACTATTTAGAAAAAAATTACAGTACTTTGGAAGAATGAAACTTGTGTTTTGAAAGACAGAAAATGATGAAATTAAGAGCCATTAAAAAAAAAAAAACAACTTTTTTTTTTTTCCCCAACAGTGAGATACATTTAACAGAATTGGCTGCAAGTGATGAAAACACCTATTACCCAGGTGAGGAAGAAACAAAACCAACAGAGGCTGTGGCAACCCTCTCTCAGTCTACTTAGTGTGACCTTGTGCAGTGCACACAAAGACACAAGATGTGCCCTGACCCTCTACACCCCAACAGTGCAGCTACATCCAACCTTGATAATGAAGGGCCTTCACCTTAACACAGAAGCCAAGACTGGGCAAAACCAATATAGGATACACATCAAGAAATAAGCCGATTCCAGTATTGTCATAATCCTGGGAAGATACCACTATCGTTTGCTCAGTTATAGCACATTCACAGGTCTAATTTGTCAGACTGAAACAACATCATTTCATAATAAAGGTAAAACCAGGTTTTGTGTCAGTATTTAGTTTGACACTGGGTGGAAGTGAAAAACATGGGTCAGGTGTGTAACAGTAAGTGAATGAGCTTCCAGCAAAAACCTGATGATTGCCTTGCCCTTTATACACCTTTGAATAGCACCAAGTATGATCTTCTCCATGACTTTTCCAAGTACTGAGGTTAGACTAACGGGCCCATAGTTTACTCGGTCTTCCCTCATGCCCTTCTTGAAATCCAGTTTGGATAAAATAGAATAAAGTTTCTCACTTTTCATTGTGCCTCCTATTTTTGTATATCAGAATTATCTCTATGTCATATGCACTTAACTTTTGTGGTGTTTGCCAGGAATCCTGCAGTTATCTGGTATTCTATTTCACACTCTATCTATTGCAGTCATAGGAATTAGTGAGAATCTCAGCTTTAAAACAGAAAGCAATTAAATACTTTAAAATTATGGCTGAGGGAAAGACTTGAATGTAATCTCCATAGTCTTAATAACCAGAAAAGAAATTGAAAAAATTAATGTAAGTTATAAAAAGAAGAAAATAATTATAATTTTAAAGCTAATCACAGTGCTTTATATCAACATTTCATTCTTTTTTTGTAGCAACATTTGTGACTGGGTAGACTGCATATATTAATTTCAAATGAGTAATGTTTTCTAAAATTGCAACAAAATTAAATTCAGGAATTGCACATCTAAATAGAATTTGCCTCCAACAAAAATTTAGAGCCTCAAGCTGGTACCTAGCCAAGTAACTCCATGGGAGTCAATAACAGTAAGAAATGTAATTTGTTCCCCCAACATATCATGCATACACAAGAACAAAGCTGAGGTTCTTACTGAACAGTGCTGAAAGATGACATAAAAATCCACTGCAGATTGCATTACAGGAACAACTAATTATTAAAAAATTAACCACAGAAATAAGTGACTTTGAGACAAGCCCCATCTGAGGCAGGAGCCTTTTCTACACAGCAATTAGTTGCATTAGACAGAGTGCAAGAAATTTAATTTCAAGTCATAAACCAGGACAGGCATCCATTTATAGGACCACCATCTGAGACACTATCTATTATTTACTTTATTTAAAGACCTGTACATTTCTTCCTGGCAGCACAGCACAGAGTATGGCTCTAGGTGAAGGACACAGCAAATCACTGTTTTGCTCCCTCGAGTCTCAACTAAGAGCGTTACACTTTTGTACTAGTTTTTGCTGGTTTGCACTGCTCACTGATGTAGTAATTGGAAATGGGATACAACCTCCTGATGGTCTGTAGATTATGAAAAACTAAGAATCCCAGAGATTCAGTCTACACTGGGTAAATGTTTTCACTACTAACTTAAAGCCCTTGAAGGCCATCATTCTACATCTTGATTAGAGTCCTGGAGCGTCACAGTTGCATGACGTAATGTATATCCTGCACTGTATTTGGCTTATCAAGGACAAGGAAAAGAAGCCACAGGTAAGCTTAGGGAGGAGGTTAGCTTAGCTTAAGCTTACCTTGGAGGAATGCGATAGCACCTTCTTCGACAAGATATTAATGGAGCAAAACTAAATCCAAGCTCTCACAAAAGGTCAAGATGATTTTATCACACTCAGTCTCCACACAGGTTGGTTTTACCCCACTCCCAGTCATTCTCTCATAGCTTTAATGCCCTCACAACCACAAAGGACTGTGTTCAAGAGGTCTGTCTGGGATCTCTTGTGTAACAGGGAGAACCAGGGATTCAGGCTACCAATGCATCAAACTTCTTACTCGTGGGTACCTCCCTGGCAACAAAGTGTGTTTTAGACAGAGCTTTCATATACTTTTGGAGCCCACAGTTGTTATGAAGTGGTCCACTGCTTACAAATCCTGCCCACAAGAACCTTGTTATGCCTCAGGTGAGACTGCTGCTCCCTGTTTGCATTTTCTTGTGTGGAAAGCACATCTGTCTGGAATATACTCACCTGCACCAGCACTGTCTCTTTCACAGTGAGCTACCAGGGAAAGAAATGGCAGATGTGATGTGCCGTACCCTTGATGCCATGCTCCTCAGGAGGGTACAGACTCCTCCATCCACAGGCTGTTGTGTTCTGCTCTTATCAATTGGAAACAGTTTTCTTCGTTACCTGCACAGGCCATTCTTCTAACTCTTCTGCAGTTTCTTCTGATGTTTACACCTGTTTCTCTTTGCACCTTACACCTGGACCAACCTCAGCAACTCCACGACTTTGACTGCCACGTCCTGATGCAACCATAACCAGGCCAACCCCAGCTGTTGAGACCAAGCCAGGGTGAGATCTGGCTGCAAGGCTGATGCAAGGCAGGGAACCAGAGTCCACCTAGCCGTGCTGCTGCTACTGAGACTCAAGGCATAATGGAACCAGCTGTGCACACCAGGCGAGCACCAGACCATCTGCCAGTCATGTACAAAACACAGGGGAGAAATCAAGGGGATAATAAGTGCTGGGCTTCCCACATACCATCTACAAACCCTGTGCTAACATCAGAAGAACCTGCCAGCAGCAGAGGTTAACCAACAGCAACTCTGGCCACCACTGCTCGAAATGGCTTGCTGAAGGAAGAGAAAATGGTGATGCTCCATATATTTACAAAACTCCATATATGTATATGTGTGGCTAAGGAGATCACAAACCTAGAAGAGAAGTGTGAACCGGCAGCTGGTGGGCTAGGACTCACCAAAAACCATCCCTTGCACCCCTCCTGTTGAAGACAGGCCACCAAGCCATGGTGAACAGTGGACTCAGAGAGACAGCAAACAAGAAAGAACATAGTGTGGTAAGGACATTTGCAGGGAAGGAAGAAGTATGCTCCGGTCTCTGTCTAAAAAATGCAGTGTTGATAAATACTTAAAGCCAGCAGCAGACGGCATTGGGTTGTCCATAACATCAGCAATGATGTTATGTGTTGTATGTAACATACCTGCTATCCCTCCTCTCTAATCCCCCAGGTTTTAAATTGTAAACCTGCTGGAGAATATGCTAAAACGCTCTGTGGCACTATGAGATGGAGATAAGTAAGTTGTAAGAGGAGAAAAAGGGNAAACGCTCTGTGGCACTATGAGATGGAGATAAGTAAGTTGTAAGAGGAGAAAAAGGGGTTTGTTAATGCATGCACCCCAAGTTGGGAATACTGGGGAATCCTGTGCTGAGGTAAACACAGAACAGCAGCAGTAAGACACAGTCCTCTTCAAATGAAGGCTTTTCCTACCTCAATTTTAAGGTTTCATGTTTAATTCCAAGTTATGTTACTGAATGGTATTACATAAATATGTTATTGAGTTATAGAAAACTAGTTTGATCAGTGACTCAGTGGTGTTTTAGGGGAAGTAACTTTCCTGAATTTAAATGAGAGCATTTCTATTAGTTCTCTACAGAAATAAAACACTCCACACACGGAAATGAAACATAAACAATTTAAAAAACTTAAAAGACATGACCTTTCCAACATATTTTCACTTCTATATCTCCTTAGAAGTCTTTCTGAAAACGTATCCTAATATCATCCCTCAGGAAATGTGCACGAAATACAATTTGTAAGTCTAGTATTCACAAGAGAGGTTTGGAAGCAGCAAGAGGAAAAAAGCAACACACTCTCTTTCTAATGGTAGCTTAATCTTCAGGCAAAATTTTGTCAGCTCTGGGTCAAAGTATCTTACCTAACAGCTGCCACAGCATCAGAGACTTTATGAGAGTGCACATGGAACAATTTGAACAATCACCAGCTTTGATTCCATTTTCATGTACTAGTTCATGATAGTACTAGTAAGGAGAACTCCTGAGCTCAGCTTACTTTAAAGTCAAAACATTTCTTTTGCAAAAATACAGTAATTTCCACCATAGCAGTTGCTGCCATCAGAGACTTCCTTGCAGGTGAGGACGTAAAAATATTATAATGATAAAAGCAGAAACTTTCAAAAGCTGACTAACTGTGCAGAAGCCGGGGGGAGCATTTCTATGATTTGTTGACCTGATCACTGACCTCGCCACAGAATATGCACTTCTGCAAAAAATCAGAGACTACTGAGGCACAGCGTCATGGGGGAAGAATGAACAAAACTTGTTAATTGTTTAAAAAGAAAAAACAAACTTATTCCATTTTGCTTTCTAGCTCTGAGTATTATAACATACATTTCACTCCTATAGTCAAGATAGAGAAAAACCTGTCTGATATTGTCTCCAGTGAGGTTCTGCAGGTTATATCTCCCCTTCTTGCATGATACCTGAATTGCCACAAGTGGCAATAAGAACGCTGATCAGCCTGCAAAATCTGGGATAGGCAACCCAGAATGAAACAAACTCAGCTAAACTAACAGAACACAGTTAAGTTTGTTGTTAGTCAACAGCTTCCACAGCCACTGGTGTTAGTGGGAAAGTAGCATCAAATGAGCAAATCCAAGAGAGAAAGGAGTAAGAAACTGTGAATATGGAATTTCACAAAATCATTTTAAACAAGGTTTTTGGGTTTGGGCTTTTTTTTTTTTTTTTTTTTTTTTTTTGAGGAGATCCACAAATGAATATTCAGAAGAGATGCAAAGTCTGGAGAGCAGCAGACATATGTGGCTGCTGTTCCTTCCTCCCCAGCTCCCAGAATACTATCCACTTTTTCCTTTCCCCTCCCAAACAAAAAAGAGATACATTTTTTTAATGGCCAAAATTCAGCTGCCAATAAATTTTGGCAGAATACCAAATACAAACATTTCCAGGGTTAAAAAGAAAGCCCACTGAACCTAGAAGACTTTCCAGAATTAAGATGAACAGATTCAAAGTGAGCACTGGCCTTGGTGGACAACCAACCAGTACTAGCCTGACTTGCTTAAACTTTACAGCTCAGTATCTATACTTCAGTGAATAAAAAAATCACAATAAATCGTTTTATGATACTGCAAAATCACAATGTGAATATAACAACTCCTGATAAGTTCAGGGCTAATATAAATGATATGAACTGCAGAGGAATGAATGGATACCTCAATAACTGGCAGAAGCAGCTGAGAACAGAACGTGCTTCCAAGATGTTATTGGCTGTATTTGCATATGCTTATTAAATATTTATATAATAAACATAGAATAAATGGTCAAATCAATCAAATATTCTTGAATTCAATGAATCTGATTCTAGTTGAATGCTCCCATATGTTAGTGATCAGATAACGATTTCCTTTTGATTTTTAAAACATTAAAAGCACTTCTACTGATTTGAAATTGAGAAAATATTTCCCACTATCATTTGCTACACATTAGCAGTTACAACCAGTTTTTAAATGCTAGCAGCCTAGGCTTTCAAAATACAAACTACTTCAAATATCAACAACTCACTTTGAATAGAAGTAAATACACCAATCGCTATTTATCTAATGCCTGTAATTATTTGTTTTCTTTTGCTTAGATAACTTGTAGTCATGAGTCCATTAGAGCAGGCAATCATTCCTCTCCCTAAAGAATTCTATTCCTGCTTAACTCTAATGGGAGTCACAGTTTAACTCTACGTTTGAAAGAAATCACTGCAAAATCACTGTTGCATCCAAGCCTGCTGGGACAAATTGGTCAGCAAACATTACTGGTCCTTTTCAGTAAATCTTTCTTACTCTTTTCTCAACAGTCATTTCTCTGTTTCCTGCTTTGTATGACATACCATTTCTTTTGTGTTTGGTGATTATCTTCAATACAGACACTATGTATTACTTTAAATAGAAAAATAAAACAACCCAATAATTCTTTACTTTCTCCCTCCCCCCCACTCCCTCCCGCTGAATTTTTAAATGTGTACATTGTGCTTTAAGGGCAATTTTAATTCTTAGGTGCATCTTGTGACTTAATGTGCATCACTGAGTAATACTATGCTTTTTTTGCTACGTTATTAATATGCCTATCCATCAAACAACCAGCCAACAACTATTCCCAGTGGCATAAATATAGCAAAGAATTCTATTTTGCATCTCAATGACACCAGCACAGTACAAAAACTCCCGAATATTAATTTCAATCTCACTTTCCATACGTTATGCAGGATCCCTTTGCATTCTGGAAAGCAGGCTAGCACTTGCAAATTCAACCTCCTAATCTGGCTGCCTCCATATCAGCATATTTATCCAGCTGCCTTAGGAGTCAGAATAAGAAATAATATCAGCACTAGATGGAGCTCCTGTACAGCAACATCTCAGAAGAAGTCAGGGGCCTGTGTGCATGCAGGGATGGATGTACAGTGCTGGTATAGCAGGAGGAGGCACTCAGGGTGGTCAGGTGCAGGGCAGCATCCCCATGTCTGCCCACGCTGTCCTGCAGGACCCCCAGCTCCTGCCAGGACCTCTCCTTTGCTTTCTAATCCGAGGGAGATTCCCAGCACCTTCCTTCACGCTGAGCACCTGCACAGATATAACACGTAGCACACAGTCTCAGGGTTTATCTACATATGGGATCTAGCACCAAGCAAACTAAGAGGTGAAATTACAATGTATTATCATCTGCCAGCCAGGGAGCCAATCTTCCACCAGAGTACACCTAGTTAACTTCATTCTTATGAGCCTCTGCTTTTCCACTGAATGCAACTGCTCATTTTTAATAATAAAGGTATGTTTCTAGAGATTTTTAAATTCTGGAATCTGGGGGTTTTTTGGCTGTTACCATTCCTAGAGATGGAACACACTACAAATATCTACTTTTGCCAGTCAAGTTTCTGCCATAAGGTCTAGAGGTCAAATTGTGTTTTAAAATAACTAGCTATTAACTGGTGATAAATAATATATAACTAATAATATGAATGCAACATCAAAATATTTAGACCATTCTTTACACTGCCCTAGGGCCAAGAGTTTCTTGAGCAGTTTTCCAACCCAACAACCTCACATTCTATGGTGGGATGAAAGACCAGAGAAGGCTGCTCCTATCTCTATCCAAGATTACTTTGCTGGCTAAAGGACAGTGCAGTGAGGAGAAGTGGTATTCTCTGTTCCTTAACCCCTCAGAAGAGCCACAGAAGAGGAAATCTTTTGCTTCGTCCATTAAGAAGTGTTTTGCAACTGATGCAGACAGAAATCCTTTGTGGTACATTTCATCCAGCCGAGACTAATTTGCAATGCTGGATAGAAATTACACTAGAAAATAGAGTAGTGGATATATAAGGAGGTACAATGTTTTGGGACAAGACACCATAGCCGTTGTGGAGGGAAGCCATCCCTCACTAATTCATTAGAGGTCCTTGGCAGTGCCATGCAGACAGGGGCGATACATTCGATAAAGTCTACTTAGATTTCTGAACAGCTTTGACTAGCCAAAAGGCTCTTAAGGATAGTAAGCTGCCTCGCAATAACAGAGGTCTTCATGTGGATAAATAATTTATTAGAGGCAGGAAGTAAAGAACAGGAGAAAATAATTAGTTTTCTCAGTGGAAACTGTGGCCAGCAAAGTCCCCTATGGATCTGTGCTAGGCCTTGGGTTATTCATCACATTAATAAATGGTCTGGAAAAGACGGTAAAGAGTGAAGTTTGCTGATTATACTATGATGAATAACTGAAAATCAACAGAAGCTGACTGCAAAGTACTGCAGAACAACCGCATGAAACTGAGTCACTGAGCAGATGAAATAAAATACTGATGTAAACTGCCATATGTGGAGGAAAATAGTCCTAGCTTTAAATACACAGCAATTGTTTCTGATTGACTTACTGCTCTGCAAGGAGAGTTAGGATAGATAACTTTATGCAAACCACTTCCACTAAGCAGCAATGCTCAGCAGAATTTAGAAAAGCAAACATCAGGGATTACTAGAAAAAGAAAACAGAGAAAATGTGAAAAGGCAAATGGGGGAAGATTATTTAGTGTTTCTCATAATACAAGAACTGGGTTTTCAAATTAAATCATCAGGTCGCAGACTTAGAATTAACAAACAGGAAGGTACTCTTTTTTGCACAGTACATAGTTAATAAGTGGACCCCTTTGGCATATTATATTGTGCATACCAAATTTTTGCAGCTTTTCTGAAAGCAAGTGGCCTGGGAGATAAATCCAGGAAGATTTATGAGACTCAACAGCACTACTTCAGGGATGAAGTCCCCACACCACAAATCACAGGCTGCTGGGACTATAGACTGGAAAAATATCATTGGATGCTGCTTACCCAAAGTTACTCTAACACCGATTTATCCTAATATTATCCTAATGTTAAATTTAGTATTTTAGAAGCTTAACCGCGCAAAATGTTTGAATGGCAAAAAACTTAGTACAGATATACACGACACTTTGCAAGGCACAACTATTATTTAATTATTAAAATGTTAAGAAGAAACAATTCCAGCACAGTAAGAGGCCATTACCTACTTGTATCTACCATTAATATTTCTTTCCCAAATGTCTGAGTGCCCGCAACCCCAGGAAAGGTATTAACATTTGTAAAACTCCTACTCATTCTCATCCTCAAATTCCTTGTTAAACACCCCTTGATGCACTGACCAATAGAGAAAAACTGTTATATGGAGCAAACCAGATGGTGACATCTCTACTGCTCTTATCACAAAGAATATTAAGCTATGGCTTTGTCTTGCCTCATAACCTGCTTTCTACCCATTAGAAAAAGTCCATTTAAATCCTGACTGGCATATTTATCTGGCAGCCTTTCAACCTACTCCTCTGATGCAATCTTTGCCTCTCACAAGGATATTAAATAGAAATACGCTTTCAGTTCTAGGAAATACACACAGTAAAGGAATCCTCGACATCTTCACACAGTTGTTGCTGGACCTCGGCCCTCTTGTGCTGCCACACATTCTTTCTCTGAAAACTGAGCAGACCAAAACTGGACAAAATATGGCAGTTTAGATAAATTAAGGCAAACCACAGGGACTTTTTAGACTTGCATGGAGAAGAGCTTCTTTGTGCATAGTGGTCAGCGTAGAAAACATATACATAATACACCCCCACATACCATATGGATATTCCACCTTTTCATTAAGAGGCAGAATTGGTAACTCCTCATCCTATGATATTACTTCCTACCCAAGAACTGTTTCTAATTAACTTCTGCTGAACTCCCACCGAGGCAGACAGCTCGATTAGGCTCCCACGTGGTGCTCACACTCCCGACCACCCCACGAGATCCCTGCTCCAGGAGATTCTGCCTTGTGCTGCTTGCTGCAAACGAGCAGCTTGCATAATTTCATTAGGGTGATTGAACGTGTCAGTGTAAAGAGGTCCCCTGGTAACTTCATGAACAGCCTGAATGCAGAACAGAAATTACCCACAAACTGTAAATTTGGCAAACAATAATGCTTTAGTGTGCATATGCATCAAAGAATTAAGTATAATGCAGACCCAACCATATTCAACCACTGTGTGTTCTTAAATTTTCATAAGGACAAGTTAAAGGGGATTATCTATGTTTTTACAAAATTCATACCATTTCTTAGCTCAAAGCAAATCTTGCCAGATGTTAGTATGCTATTTCAGTACTATCTCAGAGGTCTGTAGTAGACTCGGACAACACTTAGATATCTAGCAATAAAATGCCATGTATGTGAATTAACTAATGATTAGGACTCTAATAATTTCTAAGATTCAAAATCTAAGCGAAGTTTCACATTGCTGTTGAATTTATAAAAAATAGAAAAAAATTTTCACAACCAAGTCTGCTTTTTTCTCGCCTTTCTTTTCTGATTGTTATTTGGTCCTGAACAAATTTCTATTGTTATAAATCACTACAAAAATAATTCAGCATAAACCAGTTTCCATCTATTGACTCATCTGAAGCCTGTTCCCTTTGATCCCTTCTTCCGATAGTTATCCACTATTTCTACTCTGGATTGCATTAGTGAAACCAATAGAAACAATACTGGGGGGGAATGAATCAGGATAGAAAATACAATTGAAAAACAATACTAGAAAATTAGCACATACTGAACATCTGCCTCTAATAAAACACTATGAAACATATGCAAAGGTTTATAGCTTACCCCAGTGAGTCACTAACCTTCTGCACTGTGGCTGCTATACTTACGTAAGGAACAGTAAAAGTTTGTATCTGGCCATAGGAGGAGATTGTACTTCCAATATATAGGCGTCTGTCTGTGAAAAGGGCTTAAGAAACCACAAACAGGAGAAGTAACATAATTTTGCTACATTTTGGGAGGAGTTGTTGGCTGAAATTGCCCACAGCAATTGAGCCCGATGCTGATAGCTGAGATGAGAAATCTTCAGCCAAAGGCCATGAAGTCTGGCACAGCAGTTTTAAAGGTGGTGCCCAGGTGACCCTGATTAGAGGCTTTACCCTCTGAACCACCAAGAGATGAGAGGGGAGTTAGGCACCCTCAGGGAATCTGGGGCTTCAGCCTTGTATGGGGTGAACACTGGCTCATCTGCCTCCCCAGATCTATGCTGGGCCTGTAGAGGACAGGGAGAGAGAGGGGTAACCAGGTCTCAAACCACTTGGGAGTCAAAGCACAGGGACACTTCACAGAAAGGTAATGCTGGGATGTCCATGAAAGGAACCATCTGCCTGGAGCAGTGCTCCCTTGCATTTGCTGTCTGCAGATGTCAAATGTTCATCCTGCCTGTATCAGTTATGGAAAAATTTACAGCAGCCAGAGGTTATTTTGACTTACTATCAAAAAAAGAACCACAAAAAACCCCCAACAAAACCAAACCCACTACGTTCCAGGAACAGGAGGCACCTGGGTCACTCAAGCAGTGAATTATGTTAGCTGTGAAATCAACAGGAACAGTAAGTGGCCTGTGAATCTGTAGAGGCTGTAGTTTATTAATTTATTAGACATTTACTGAATCTCGGGTTTTAGAAACAGTTTCTCAGCTAGTGCTGATATCTAGAAAGATATAAATGTAAACAGGATAGCTCCAGCTTTTGAATAAACTTATTTTTCCATGTCAGCACACTCCTTTAACAAACTACTACAAATTATCTTCTCATCTTAATAGACATTTCTAATCAGAAAAGCGGCAGACATACTAACAGCAAAACAAAAACAAAAAAAACCAAACAAAACCCACCCCTAGTGATTTCTTTAAGTGTGAAGTATTGGACACAGCTAAGAAAAAGAGGGAAAATGGACAGTTATTACCTACTATTGTGTCATTATCTGAAACTATACCAATCCCTTTTATCACTGAAAAGCCTGTAATTATTCATTTGCTTACTGGACTGGAAGATGTAGCATTCTGCTTAAATGCTTCCTGAAAAGACATGGACATAGAAAATTAACATCATGAGTTAAGAAAAAGCCACTAAGTATATAACTTGGATTTAAGTAGCCAGAGGTAATATCCTCTCTCCCTGAGAGTCCCCCTCTCAAGGGACTACAAGGAAATTTTAAAAGTTTTCCAAAAAATTATTAAATTCTGTTCAGGTGTGACAGCACACAGATGGTCTTAAGAGTTACTAGAGATCATTAAACACATCATTATAGAAAATGATTTAATAGACTTTCACAAGCAAAGTCCATTGTTCTCTAATATACTTCTTTGGACTAAATATTGCTTCTTTAGTGGGCTCTAGTTTATTTCATTTTCCTCACTGAGGGACCAGAAAGCCAGCTACATTTTAATAACCTATTTCTTTGCATGTATTTGGCCTGACTACTGGCACAGCTGGTTTCCGCTTTTTCCTAAAGTAATAGAAAAACCAACATCAGGCATAGCGTTGCCTGGGTTAATGCTGTGACCTAGGATTAGGGAAAAGGGCCTGCAAATGCAAATGATTAAACTTAACTCCGACAGAAATGCTGTTCCATCATCTCGAACACAGCTTACAGCCATGACCTTTTAGATTCAATTCACTGTCAGGATAATTTTGCAAGAAATCCGATGTGGTCTTTGCCTTTAAGCTCCTATTCCAGGTCTCTATGTAAAGTGTTGTTATTTGTGTACTTCTTTCCATAAAGCCCTTAGTCTTCTGCAACGTGTGGCCATAACCTAGAGTGATGTCCCAGAACCAAACATATGTGACTGAACTGCAAGCATAGTTGCTCAGTAAGGAAGCATAAAACACTGGCAGAAATTTGTAGTCACTTGCACACAAACAGACTTTGTGCATGGGCAGAATATTTTTTTTACACAGACAGCTATGCACAACAAATGCCAAAGAAGTTATCAAATTCCTTACAGAATCCTTCTGTCTTTCTATCCCTCTTTCCAGTGACAAGTACACAAGCCGCTGTCTACCCCTCACTGTCGATATCTCTGCATTTTTTTTGCTGTTTTCTTGTGGTCAGGCATTAGGAAAATAGACTCTAGATTGTCATATGACAAAACACAGCAGAAAATGTTAAGGATGGCAGCCAAGGGAAAATGTGATGACTCAACCTACACGTGGCTGCTGGTTTAAGCTGAGGGCACGGGGGGATCAGCGACCTGTTCAGCGCGTGCTCCAACTCCTGTTTGAGCCATATGATTGAATTTCTGCCATGCTGAAAGCTGGGAGGGGTGAGGAGGAGGGAAATGGGGGGGTTCTGGTGTACCCTACAGTCCCATTGCAGTACGGCATGGAGATGGGACTCAGCTGGGGCTGCCCAGACCAGGGAAGGGAGAAGCAACCATGCCTGGTGATACAGATGTCGACTGCACACCACAGGATCTGACCTAATACTGCTAGCATCAACACCCATGGTCTGCAATGACTTAAAAACACGGGCAAATTGAATGGGATGTTAGGTGATGCTCTGCCGTAACAAAGGCAAAACCTTCTCCTACCCTAAACTGGTATTAAAGCACCTACCAGAGTATAAGTCTGTGATTTCAGGAATAATGTTCAACATACAACATCAGATCTTCCATTTCCACTTTCTCTGCATAGCATGATTCCTTCTTTATCAGCTTTTCCAACACTTTTGCCCAAGCCAATTCCCTGTTTCAAGCACTTGTGCACTACAAATCATCCGTAGGAAGAACAGACAGCATTTTCCCTGCATGATGAATGTGGGATTGTAAACTCTGAAGCAAGACTTGGGCATCTCTTCATGAAACACAACAGATGTCTTCCAAATACTCACTCTTGGGCAACTATTCCAAGTGATTTCAACGTTGTACCATGTTTAATGCCTATAAGAACTAGAAATAAACTCAGAACCTCAAGAGGTTCAAGAGGCCACCTGGGCAGGTGCCTGTATCAATACAGGCTGGAGGGTGAAGGCATTCAGTGCAGCCCTGAGGAGAAGGACTTGGGGGTACCAGATGGATGAAAAGCTTGCAGCCCAGAAAGCCAACCATATCCTGGGCTACATCAAAAGAAGTGTGGCCAGCAGGTTGAGGAAAGTGGTTCTACCCCTCTACTTTGCTCTGGTAAGACACCACCTGGAGTACTGTGTCCAGCTCTGGGATCCTCAGCACAAGAAAAACATGGACCTGTTGGAGTGGGTGCAGAAGAGGGCCACACAAATGATAAGAGTGATAGAACACTGTCATCTCCTACTAGGACAGGCTGAAAGAGTTAGAGGATGGAGAAGAGAAGGCTCCAAGGCCTTTCAATACTTAAAGGGGGGTTATAAGAAAGAGGGGGACAAAAATTTTAACAGGTCGTTGCAATAGGACAAGAGGTGATGGTTTTAAATTAAAAGAGGGTACATTCAGACTAAATATAAGGAAGACATTTTTTACAATGCAGGTGGTTAAACACTAGCAGAGGTGTTGCCAAGAGAAGTGGCAGATGCCCTGGAAACATTCAAGGTCAGGCTGGATGGGGGTCTGAGCAACTGGATCTAGTTGAAGACTTCCTTGCTCATTGCAGGGTGGTTGGACTAGATGACCTTTAAAGGTGCCTTCCAACCCAAACTATTTTACAATTCTATGATAAACCCAACATCCAGGAAGAGGATACTGAAGTGGGGAGGGAATTATAAGCAAAAGTAAGAAAATGACAGAATAAGAAAAGGAACAATAAGCACCCTATTTGTGAGGGACATCTCATGACTCCAGAAAGACACAGAGCAAATATCTACCCCTGAGCTTTGGCTCCTTTTGTAGCCAATGGAGATAAAGGGGCACTTGTAGGGCATAGCTCATATCACCCTCAAGAGAATAGCTCAAATACGTCAGACAATTTGCATGCTGGCAGTACAAATTTGTTTTTCTATTGATTATAAAAGAGCCTGGGGGATTGGAAAATGTCTGGTTCTACTCAGATGACTCTCATCTGTCTCAAAAGGGTTCAGCATTTCATTTTTCCACGTAAATATTGCCCTCAGAAGTGTATTTAATAATACACCACTATCTAACTGATTCATTATTTAAATAAAAAGAACATCAGACTAACTTCAGTTTCCCTAGAGAGAGGATGCCAAAGACGAATTCAGATTACATATCTCCTGAATAAGTACTTTTGTGTTGCCATTTACTATACAATCTAACACATACCAGGTGTTTAGGTGCTTGAAATTAAGCAGAAAAATTCATGACAATCCATCAGTTTTAGCACTCTAATAGAAAAGGTAAAGCCCTCTATGCAATGACAGTATTTCTCCTTTTTTAGATAAAGGAATTGTAAGTACCTTTGACCTATTCCCATTAGTCAGACTCCTCCCCCATCCCTCTGCCTTTGCAGGCTATTTCTAATACTGAACAACTACCTAGGAAAGCCTGCACAGGTCATGTTGACTGCAGGCGTAACAAAGTCTATGCACTTCAAACAGAATATTTTTGAGGCTAATGCAGATCTAATTTTTCTTAAACATTACTGATTAGTTGTGCTTGCTATCTGCCTTATTTATAGAAATACCACTTTTAATCTCATCCCAAACCACTGGAAAAGAAGCCATCCATGTCCACTAAGCAGGTGAGGAGCTGCTAACAGTGGTGTTGCACTGGGAGGTGTGCAGTTGCTGTATCAAGGCTCAGAAAACTACAGGCTTGAGCTCTTGCAGGATCAAGCCAAGGGAGATTATGTCTTTACTCCTCGAAATAAATGTATCTTCCCACAGAAGAGCCATTCATTTCACTTGGGGTCTCAGCTGCATCTCATAAGCAGAGCACTGCCAGTGTTAGAAGTCTGTACTCTAAATTTAAGTACCTTAGTTTAGTGCAGTGAGTCTAAGCCCCAGTATATAAAATCAAGGTAAAAGATTAAGAAGAAAATTATTTTTTTTAAGGTCACAAGGCAGCTGAACTGTAAAACAAAATTGTGAGCAGCTCCATTTCTCATTCAGTGTGTTCTCTGGCAGTTTATAAGGGAAAAAATCAACAATTGCTTTAATATGACTGAAAAGATTATCTACCCACACAGTTGAGTACTATGGGGTTTCTAAAAAGATTAGTTTTAAAGTTCTCATTTAGATAGGACCTTGGTTTATCGACGGACGTAAAGACACATATACATGCCTTACTTCAATTAAAACAGGTTTAAGAACGTAGCCCTATCCTACATCCAGGACAAAAACGGGACACTGTGCAGGAAAACAAAGTCTTGAATCACACAGCTTTCACGTGGCACAGCCATCTCTGTGTCCTCTTGCATAGCGATGTTCACTTACACAACACTAATCTTCATTCATTTCTAAAAATGAAATATTGGAATCAACTTCTCAGGCAAACTGCCAGGTATTTTAATTACCATGAAGGATGAAAAAACAACCAGGAGACACTTGAAAACATGAGCTAAGACTTCAACAGTCACAAAAATATCCTTGCTAGTGATGTGCCCTGAAACTTCTCCAGCATCAGAATCTAGTGTTGGGCTTCCTGAGCCAGAAACAGCTTCATCTTTCCCATGTGAATTAATCTATTTAATAGTTAATCCTGATATGGCATGGCATAAAGTAGGGATTCTGAAAATGAACTCCAGAAGTCATTCGAGCCCAAATTTTGCCTGTACTACATCTTTGGGAAGTCTACATTAGTGCAATTAGCTTGGGAAAAGATAAAATGTTTCTGAAAGTTTTCATTTGTCCAGGGATTTGAAGAGTTTAATAAGGCACTGGAGAGATTACGTGCAAGATGGTCAAAGATGCATGACAATCTTCATTTTAGGACTGCATATCACTTTGTGTATATATGGTCTCTATGGGAGTGTGTTACTAAATAATGTATTTTTCCTAAATTAAAATCTAATGCTTAATCATTTCATTATATATTTAACAGTTCTTATTTCAGCTTGCTTGCAAAGTTTACTCAGAGTTCAGCTGGGAAAATGTGTCCTGTCCCTGTGTCCCTTTCTATGTTTACTTAAATGTATAACCATGAGCTTGTCAAACCGTGGCTAAGTGGTGGGTAATGGGAGCAAATTTAGCAAATCCATCCATTTCTCCAACTCAGCGACGTGCAGTTTCCACTGCAGTGACCTAGTTGACGGAGCTGCAAACATGCACAGGCACCAGGGTAAAATCATCTATGATGGTAGCAGACCATGCTGTTCCTCCTCTAGCTCCATCCCTAACGTTCCCCCAGATTAAGACCCAACAGCTCTTACGCTTCCACAGCAGATTTCATGATATTTAATGTTCCCTTTAAAATCCCCATTACGTGCTTATTGATCAGAAGCTGCGCTTCCCATCAGCTTCTAAACCTTCTGCTTTCAGTAAGTGGTTTGAAATCACAAAGCAGATGTGTGGAAAGCAGCAAGTAAATAAACCCAACACCTACACTTTGTCCATATTTTTTTCCATTGTACCCACGGCAACCCCCTGGTCCTGGTTCTTGGCTCATGGTTTTTAAGTGCCTGGGGTAGGCAATGGATTGCCTGGTGAAAAACTTCCAGTTCAGTTCCATAGTAAGTGACATCAACGTACGTTACACTGTCGATTTTGCTGGGAGGAGAGTCAGATCTGCTTTCCAGATCACCTCCCAGGACAGCAGTTATGTGATTTTAAAAAAAAAGTAAAACACTTTAGAGAAAAAAAAAAGAGCAATCTCTCATCATCCATTTACATTTGAAACAAATCTCAGCTTCCTACTTTCACTGGCTTAGTTTTCATCCAGGCTACAGACCTGGGGGATAAATACCTTCAGTCTCTATTTAGTTTTCAACAGGTAGAAGGAGGCTTTCATAGCATCACAAAATGAAGTGGGAGGGGGAAAAATAGCCACTAAAATACAGTCCTTCTCTGAAGCCTTTTAAGAATGAATTGCATTTAAAAATATTTTAACAGTTTGAAGTTGGCTTAGGTGTGTTTTACACATCACCAAATACTCACTAATTCATGAAGATTAATTGTCCACTTAAAATTTCTTCATGATTTCGGAAAATTTGCATTTATGTTTATAAATCTAATCACCTTTGTGACTCACAAGGTAGTCACAGTGATCAGACCAAAGGCCTGGACTACTTAGGTGTTAAAAATCCTCTTACTGATAAGAAGCTTCCTTACCCTCAATAACTACACTGCATCAATCAGCAAGGTCTTAAGCCACCACCTTATGATACAGAATCTACTTGATTTTCTGCCTCTTGAGTTTCTGAATCACTTTGATAAGTTTTACACAATTTTTCTGAAGTCCAAAGAAGACAAGGAGAATAATCCTACAATGAATGAGATGCTATTTCTTTTTTTCTTTTAGCTATAGTACCTGCAAGCCTCAATAAAAAGCTCATGTTACTTCCCAATTGCCATAAGAAAAAATTAACCACTCAATGGATCCATGTTCACTCTGATGCTTACAGCACAGAGTGAACAGCTGCTTACTGAATGCAAAAAAGATTTAATGGTTCTTTATACAAGCATTTTATTTTCGAGTGCTATAAGACCTGGAAAAAGCCATCACCACACTGCACACATACAGAAGCTCTTTTTTAAGCACACTTTGGAGTAAAAAAAAAAATTAAAAAAAACCTGCTGAATAATGGTATTTATCGACAGATATAATCTGTCCATAGAGATAAATAAGTGTTAGGCAACATGCTACTATTTACGATTATTTTCTTTTACTCATGTTATTTTCAAGGTAACATTTTTTAATTATAAATCTGTAAGCAAACTTCTTCAGCATGCCCTTTATACACAGGAGTGAAAGAAAGAACACTGTGAGCACTGCAAGACCTTGAGAAAATAATTGCAAAAGAATTTTTTTAACGCTGTTACGAGAAGTTTCCATGCCTGCAGGTCAATAACAACTTGCATTTAGGCTGTCTCAACCACCCAGGACACCCTGCTGATAACACCACCACCACTCAGAGGAGCTGATGTCACCTTTGGCATTCTGGGTTTTATGCTTTTGTTTGCTGGCTTGTTCCTTGATGATCTAATCAATTTGAAGAATTATCCCAGAAGCTCTCACATGAACACAGGTATCGTAATAGCACAGAAATTTTCACTCCTGCCATCCGAATTAGATCTGACTTAGAAGAATTATGCCATAAGCAAGTCACCCCAGAAGAAACTTACCCATTTGCTGGTTTAATTCCATAGTTTCCAGGGTAGTAACACATAGATATTCTAACAGAAGCAAGCAGGCTCAAAGGGCACCTTCAACATATTTTTTTTCTAATCCTTTAAACAAATAACTCTGTTACCCTCCCTTCAAATGTTATTCTCCCATCCCACCCCTAAATAATAAAAAAGAGGCTACATCAAATGGTGGAGGAAAAATAGTCCTAAAATTTTCCCCCTGAGAAGACTAGTTACTGAAATACTGGAATTAATAAAATTCACCAAAATGGAAAGGAAACATGGAAGAAAAAGACACGTCGTTCTGCTCTGCACAGACCAAACCAAAACACCCCACCAAAACAAGCCAAGGCATTGTTGGTAAAGAGATCTATTCTTGGATGGCCAAAGCCAGTGCTTTGATATTAGACAACACTGCTAACTCCTGAGAGCTCACTTTGGGCCAAGCAGCAGTTTCCCAGGGGCTGGCTGCTGTCAGTAATGGAGCACGCCTTCGAGGCAGGGAAAGGTACCAGAGTCCACATCATTGGACACAGCAAGAGCTTATAATACAAGTAGAAAATGTGGGCTTAGCTCCACAGCCTGGCTCTACATCAAGGGTTGTGGGAGCACTTCTCATGCCAAAGTGCCTGCCCGAGACGCACCGCAACTCCAGGGTGGAAGAAGAGACAGGGATGTGCTTGATCCTGTCCTGGTGGCCTGGAGGCAACAAAGCAAGGACCTACACCGAGAGGGAGCTGTGTCAGATCCCCCATTGTGGGTAAGATAGGGATCACACATTTAGATGTGCACCTGCAGGCCAGTTTATGCTTTAGTGGACCATTTTTTGAATGTAGGAATAAATGCAGAAAGGGTCATTCCTTGGTGTTGCAATTCTCAAAGTGACAGGGCACCTTGGAGGGATGAAGTCCTCTGACTGTGCTTTTTCCTTTATCTTTTTTTAAAATTAAAATAATTATTAGTTTTAACACTTAAATCTAGCAGTGCAAAAGCTGGTTGCAGGAAAAGTTTTGTCTGAACAGGGGAATAATGCTGAACACTATTTTACCGTGGCTTTGATGCACACTTCTGACTGTTTCCGGCCAATCTATTCCTATGACTTAATTTGTTATTGAATCTGCAAGCACGTAATTTTAAAATAAAGATTTTGCTTTAGGGGAGAACAGAAAGCGTATAATGATGAAAACTGTCATTATCTGGGACATGAGGAAATTCATATTATAGATTGATAGATAATTATAAATGGTAAATGATAGATAATTGCAAATGGTAAACGGAATACTTTCAGGAGGCTTTGTTCATGACAGAAGCAGCACTGAGGGGCCTGTAGGTCAGTGCGGGCACAGATTTTCCTGAAAAAGAAGGAAGTATTATATATGTTCATATACTTAGTCAAACTCCCTTCAGTGATTTTCTAGGTGCTATTTTTAGCTCTTAAAAACAACTACTTTCAAAAAAAAACAGGCTATGTCAGGAAATATTTATCAGATCTGTGCTACTCTTTCATAAAGTGTTTTATACCATGCATTTCACTCGTGTTTCACCATAACAAGGCAATCAAAGCATCTTCCTATTTACCACTGAGCAGCAATCAGCTAACTCATCAAGTTTCTTCACGCACCAGTGTTAAAAAGAATAGGATAAGAGAATTATCAGTGAACTCTTACCAAAGCAGGAATTGACAAAGCCATACCACCTACAACCATGCTCCCCTCCAATCCATTTCCCATGGATGTTAGATGCAAAACTGAGGGTAGTGCCTGAGATGCAAACTAACATGTCACTGATACTGATGTTCAGGAGGAGCATGTTGACTGGGTTACGGAGGGTTTTAAACTTGCAGAAGAGGATGAGGACAATCAAGTTGTTCAAGAAACCAAAAAACAAAATAAATCCAAGAAAAACAGCCACTATTGTGTGCCCATTTCGTGACAGTCCAGGCCTTGGCTCAACAGGATCTGTAGGTGCACCAAAGCTCAGGTTGTATGGCCAAGTGTGGTTCATTTTGGACTTTCACACGGATAGGTGAGGTCAGAGACACCAGGTGTCCTGTGCTGAAGTCCTCCAGCAGTTTCCCAGAAACGTCCCTCCATTACAGGTCAAATCATCTCAGGATTCTTGCGATCTTCACTCAGCTGAGATATCTCTTGGACATTTATGCAGGTGTGAAACGCTGTATTGTAGCACAGGAGTGTTTTCTGGCACCGTGCCTTTCCAGTGGTCAACTCTGCAGCTAACTCCAGGGCAGCAAAACCAAGCAAACAATCACCTCAAATTCATCTTTGTTATTTAAACCCAGGATCATGTTAGATGGTCTTTTCTGAGGCTCAGAATGGAATATGTCTTAAAAAGACGCTTCAGCATGGTCACTTCCTTCAAAGCCCTTCTATAAATGGGCAGCTACTGTTGTTTCCTCTGACAGTGGTTGTCTTTCTGAAAGTGGAGAAGAAAACGAATGGTAAAAACAAAACAACCCTTTCCATACAAAGACCAAAGTAGGTACATAATTCTATAACAGTTCCTCCCTTTTTCAACGGTGACAAATATTTCTCAGTCTTTTCAGTTTGCTCTCTGATTTTCAGCAGAAAAATCAGTTTGTTGACATTTCCTTGGCTGTTCTAAACAGTTTTTCCCTAGCTCATAGTTTAGCATGGAGAAGGCTATTTGCACCTTCCTACCAAAGTTCCCCAGGTGAGAAAAGGCATGGTAAGAGATCTTTTACAACAGCTTCCCAGAGGAAGAACTGTATCTTCCTCCACATTAAGTCAATCAACACCAAGCAAAACTTCAGTCTTGGCTAGACGTGATATAAAATGACAAAAATTTTAGGAAAAGGAGAAAGTATTTCTTTACCCAAACAGAATAATTTCAGGTGCAGTCCCTGAGTCTCTGGTGCGCTTACAAAGGTTGGCAGAGCTATGATATCAATTTCACTTTTCCCACATTTACCAGAGGACAGATGTTCTCCTTCATTATTTATAAAGCAGCCAAACACCCAGAGCCTCCCTTCTCTCTCCCACCACAGACATGAATTTGTATACCCACACGCAGTGACTACAATGTGTGTGTGTGTGTGTATGTTGTGAAGCAATAGCAGAGTGCTTAATGGGGATGCGGAACCGCTTAGCTGGCCTTCTGCATGGTTGCAGGCAAATTCCATACAGACTTTTCTATAAAAACAAAGATGGAGATATATAAAATCATAGAATAGAATCACAGAATGGTTTGAGTTGGAAGGGACCTTAAAGATCAAGTTCCAACCCCCCTGCCATGGGCAGAGACACCTCCCACTACACCAGGTTGCTCAAAGCCCCATTCAGCCTGGCCTTGAACACTTCCAGGGATGGGGCATCCACAGCTTCTCTGGGCAACCTGTTCCAGTGCCTCACCACCCTCACACTAAAGAATTTCTTCCTGATATCTAATCTATATCTCCCCTCTTTCGGTTTAAAACCACTCCTATCATGCCACTCCCCAATAAAGAGTCCCTGCCCACCTTTCCTGTAGCTCCCCTTCAGATATTGGTAGGCTGTTATAAGGTCTCGCCAGAGCCTTCTCTTCTCCAGGCTGAACAGCCCCAGCTCTCTCAGCCTGTCCTCATAGGAGAGGTGCTCCAGCCCTTTGATCATCTTCGTGGCCCTCCTCTGGACCCGTTCCAACAGGTTCATGTCCTTTCTATGTCGAGGACTCCAAAGCTGGACAGAGTACTCCAGGTGGGGAGTAGAGGGGCAGAATCACCTCTCTTGACCTGCTGGCTGTGCTTCTTTTGATGCAGCCCAGGATGCAGTTGGCTCTCTGGGCTGCCAGCGCACACTGCCAGCTCATGTTGAGCTTGTCATCCACCAGCACTCCCAAGTCCTTCTCCTCAGTGCTGCTCTCCAGGCATTCTCCACCCAACCAGTATTTGTGCCTGGGATTGCCATGACCCAGGTGCAGGACCTTGCACTTGGCTTGGCTGAACTTCATGAGGTTTGCACAGGCCCACCTCTTAAGCCTGTCCAGGTCCCTCTGGATGGCATCCCTTCCCTATATATAGATACATATATGCAGGATTTTCTATTCCTTGGTGCAAAATGCATGATACCCATAGCTTGCTGAACTAAAAAGTATGAAAACTTTTCTTTCAGGAACCATATACTCCTACAATGATTACACATATTTCAGAATGGAGCACCTTCTGTATTACTCCTGACCACTGCTTTTTGAAAATTGTCTTGTAGGAAAAGATGTGTTAACCAACCAGTAAAATGAGAGTTTGGAGTTTACTAGAGATGCAGAGGTTGTTTGTTTTTTCTTTTATCATATCTTTGTGTCATGGTAAATATTTATAGGAAGTATTTCTTCTTACTACTTCCTTACTTTCACAAACTCATTGTGCTAAATACATCTCATTGTTGCAGTGATCTTGAACTCTAATGCATACAATCTGTCTTTACTTTGTCTTCTGATGAGTAAATGATATACACTTTGCAGACCTTCTGCTGTTTGGTCATTGACAATCTGAAACACTGATGCTTTCTGCCTTTTTCCCTATTTAGGACATACACGGTAATTTAGACTGGTAAGGATCTCAGGTAGCATATCTAGGAGAAAGAACATTTGAAATCCTCTTTGTACTATTTTGAAAAAAAAAAAATCCCCTGTCCAATTCTGTTTGCAGGTTATAGAAGGAAACTAACTGGGGCTATCTGTCAATATACTTTAAATTTACTCATAATTGTGTTTAAAGGAACAGAGTTAAAATTCAGTGGAACAAAACACAAATGAAAGAACAACTGCTTAAACAATATGCTGCTGAGTCTTTCTCAGTCACTAATTGTATGACTGAAAAAACAAATAGCTGCATGTTTTTGGTAGAATAGAAAGCACATTGGCATTGTGCTGAAGGAGAGATTCAGAAGGAAGAATTCATAGGAAAGGGAGAATGTACTGTGAAATAAACTCAGTAAGTAAGCAGTGGTGGTTTTTTTTTAACAATTTTGGTTATACCCTAGCTTCTACCAAACTAATCTATTCTTTTTCCATCACTCTGAAGACAGTTTTGTCTACTCTGATTGCACATGACTGTTTATTGAGGAATACAACTAAGGTCAGTCCTATCTGCTCCTCCCTTCTGCAAACCATATTGCAGAATCTGGCTTCAAAATCTGAGGAGACTTAAGGCTGATTTACATGCGGATTAATTTCAGTTACAGATGCAATACTTTTTTTTTTTCCAAGATCAACTGGTTACACCTAAATAATCTGTAGCAAAGATTATAGTATGCCATCATAAATGTTTCTATGTGGGAATTAACTTCACCAGAACAATCACAGGCAAAGAGTCTGAGTAATATTATTGTTAAAGCATCATGGTCTTGGCGTTAGACAAAGCCAAAGGTGATAATCACCTTAGCAAATATGACTAACACTATATTAAAGTTAAGCTTAAAATACAAATAACATGTAGACCTTTTATACAGTCACATACATTCTGCATTCTTAGAGAGATATTAAGAGCTCATTTTTACAGGATATTTACTCCCTGGATGGGATTCAGCTGACTAAAATTTAGCAGTCTGAGACCAGGTGTGCAAGCACAGCCCAGTGCCCAGGTCAGTTCTCCACTGACCATAACCCACCTGGCTTCAGCAGGACGAGTCCTGCCCTGGTGCACCAAGGAAGGATGCCTTAACGCCCAGGCAAGAGGAGTTGGTCATCAAAAAATGTAAATAAAACCCCAGTGAAACATACAATTGCACTCAAAACAAATAAATGAACATCCGGTTTGTTTCTTTGAATTTGTTTGAGTTGACATGGAATGGAAAACATACCCATAGTGATATAAAACATATGGCCAGGTGAAACCGGCCAAAAGTTCATTTAACGTCACCAGTTATTAAATGCTTCATCTGTTAACTGGTTCTGACAGTAGTAATCTAAAGATACAGCAAAACAGACACCCATCACTGCTTGCACTTTTCTCTGAAGCANTCTGTATGGGCAACCCCTTCCCCCGGCTGCTCCCTCCCTGCTGCAGGAGTGATTCCCTCACACACACACACACACACACACACCCCTACCCCTCGCCTTCACACACACCCACCCCCGGGGTCTGCCAGGGCATCTCGGGTCGTGGGGCACCTCTACACAGAGAGGGTGGGCTGCGCACTCTTTGCACTCTTATTGCTGTGAAAGACTTTTTGTTTGTTTGCTTGTTTCATAGAATCATAGAATCATCTAGGTTGGAAGAGACCCTTGGGATCATCGAGTCCAACCATCTACCCTACTCTACAAAGTCCTCCCCTACACCATATCCCTCAGCACCACATCTAATTGGCTCTTAAACACATCCAGGGATGGTATAAGTACCTGTTCAGCAGCAGATCGGGAATGCGATTTCCAGTTGTGTCAAAACCAGAAGACGTCTTTGTGTGTGATTTATCAGGCACCTGCTTTGCCTGTATTTTCCATGTGTATCTTTGCATTTTTAGCATTTACAGATCAAACATGCACTGTGGTTACTCTGTGCTGAAATCTGTGTTCTTAGAAATATATGTAGCACAGAAATAGCATATGGCTTGAAAGCCATGTAATAATGTGTCTTTCTGTTCCTACTACTACTCTTTTCTTCTTTCTGCTCTGGTCTTTCTACAGGAGAAAGAAAGACCTATGGGCAATGAATGGCTGTATAAAGCCACTAGAGGAAAAATATTCTGGAGTATGCCTTGCTCTGTTGAACATCTCTTAGCTCTCGTTCTTGCTGAACTTCTAAAAAGAGTCTTTTAAATTTGTAGATCACAGTTGAAGCCTACAAAGTGATCATCATAGTCATATTATTCCACCTCACCTAGATTTAACCTTTTGTCTAATCACAACTGTCAACTTTTTCACCTTCTCTGGCTTAAAGACAGACAAACTGATGCACTTACCATAGAAAAATGGCAAAAAAAGACGCTGGGAAGTCTCTTAATAAAATCTCTTCCTCAGTGGAAGTCTAAAGGGACACCACCCTAGATATTATTTGTTGGACTAATAACAATATTTTATTGCAAAATTCAGCTTAAGTAAAAGTATTTCATGAAATAAAGTAAGAATTTTCTGAAGAAATAGATTAGGAGCACACCTAATACCATCACCTTCAGAAAATAAACAATATCACTATTTTGCTGATGAGACCTTCACTGGAAACTATGAACTGCTTCTTCCAAATCCAAAACCAAAACCTGCTAACATCAGATTTAGAGAGAGAGCAGGAAAGTACATCCTTTAGAGACATCTAACTAAAAATAAAAATGTAAAGGGTAGTATTTTCAATGTCACTTATAAAAGCTGTGCCTCTGAAGTTCTCCACTATGGTATCTATTTACAAAAGACAACCACAGTTACCAAATGCTCATACTTTTAAAAATTTTTCAGCTGCACAAAAATGTACTTTATAGGTGTTAAATTGTACTTCACTTCCTGATGCAAAGTCAGATGAAACTGTTTACTAGAGATAGCTGGGTTGAAAAACAGTTTGGAATTAATTTGCCTGCTATGAACTTGGAAGATTTCAGAAAGTATGTTGCACCAGAAAAAAAAATAAATGTCAATACAAACAAATTGTGGGGCAGTTTGCATACCTGATTCATTGTCGTGCATCTCCTTTTGTTTCACAGACTATGATTCAGAGCAGTTTGGCAGCTTTGATAATTGCCAGTGTGTGTCAATGATGAGCAGACAGGCTGCCATGCTCTGGATGGTGTCCATTTGGAGTTGTAATTCTGAGGTCCTGGTGGTGCTTCAGGAATTACACTAGGACAGTTGATTTTTATTCCTTGTTTTGTTTAACAAAAAATAAAAGTTGCTAGGGAGTTCCAGCATATCACATGAATTTTCTGCTTACCTCCTGCTTCCAAACAAATGTTGTGAGGTTTAGTAAAGCCTCTAATATCAGACAGAAGAAGTAAATGAATCATGTGGTGAGCAATACTGAGAAGACCTGCTGTTGTGCTCCACAGTGCAGCAGTCAATATCTGCACCTGCACTGTCCTTCACGGCAATGCCCAAGAGCTCACCACCCCAGTTCCCCAGCTCCCGCAGCTGGGGATGCATAGCAAGGTGGAGAATTGTTTGTACACCAACAGGTAAGCCAGGTGGACATATAAGGGATGAGGATTCATGTGTGAGATTAAGATTGTGTCCATACGATAGCTATACCCTGATTTCAGAATCTGTTCTTAAATTTATGAGACTATAAGAAATCTTTATGTTACTTTCATATGTTCCTATGAAACTTGACGCTAAGGGTAACATCAGTTTTAACGTTCTTAAAAGAGGACAATCTTCGGGACTCTTTCCCTGGTTTTGCTAAAGAGACTTTAAATTTGTGTCAGTCATCATAATTTCATTGGCTTAACATATGATGTTGAGTGGTTCCTTAGCTCAGTGCCATACTGTGCATACCCTAAGATACTAAAGAGTGGCGGCACAGTACATGGTTTTGCCAAGTAGCTCTTTCGTTAATAGTGGAACCATTTTGCTTTGCAGACAGTGATAAAATAAGGAGAAAACATAAGGGAAAAAGAGGGCAACTTATCTCTTCTGCCTGTCTACAACTGCAAACATTTATAATTCCGAAAATCCTTATTGCAAAGATTTACCAATGAACACTGGAAGAGAAACCAAAGTATCTTCAGATTTATCACAATGTCTCATAGTCTATAGCTTGAAACCCAACTAGTTGATTACTTATAGAAAAAGGCAGCAGATAAAAAATGCATTGGCCTCGATTCCATATTTAGATGTTTTGGATGGCACAGATTTCACAGTTTGTGAGTCTGGAGAGAGAACAGTTGATGTGAGTCCAAGATTGAAATTGCTCATAATCTCCTTATTCTGCACAAAGCATATGATGACAAGACTCTGAAAGCAGCTACTAAAATTTAGGGCTAGGTAGAAAAATTTAGTCAATCCAGTTTTGCAATAAGAGATAAGAGTATATTACATCATAATAAAACCACTACCAGAAGATTTGAAATTCCTTCTTAACAACTGGAGGATGATTATTTTTTGTAAACCAACAGAGAATTTGGGGGTCAAACACAGTTCTCTTTGCCTAGAAACAAGCTTTAGGTTCTGTTACCCACACAAAGGTATCTAATGTGTTTTGAGACATCATTGAGAATCCCATCCAACCCTTTTCTGCTGATCCAGAGGTCTCCAAAAGGTGCTATCCTGGTAGGTGCTTCAAATACCTCATTGCATCTCAAATCATATTAGATACTCATGGGCAGTCTTTGGGTCCCCACCAGAACTGATAGTCATGAAAATTCCAGGCAGTTCTTACAAACCGTAGTGAAAAGAATACTTCCATCAATTACTGGGTGCCTGTTACAGCGATGCAAACAAGACAATGTTCCTCAAAGTGGTCTAATAAAACATATTATCTGTATTTGAGACAAGAGCTTGTGTGACTAAGGCTTACCTAATCTTCCAAGTATACTGCCTGGCCTAATAAAAGATGTTACCCTGTCTAGAAACCTTGTCTCATCTGTCCTTTAACTATCACAGCAAAAGCAACTCAACTATCCAGTGAGACTTCTTTCAATTGGTGTCTTGTTTCTGGGGGATGATTTTGCTTAGGCTTCTGTAAGGCTCTGAAATGCCTACACGAACTTCTTTCTTATGTTTGTACTCCATCTGAATTTCTATATCACAATCAGCTGGTGTTTAATTTACCTACAGATTCTAAAGATACCTCAGAGTCCCAGGGTTTAGATTCAGACAGCATGTCTCAGGTGCTCCCCGACTCCACAGCATGTGAACACTAGTTGTCATTACGTCCCCTCTTCTTTCTCTAACCAGTGACTGATACTCCAACTTCAGGGACACCACACAGCATATCTAGGCAGACTAAAAAGAACTAAAATTTCTCTCTTTCCAATCTTTCCTTCCCAAGGTTATAGTAAATTTAGACCATTCTTTCTGTAGCTTTGCACCTTAATAAAGGCTTATTTTGAAGTTGCCAAAATAGATACTATGTATTTTCTATTCAGTAGACACCACTTATGACCAGAGTCTTCTCTTACCTCAGCAGGTAAGAGAAAAGCAACAGGAACACTTTCAGAAATCCAGGCATGAAGTTAAGAAGTGCTTTCAGAAGGTGTGAGACTTCAGGTAATGTAAATAACTGTGTATCACTTTACTGTTATAGTGGGTTATATATGAGGAACCTCTTTCTTTGCTGAAGTAAAGGGAAAGCCAAGGCAGCAGAAGGACAGAGTGGGATCTATGGAGGACGCTCAGATTATTATATGGGCTTTATCCAGCTTCCCTTGCTTTTCTGCAAGATGGGAGCTAGCTTATATTCTTCTTCCTTCTGGGGGACTTCTCTGACCTGCTGTCACTAAAAAATGACAGGGCTGACCAGACTCAAACTGGGGGTGGGAAAGCTGCATGGCCAATGCCAAGTGTATGGTACAAGTTTCATTCTCCAAACCACTAGTAGCATTTCTCTCTCTCTTTCCTTTGGGTAACCAAAGGAGGGCACTGCATACACTGCTAATGCTGGTCCTAGGAAGACAGATGTTCAGTGTAGCTTCTGATTGAAGATGAAAGACAGCAGAGAAAAATAGATCAAAAGACTACAGAAGACAGGACAGGCACTTGCATTTGGCTGGCAGAGCCTTTACCCAGCAGAAGTTCCTTGGAGATGTTCTCCATCCTGCCTCACTGACAGGGTCTACCCTAGAAAAACAGATGATAGGCTCTCTCCTTCCACACACTTTTGGCTCCGTCACTTCTAGTGCTCCCACTGGAAAACAGATGGGTCACCAGAAATCAGGTGGGCCCCTGGAAATCATGGCCTCACCCAGAAGCACCTTCTGTTTCCCTTGTTGCCTGGCCACAATAAAGGTGGCTCAGAAATGAGCAGGATTTGCATTGTTATTTTGCAGTATGCCAAATTATAAAGGCTCAAAAATCACTTTTCAAACAAAGGCTTGGTTGTTATTTGAGCCCTCAGCTTGCATTGCCCTTCTGGAGATAGGTGTATGCATGCAGGCAACAGGGAAAGAGGAATATCTGTGATGCTCAGTGTTCCATATTTAGCTCCTGCAAGCACATCTGTTCACCGTGTACCCAGTAATTAATACTGTCCCTCAACAACCTCCCTAACAGCCTCTACTACAGCTGCTCCTCCAGAGCGATCCTACTATCCGACAGTTCTCCTCATCTTCGTGTGCTTCCCAAATTCTCATGTAAGTCCCTCTTAGACCTCAAGGAACTCCACCTTACCCAAGTCCTCAGGGCTGCAGGAGGCTGACACAGACCCAGAGCTCTTCACCCTTGCAACTTTTACTGATCTGTTGTTTCTTCAAAGATTTTCTCCTGGGCAATAGAAAGAGAAGAAAACTACTGAGTTTCTCCTATTCAGAGACTGTCTCTTGAGATGAGGAAGGGGAAGAGCTATTTTTCTCTAACTTTGCCCTGTCTGCCCCCCCTGCCTCCCACCAGTGGCTGGGACAAATAGGTAAGTGTCAGAGCTTGTCTGTAATTTGGTAGATGGCTGGGGTAGTTTGCTTTCTGACGTTATCTCCAGCTCAACTGAAATCTGGTATCTCCTTACTTTTTGTAAGACCTGGCACCATAGATGCTAATGGAAAATACCAGGTAATTTTGTCAGTCCAAGGTAGCAATGCCCACAGTTGTCAGATCTGCCACAAGAGGAAGGTAGGGCACTGAGCTGTTTCATATTTCTGAATGTGGTCTTGCCAAAATTTTTTCTTAGCAACCACTTAGCAGTGCCCTCAAATCAAAGATGATTTTTTTAATATCAGTTATAGTTCATACTGGATGTGAGATTTATGCTTCCATCAACCAACAATCTGTTTTCAGCAGAAGAAGGGAGGCAGCTGTGGAGCCTACCAAGATCGGAATTAGATGTAGAGAAGAAGAATGGACAAGGGTGAAGAAAAGGATCAGAGGAGGATGAAATTAGATGTCTTAAAGGATTGACATATGTTTTAAATTTGTTTTGCAGCACAGAGATCATCTGGTAGCTAGAAGGTTATGTCAATACTACAGTGGGAAATTTAGTTGTAACCTGTGGCACTCAGTTTTGTTCCTGTCATCCTAGGTGTTCTGGCTAACAGCTTTTCGTAAGTGACACTGACTTGGGCATCAACTGTCTGAGCTTGACTGGTTCTGTACAAGCCCTGAAATATTTGCTGCCGTGGTTTCACTGCTAAAGGTACCCATGCTAATGTGCTTAAAGCCAGGTACATTATTTCTCAATGCTGGTCAGGTGCATCTTAAAGCAGACAGCTGCCCACTCCAATTTCTCTAGGTTTTCTCACATGTATAGAACTCTCTGGGTTTGTCTAAGCTAAGGAGCCACAGAGTACACTTGGTTCAAGACCCAGATCCACTCAAGGGTGACACTCAGCCCACAGCTCATCTGACTTCTCCTGCACCTTGGTTTAAGAGGTGAAGTAATCATATAAATCAGCTGCTTGTCTTGAATTACCCATCCACATCCCTGAGCTGGACAACCAGGAACCACAAGGCAAGCAATGATCATCTGAGACATGTCAACACCCTGACTGAGTAGTATTTTTGTTATCGACATGGTGGGAACAAGGGTACAAGGAGTTTGGAATCTGTCCCTAAGAATTTACCAGCTCCTGTTATTGCTGTGTTTTGGGCAATATAAAGGGTCGTATCAATGGTTGGGACTTAAATCGGAGTAGAGATACAACTTTTTTCCTTACGTTCCTTATGTTATTGATGATGAGTACTATATTCTTTTCTCATCATTTCTCTAAAAGGAGAGGCTTTTTGGGCTTTTTTACTTTTTTTCTTAAATTTTTTTCTTTTTCTTATATTTTTATTTTTTTCTTGCATAGAAACTTCTATTTTCTAATTTAATTTGTGAGAACCAAAACTTTTATTTATAAAAGCTTTCACTTATTTAAAGATGCTTCAAACATGACCCCAGTTAAAACTGACCCATGAAAAGTACAGAAAAAGAACTTCCAAGCTACTGGCTTTATATACTGTGCTTTTTTCCTTAAAAGTTAACTTTAACAAGTCAAATAATGTAAGTAAATCTAGAAGACTCAAAAGTTAAAAGAAGTAACCATTAGTTTTAAAATGGAATAATATGGATCGAGCCCAGCAGTGGATATACTCACTTGATTTATACACACATAAAAAAGACACATTTTTAGTCATTCCGAGAATTTCATTAATATTCAAAGAATCTGACTAGGGACTCAAAATTACTAGCTACTGAAGTTTTGTGTCTATATAAGTCAGTAGCAGAATCTATATTTCTAAAGTGTTGTCCCATTTTTGCTTCTTTCAATTGGTCCTGGAGGGGTAGTTTTTCCATCAACATATTCTGTTTTCTGGAGGATGAAAATTATTTCCATCCATTTTAAAGCAAAGCACAGTCTGTCAAGGCATAGTAACAAGATTTCCCATGTAACACAAACTGAACTTCTTAAAAGCAAGCACCTCAGAGAATTTAAAAAGATTTTTTTCAACTCCACAATTGTAATTATTCTGATTACTTCCAATCCACGTACTCAACACTCCAGTCTATCATTATGGAAAAAGAAAACCATCTTTCTCCCTTGCTTGCAAGTCACTCCAGCAAAATGCTTCTCTGCTAGAAAAATGTTTTGTCCTAGCTGCAGACAGATTTCATTCTTGTAAAAAATATAGGTGGAAGATGGACAATGTGTCTCTCACATGTCTTTCTGTTGCTTTAGCTCCACTTTTTTTCCCTAGAGTCTCTCCCAAAATTCCATTCTCTTAGTCTTCCTGTGTAACCCTTCTTCAGGCAAAATCTCAAATGTTCTAAGACTGTCATGATGGAGTGGGACTAAAATATGACTTTTGATTTTCAGGGTAAGATTTGAATTAAGCTTAATTAAAAATAAATTTTTAGAAGACTTTTCTCAGAAAGTTTAGTGCTTAAAAATAAAGTCAATGCAAATGGAGGAGGAAGATGGTTTCATTCTCTGAATGTTTCTCTCAGAAAAATGCGTCAGATGATGTCACACAAAAATATCAACTCCACGACATTTTTCACCACACCGGAAAAGCAAAGTTTTCTGTACTTCTGAATTACTCGTTTGTGAACCTGTAGTAGAAAGGTAGATGGTGTCTCTGCAGCTGGTCTGTGGAGACATGTGAGCAGTGAAACTGTTGGTCTCTATATTTTAATTAAATTAAAAGTAAATGCTAGGCATGCATTTTTCTATGAGAAATTGAGAGAGCTATAATTTCTTTGATTCCAGAATTAGGCATTTATAGTCTCCCATAATTTCATTAAATACCTACAAAAACTAACATTGGCTTTCACTAATAGTCCTCATGAACAATATATCCATGCATCAGGTTCATCTTTTGGCATGAATTCCCCACCAACATTTGCCTGTATATTTCACATATGTCACTCAAATGTACCCAAGACGTGATTTGTGCTTAAATTATAGAAAAAAAAAAATTAATAACCATGTTTCATGTATTACAGGGATTTCCGAGTATTACACATTCAGAAGCATGCTTTAACTAGGAATCATTTGTAAAAATATATATTTGCTTCCTATTTCCTATTTTAGATATCTAATTGTAGAAAAAGATTTTGCAGCAGATGTAATACATGCTGCCAACAAGAGCAGCCATGTTGCACAAGAGCAAGGTTTCTTACAAAATTCAGTAGATTTTTTAGCAAGATGACAGCTGTTTTTTCTTGGCATTAGTTTATTACAAATCCCTAAGAGAACATTTCGAAGGCTTTGTGACAATCCTGGCCAAAAATGTAATTGAATGAGGAGATCGACATTCACATTCTGCAAAAAACCAATTTGCCGAATACTTGTCATGTTCCCTGGTTAGCGTTACCACCTTCTGAAAACAAGAACAGACAACTCAGTCAAATGGCTGCTGGGCATGTGTCGTAACTTTAACAGCAACCAGCAAATCCATAGTAGAACTGGCTGGCTGATAGGAAACTGGCCACGTGAATACCCATGTGAAGAGAGAATACCCTGGGTGAAGAGTTCCATGCCAACCACAACGACTGAGGTGAGCAACAGAGCAAGGGCTACTGAGGTATTTACTTTTATTATGCAGAAGTTTGTTTTAGCAAGGGTATTTTTGAAAATTACAAACACACAGTGTTTCCTTCCTTCTCTCCTCAGCGAATTAGGGGAGGCTGGGGCACACTTTCCTTGTACTGGAATCTGCTGGAAGATGCAACGGTAGGATCACCCTGATATTTCCTGATGTGTCCTTAGTCACAAGTTCTTCTCCTCACCCAGAGTCATGATCCAGATTGCAAGCATTAAATGGGTACTCAGGCACCTGAGGACTCGGAGGCTTCTGAAAGCCAACTCTGCTTATATTCCTTTCTTGTGTTGCACCTGGGATAGAAAATCATGTCTCTTTACTCTTGTAGGTCAATGGGTTACAGAGACTGAGAGAAAAAGACTATGCAAGGGGGAGGTATTACTATTATGCAAACCACTACAGCTCCTGTGTTTCATTTCAATTATAGGACTTCAGAGCAGAAGAGCATTAAAACGTTGGTTTTCTGTTCTGAGACCCAGAGAGAAAAGACTGCCTTGGATTTTTATTTAGAATCATTCTCCCAGAACTGGGTTTATCTCCTTCTTCTAGAAACTGAGCTGTGCTTGGGGAAGCAAATGAGATCAGGCTCCAGGGCTTGAAGGGAGAACAGCTTCTCTCAGCCAGGTGTCTGCCAGGAATACAGAACCAGAGCACAGTTGCTATTTTCCCCTGGAATAGGTTCTTCCTTGGATGCAGCTGCTGCTATGACCTGAGAGGCCACATCTGTCTCTGACTTACAGACTCAGTGGTGGGAAAGTTAGCCTTTATGATTAAGGTTAGGTTGAGTTTGGTAAAAATATGACAAGAGAAATATATACCGGTGGAACAATAACTATATTAAGAATTACTATATTTCATCTGAGAGATGTACATTTGATATGAAAATATTTTCTAGGTGTCTGATTTTTTGAGTCTGTCTCAAAAAAATATCAGCCCATCTTCCAGGATCCCTAAATGCTTGCAGGAGTTCAATCAGCAGTAATTTTCTGATGCCTAATGCATACAACCCAACTACTAGCAAGCTAAATTCTACAAAAGCCTCAAATACAGGTGTAGGCATGCAGGAATAATCCTCAACCTAATAAGCAGTAATCCTGGAAAAGCATAGCCATTAGGTTTGGGTTTGTTTTTTTTCTTTTTTCTGGCAGAGTGAGTCCCTGGGCAGCATTAGAATGTAAAAGGAATATTGAGGAATATTTATGAGCTGGGCAGATGCTAACTGCTGTTGGGCATACAACTGGCAATTACATTTTAACAAGAGAACAGGCAATTACATTTTTTTCCTATTCATTACTGTGCAAAAGGATAACAAATATTTGAATGGTAGTGCTTGATCACCAGCTGGATTTATGGATTATTGTGTTTTGAAAACAGGTACTTTTGCTGTGGCATGCTGCAGATCTCTGAGCGTGAGAGGTGTGAGTAGGGAAGGGGAAGGGCCTGGGGCTGTACTTGACACAAAAGATAAAAATGTTGAATTCCTCAATGGAAGGAGATAGAAGAAGAGCCTCACATTTTTGCTTGTATCCTAGAGTTTTAAGTCATTGTATGACTTCTATGAAAGGTGCTATCATATCATTTAAATTAAAATAGCACAAGGTGATTTCCTGAAGCAGGAAAGGTGTTAAACTGTAAATGATTTATTGTGCAAGGGCAAGCGCACATAAGTGACTTCATCTGTAGAGGCAGCCCCCAGGGAAGCCTGGGCAGAGAGTTCTCTTCAGTGGCCCCACAGCTCAGTCTTCTAGATGGCTTCAGGAGGGAAAATAAACACCCTCCTTTCAGGGAAGTTCATTTCCAAGGCAATGGCAAGGTCTGTACATGTGCTAGTCTTGCTTTACCTGTAGAGCAGCCAGTAAGAAGATGAGGGGAAAAAAATTTAATCTAGCAGTGGTGCTGTTTAGAATTTCAAGATGTGCTTTGCTCAAAAGGATTCCTATCAAAATGAGTTATGCTGCTTCCACCAATGTTTGCTTCACAGGTTTGCTGTGCTTCCTCGTTTGTCTGTCTGTCTGTATCTCCCTCTTTCTCTTGTTTTATGGTTTTGTTGTTGAGGTTTTAGGTTTGTTTTCATTATGTGGGAAGTCGACAACTTTTTGTTCAGGGTTTGTACAGCACCTATGGTGTTACAGTCCATGACCAAGGACAGGGATAATGGGGTTACAGCCAATGACTACAGTCTTAGGAGCAACTACTGAAGAGGTAGCAACTGCTGCTTGTCTTTCTGAAGAGAAAATCTTGGTCTTTTCTACCTGTTTCTGTTGAGTACAACCAAAAGATGGCAGCATTTTACTCAGCATCGGTGTGTCAGACTTGAAATTGTTTACAGGCTGCAACTCTACACTCTCTCTCAGACAAAGCAAAAAATGCAACTTCTAATTGAGTAGTCAGGATTTCATTTTAAATCCTGCTAAATCTAAACCATTCCAAAATACTTTTATATCATAATTGAGAAAAATTACTACCCTGGAAACATTTTTTTTTCAATAATTTTTCTTAAAACTGTTTAACTATTATTTTGGGAGATTGGAAACACAATGTTTTGGGGTTTTTTTCAAGCGTGGTCAGGTTTATTTTCTGTGTGCCTTTGTGTTTCCCACCAAATCCCAGCTGTAGTCAGACCTGAAACTCAGTTTTATTAATTTTGGACATGTGAAATGAGAGACATGGGAAATTTTGACAAGTCTGTAAGAGTTTTCTCTCCAGTGAAACCTATAAAGTGTTTTTTTGTTTAATACTTATTGCTTACAGAGAACTTTACATTCCTGTGAGAGGCAGGTCAGCATTATTTCAGTCACAAGTGTGTGGAAGGTTATTTGGCTTCTTAACAGGTGTCTTGGTATGTATCCTCTTAGGTATCTGCAGACGCTTTTACAAATGCCACAAAGCACCTCTACATCTGTAGGTGCAAAACGCATTTGAAAACCCAGCCTGAAGTGATTCATTATGCTGTACTAAAAATTTATGCACATAATTGCCTTTGCTTCTGGACCAGATTATAAAGGCAGTTCTCAAAACCTTGAAAATAACTTTAAAAAACAGCTAGCTTAGCTGACACTATTAAAAAATCAGGTTATTTTTATCTTAATTTTTTAAAAATAATGAACTTTTCTTCTTAGTTTCTCTCATCCCCCAAGTTTATGAACATTAATATATTTGCTAAATAGTTTCCAGTCAGATGATATCCTGCAACTTCGTGCAGGTAAAATAGCTAATCAGTGCCTGGAATACAAGCACTTGATTAAGCGTACCTGGATTCAAGGTTATTAGTGTGCAATAGCGGTAACATTAACACTTTGTCTTAAAACCTTTCTCAGTCTCTCGGCTAATTCAGATAAAGAGACAGAAAACACTCTTCTGAAATCTATTGTTTGTTTGTCTTTAGGCTCAAAAAGCCTCCTGGGTACTGCTTGACATTTTGAGGTCTATCAGCCTAATTAGAAGGGCTGCAATTTCAATTTGTAAATGCAGCCTGGGTAATGTGTGCCGAATACTTCATCTCTGATGCCTGGTAGGTGTCTGCACTTGCTGTTGCTGGATCAGTGCACCAGTGCCTGTTCTCAGCACATGTGAGCGTATGTGTGCGCTTGCAGCAACAATACTCAGCTGAAAACTGTTCAAGGAGCCTGGCAGCCACAGGTTATCCATCACTATCACCACAGAATCCCCATGGCGGCCGTGGGTAAAAGGCTGTCACCAGCACCCTGCAGTAAGTTTTTTGGTTTGCTGGTTTCCATCATCTTTTGACACCATAGCTGGGAAAAATTGGTTTCAGCTTTAAAAAAATGACAGGCTGTTTTGCAGTGGAGAACAAAATTCCTGTGCGCAAGGTTAAAGATAGTCAGCTGATCCAGCCTGAGTGTGAGACACCAGCTGAAGTTGCTGACACTGTCTCTAACAATGGGTTTCAAGCTCTTCAAGAAATCATTTCACAAAATGCTACAAAGACAGTTCACCCTTCCTAAAAGGTTCTTCGTACTTTATTTATGGCTGAACTTCGCTTAAAATGAGTATCACGTGTAAGAAGCTGCAGAGCCCTTATAATCTAGTAAAAGTTGCTCAAGTCTGCGTAACCTTTATATCTTTGCTGCAGGGAAACTGAAAAGAGCTACCACCAGGGCGGATGGGACTGATGATGTGAGGAATCGCTGCCCTGTGGGGCAGAAGAAATGAGGGGGAACTGGAAGTCCTCCTCACCCCTTACCCTATGACCTAGCTAAGATGAGATAATTGTCTGCTCTTCACTCCTCAGGGGCCTGACTGCACCTCACTTATCTTTGAGGCAATGGTGGATAACGTCACTGGTGTGCAAAGCTTTGGCTGTGTGAGGTTAATTAGTCAAACCATGAGCTGCTGGGGCGATGCCAGGGAAAATAAGAAAAGTTATGAGTTCTGAAAGGGTTAATAAATCAGACCCAAAGCAATAGATGTTAGGCAGTTGTCTAAGCCATCCATTGCTTTTAATTTGGTTGTTTTCAACTGCCAAAGTAAAGCTGAGAGTAGCTGTCTGTTAGTTACACTGAAATCACAGTCTCACGAAATAAGGTCTTGGCACACAGAGTGAGTTAATCCATTTGAAAATAATTCTCAACACAGAAAATTTTGTCTAGAGATTAGTTGATTGCCAGTCAGCAAATAGGGCCTGTCCATTCTGCCAGCCAACGCCTCCAGTAGGAATGGAAACGAAGGTGCGGATTAGGATCATTAAGTTTCCAGCCAAAAACGGCTGGAAAGAAAGCAAAGATGTGGATCTACCTCTTTCTCCAAAGCTGGTTTGAAGACAAGCATTAATCTTTCTGGAGACTGCAGAATAGTTCTTTCTTCTATTTGTAACATAATTCCACCTTATCCTGAATACGGATCGCACCAGAGTTGACAGACAATACATACACACTGGATGCAATTTGCTTCCATGTTTCTACACTCATAGTTATTAGGAGCCTTTCCCTAGGATCCATTGGCCAGGCAGCAATCTGAGAAGGTAAAAAATGGAAGATAAAATTATTCTGAAACATTTTTCTATGCCACAGTTTCATGCCTATATATTTCGACTGAGTTGTATCACTTTGATTGGGGCCCAAAGTCCTAAAAAATGTCATTTATCCAAAACGCTTGGTACTTTTAGATGCAATTCCAAGTCTAACACCAAGGCAACTGGGCAGAAAAATGAATGAGTTAACTTCTTTCCTAGTTTTTGTGTTACTCAGGTGTTGATTTAAGACCCTGATTTTCTTCCATCTGGAAAAAGAAACTAGATTGATGCAGCTTTTCTCATTCCCAAAGCTTTGTGAACAATGACAATTTGTCATTTTGTCACAAGTGTTTCTATTTTATATATACGTATATATACAGCCTCAGAACTATGAAGAAAAGTGACATATAGTTTTGAAAGTTCAAGAAGTTTAGTAGATTTAATCTAAGATTTTTAATGCTTGCACAGTTCATCCCTCATAGCCTATTGCACCTAGAGTGTTTTCACCGCTAGAACAGACAGCAAGCTCTTTTATTTGTGTGAAAATTAGTGTGCAAGGTGTTGTGTGAGTTAGAGAACTTCACTGTAAGTGCTCATTTCTCTATTACTTCACCCCTAATTGTATGGGGCTATCAAAAAAGGTGTTAAAATTCTACCTGAAAGTTCCACCAACTTCATGAGCAGCCTTGATTATCCATCAAGGATAAGATTTCCAAGATTTCCATTTATCATGAAAAATAATGGTTGTTTTCTCTTTGTCTTCTTAAGAGGACTTTCATAAAGATGTCTGCAGATCCCAATACAAAGTGAAAGAATACTGCTCCATTTAAGTGGCTGAGAAGTAAAAGCCAGTAAAAACATACCATATAGATTGCTAAATCCCAGCTGATTAGCAGGAGATTAGATTTTCTTTTGCTGTCTCCCTGCATATAGCTTTCCTCCCAGTACTTTCATTAGCCATACAGCTGAAATGGGCACTAAACCCAATTACATGCTTTAGTCATACATTTCTATTAAGACAAAGTTTCTATATATTAGTCAGACGTACTCTTGGTGATTTTGTGTGACTCCAGCTGCTAATTAGATGTGGTGCTGGCCAGCAGAGCAGGGTGAGCTCACATCACCTGTAACAATTCCTGTTCTCATCCAGAAGCACTTTGCTGCTTCAAGCCTCTGTTGGAATTAGTGCTACCATGTTCATTTAACTGGATGAGGTCCACTGAATATGCTTTAAAAAATAATGGAAAGGCTTGGCAGGACTGGCTGCAACATCCAAATGCATGAATCAAAGGCCTTTGCTCCATATCCACTAAGAGCAGAAGGCTCCAAATGCAATCTTGGACACCTGTGATGGGAAGTTTCTCCAAGCCCTTGTGGATTTGTTTCTGCATACATCCAGAATGGCTCCAGTTGAACACCGAGTGGCCCACACCAGCTGGTGTCTCAGAATCTAGCAGTCACTTTACACTAGTCAGTGAAGAACAGGGCAGAGATACCTGAGCAAGATCTCATACTAGTGCTATTATAGCCATACTAGCACCACTGAGCTACTTAGCCCTGTTAACTCCTCGCTGCACTGCAGACCACCACATAGAAGCCAAATCCCATTTGCCTCAGTATGAGACAGTCATTCCCACCTCAACGCACTCAGCTGGAGGAGTCTTCATTCATGCTGGATCCATCCTTGGATTTCTGGATTCATCCTTGAGGTCATCTCTGTCTTTCGCATTGAACAAAGTGTGGTTTAAAACAAAAGCAGAATCTCAAACCCTTCCTCCATGAAACTTGTGTCCTTCAAGCCCCCTCTCTTTCCATGCCATGTACCTTGTGTTCCTTGGCACAGAGACCGAGTTTCAGTGGGAAGGTAGAGGTGCATGGTGTAGTGGTTGTTACCACCCTCCTTGGTGGTGGAGGCTCAACCCCAGGTGCTGTGGAGCTTCTCACATCTTCTTCCCTGTGTGTTCTTTTTGTTAAATAAATGCAGTTGAACGAAGTCATGCCTGAAGCAGGTGAAAAAGGGCAAATGGTTCCCAAGTCTGTACCACCACCTTTTCTCGTATGAGCTATAGCTGATTCCTCAGGCAGAGGCACACTGGCCTGTTTTCATCCCACTTCCCACTCTGCTGGCCATGTTACCTATTTGGCAGCATCCTGTCACTTTGAAAAAGCAGCTTCTGCCACGTGTCCTCCTGTATCCTTGATGCTTACTCCAAGGCACAGCAGAGAAACATGTGCTGTTGCTCGCAAGTCTCCATACCTCTGGCATAGTATGGACATTCAGAATATGGTAACTTATAGAACATGGGTAACTTATAGAATATGGGTCAAAGAGAAATGATATACCAACACTTTCCCTTTTCTGAATTTGAAAAGAAGATTTTAGACATTCCTCAATTCCTTCAAATCACAGCAGTAGGTACCAGCCTGCAAATGGTCTGACTCTGAAGCCAAAGTGGGCAATGGGTGGCCTGCATTTGTGCTTCATTTCACATCAGGAGTGCACATTTTCAAGTAAATATCTCAATTGTCACTATTTTACTACACTTCAGTTTGCATTGCAGAGAAATTTCTCAAAACAGATGCTTTCAGATGACATAAAGCCAAAAGACACACTGCCAGAGCACACCTAGCATGCCTAGTCTCCTGTAGCACCCCAAAATGCAAATACTGTGAATATGGGATAGTCAAATCCAACTGTTTCATTCTGCAGGACTCTGCTCGTTGTACCATGCGTTGTCCTTGCCAACATACCTGCTCCCAGCCCTAACCTGAGCACCTGGGAGGGGATGGGAGTCTTCATCCACCCCTGAGCTCAGTTTTTGCCAGCCAGCTCTACCCCATTCTGTGTGAGAAATGGGTGCTGGATGGGGACTTCACATCTGGATTCTGCCAGAGCTGGCCCTGCATGAGGACCATATACAGCCTTTAAAAATGCAATAAAAATGAATGTTACAGACTCATTCATCCTGAAAAATTTGGGGAAATTCCCAAATCAGGGAGGAACTCTGTATGGTTTACAATCTGTGTAGGAAGCAGTCATCTGTTCATGGAATCACGGAATTGTTGGAGTTGGAAGGGGATCATCTAGTCCAGCTCCCCTGTCAAAGCAGGATTGCCTACAGTATATTACTCATATTACAGCATCCAGGCAAGTCTTGAAAATCTCCAGAGAAGGGGACTCCACAACCTCTCTGGGCAGCCTGTTCCAGTGCTCTGTCAGCCTCACTGTAAAGAAGTTCTTCCTCATATTTGAGTGGAACTTCCTCTGTTCCAGCATATTCTTATGTTCCTATGTTGCATGCAGCACTTCAGCAGCCAAAATTTTATCCATAAGCTAAGTCAGGGGATTTTCTGTGTTTGTACAGAAAAGGCAAACACCGTTTAGGAGCCCTGCTTGATCTTTACTTTTAGAGGTTTTTAATCTAAATAGCCAATCTCATAGCTACTTTTTGAAATAATATACACTTACATCTTTTGGTTCTAAAACACAGAAAAAAAATCTGCATCTTTGAAAATCTGATAGACTGTAGATATTTTTTTCTCTCTCTTCTATGTATTAGATAAAAGGATTTTTTTTTTAAACCAATGCAATACTGCTGTTAATTTCATTTGTCTAAAATAGGCCTCGCTTAATTGAGTCATGATATTTTCCCACTAAACTGTGGGAAACCATTTAGAACACAAGATGACAAATAATGCTGGAGAGGCAGAGAAAATGAATTACCAGCACCAGAACCATCTAAAAACATCAGCCTGGAAGGAACCCATTAGGTTTCTGAGTCTGTTTCCTGCTTTCCTCAGAAAACCTATTATTTTAGTCTGTCTCATAATCTGGTATAACTCTGTCTTCCAACTGATTGTTTTGCCCCTTTCAAAAGGCCAAATAGAAAACCACTTCGTGACTAGGCGTCTGTGTATTTGATCTTCTGCCAGCTTTCCACTTTTACATAAATATCTCATGATATCTACGCCATTGAAGTATTTTAACAGAGGAATCATACCCTTCCTCAGCTTTCGTTTTGCTAGACTGTATAGACTATGGACATTTAAAGGGTATCTGTCCCTTCAGAGGAGCTTATCATGGATGACTTCTAGTGCTGATTGCAGTAAGTAAATGCACAAACTGTTTAGGACAAAGATTAAACTGCTGGAGCCTAAGAGCAGTATAGATGCATTCATGGACTGTTGTGTCTGACCTAATAAGTTTCTCAGCTGGCACTATTGTCCTTGCCAGATTAATTTCTTCTATATTCTTATGACATAATATCTTTCAAAGAGTTTTTAAATTTTCATTATTGACATGGTAGCTTTGATATCTCACTCTTGTTCACCTTCCTGGCACCATCTGGAGGTGGAATATGGCTGCAGGTATGGATAGGTCTCAAGATGGGCTTTCATGAAAATGATTTCTGGAATGAGACTAGGAGAGGAACCAGAGCTTCTGAAGTTGTGTGAACTCTTATCTCCTGTGGGAAACGTGTGAACACACATACGCTGTTCAAAAAGGCTGAACAGAAGGCTTTTTTACCACTTAGCTCCATCAATATGAACTTAATGCTTCAAGCGTGCAATAAAAATGTGTCTGCACTGTAAAACACATAAAAATATACCAGGATCATGTAAATAAGAGCAGTGATAACAGATGCATAAATAAACATGGCATCATAGCATTCAATTTTCATTTGGCAGCTATCTCAAAAGCTGTTCCTGTGGGAAAGTTATCACACATAAGAAGTCTTTACTAACCCATATAAATAAATCTGTCTGGTTCCAATTTGCCTTGTTACTGATGTAGGTTGGAAAATTGCCATCTCAGAGAGCAGACTGGGGCTCTCAGCGTTATTATAAAGTTGCCTGCTTTGCACTGAGGTGTGTCGTGTGTGGTGACTCCTGAGAGGGCAGGGTCTGTCCATAAGCATATCGACAGCAGGGCTTTGATGCCTGAAATTCACAGCAAGTCCCCTTCTGATTGTCAGCTGTTTTCACAATAAAGCATCTTTTTGTACCATGTCTTGTCTCTTCCTCTCAGATGAATACATATACACAAAAATGAGTGTATTATTTCAATTAACTGTCCCTGTTAGGGGACTAGGCAGCTTCCTTCAAGAGAATTTAATTAACATGCAAATGCAACACCGGAAGTTGTAACTCCAATAAACATACCAAAGAGAACAGTTCTCACATTTAGAAAAGTGAAAAAAAGTCATAAATACAGAAAAACAGTCATGACTTCTTTGTATTAGCATCATTTGTGGTTAGATTTTCCATTTTTTATCTTTTTCCAGAAGTGAAACATTATAGAAAAGAGTCTGTAGATATGACCTTGCATGAGGTGAGAGACTGAAATATTCAGGTTTTTGTCTCCCTGGGAAAGAAGGGAAGGAACAGAGAAAAAAATCCATCTTTCCTTAGTAGAAAGACACATGGGACTCATGAAACTGTAGCTGATAGGCTCTAACAGGACCACATACACTTGAGAATACAGCAAATGGTGACTGGAGAAGAGGTTAGTTAAAAGTCATTTTAGTGAGGGTTATGAAAGCTTGGAGTCAGGAAAAAGAGAAGAGGTTATAGTGCATGTCTTGTTGTCTAACCGCTGTAAGCTGCATATTGATCTGGTTTTGAGCAGTGATAAATAAAGTCATGAACCCAGCTGAGGCAGATTGCAGAGTTTGGCACAAACATGCATCAGTCATTATTCAGGATCTTATGTTAGTGGCACAACCCCAGGTAAGAGGGAGTTGTGTGAGGCTGGAGCTTTGGGTAGCTTTATTATAGAAACAGATTTGGGAAGTTGCTTGGAGATCCATCCCATGAGATTACCTTTATCAGAAGTTTGGACAAATGTGCAGGAGGCAAAGTGGCATAGGCAAAAAAAAAAAGGAAAGAAGAAATTTTGAGGCAAAAAGAATTCAGAATAAATTCAGGATGCATGTTAAAATATTTTACTTTTTTAAATAAAATTTTGTCTTCTTTCTTTTGTCTTTATGGGCTTTATGGGCTGCCCAGGGAGGTGGTTGAGGCACCATCCCTGGAAGTGTTCAAAAGACGGGTTGATGTGGTGCTGGGAGATATGGTTTAGTGATGGTGTTGCTTTTTGTTTGTTGTGGGTGTTTATTTTTTGTGAGAATTAGGTTGATGGTTGGACAAGATGATCTTTAAGTCCCTTCCAACCTAGAAGATTCTGTGATTCTGTCTTTGTCTTCACTCCATTTTTTTCATTATTTTACTTTTCTTTCCTCTTTTCACAGGATGAGCTCATTAGAAAGGTTCATTAGGGCAGAAAAAAGCTAGCAAATATTCAGACTTTGTCATCTATTAGAGCAAAGCGTATGAAATATCACAAAAGGTAAGATCATTCAACAGGTGTCACCTGTTGCGAAGATCTTCCTGCAAAGTTTTACTTTCTGATATTAAATTAAGAGCAGCATATAGAAGAAAGAGAGAGCAGGATGAAAAATAACTCGTAGAGAAAAATTCAGTGTAAAATATAAAGTAAAAGCCTATAAAGAACTCCTAAATTCAGGCTACTCTTTGTGTCAAACATCAGAAAGATCATACTTTGTAATTCATCTGGATGCTCATACCCTAAGGGATTTATGTTCAGCTGAAATAAAGGAAAACAGATGCTAACTAGCATGTAAACACTGTCATGAAGAGCACACATTCTAAAGGCTATTTGTATCCTTTGCTTCTCCTTCAAGTATATTTTTTTTGGTTGCTTTACAGTGTAGCTGGGCCCACATGGGGCTCAGATAAAGTATAAGTATATTGCTATTTATACTCAGCTCCCCTTCTGACATCCCTTACCCTGGCTAATTTGCTTGAAGCATCTAAAACCCATCACATTATCTAGGAAGTTTGGGGTTGTCAACATGACGATCTACACAAGAGTCACCAAATATGGCAGCCCACCTCATTTGAGCAAAACTTTTACCTGGAATTCTAAGGAAATGTCTTACAAGTAATCCTGCAAAGCTCAGCAAACTACCTTGAGAAACTCCTATACTGATAAATAACCTGATATGCTCTATAACATTTAAACAAAAGTGTTTTCTGTTACTTTTAAAAGCTACTCTTACTCTAATGTGAAGGGGAGAGTATATCTCATCTCACTTTAGACTTCTATAATAAAAGCAGTAGTAACAGATGTAGCTGTAGGCAGTTATTTGTTTCAGTCTGAGATTTATCTACAACAGAAAAAATATGTTCCAGAAATACCTATTTTTCTTCATTTAGTATGGGGAATATGCTCAGGTGAGGACATCAACACAGCAGATGCCTAGCACGAGCTAAGGTGATTCTCATCCCATGTGTCCACCAACTCCTCTCCACTCTACTATTTTTCAGTCTTTATTTCTTTGGCTCAGATACCTGATCATTCTTTCTGATTTTCTTCTGGAAATGTCTTGTCCACATTTTAGATTTCATAGAGCCATTTAGGTTGGAAGCGACCTTAAAGATCATCAAGTGCCGCGGGCAGGGACACCTTCCACTAGACCAAGTTACTCAAAGGCCGATCCAACCTGGCCTTGAACACTTCCAGGGATGGGACATCCACAGCTTCTCTGGGTAACCTGTTCCCATGCCTCACACTAAAGAATTTCTTCCTAAGATCTGATCTAAATCTCCCCTTTTTCAGTTTAAAACCATTACCCCTCATACTATCACTACACTCCCTGATAAAGGGTCCCTCCCCATCTCTCCTGTAGGGCCCCTTTAAGTGCTGGAAGGCTGTTATAACATCTCCTCAGAGCCTTCTCTTCTTTGGGCTGAACAACCCCAACTTTCTCAGCCTGTCTTCATAGCAGAGGTGCTCCAGCCCCATGATCATCTTCATGGCCCTCCTCTGGACTCACTCCAACATATCCTTCTTATATTGGGGGCCCCAGAGCTGGACACAGTACTCCAGGTGGGGTCTCACAAGAATGGACTAGAAGGGCAGAATCACCTCCCTCAACACTACCAATCACCTCCTTCTTTTTCCACGTACCTTAGCATAATCTCCAGGAGGATCTGCTCCATGACCTTGCAGGTGCAGAGAGGAGACTAACCAGACTGTAGTTTCCTGCAATCTCACATATTTGATCCTATGTATCCTTTGGTTTGTTGGACTGCTATAAATTCTGCAGTAGTTTCAGCCAGCAGTCTTACAGAACTCTTGCTGGTGATCTGTACTGGTTTCCATCTGATGGTTGTGAATGTATTTTTGACTTATATCAGGGTGACTGTGAGCCAATTAATTAAACCCAATTAAACCCAAAGTCAACTTCCTGGTTTCTAATTATTTGAGACAGCTGAGTAAGCAAACATGTTTGGATCAATGCACATTTTTTCACTGCAGACAAAGCTGATAAGAGGTAGATTTAATCACTTCTGCTACGTTAAAAATCTTCTTTGAAAAAGCAAGATGTACTTTTCAATGTTACTGTAAATACCAATCAATTTTTAAAAAAAGTTTTGAAACCCTAGGCTTTCTCACACATTTAAATGGCAAGATAATTCTCTGCATGCTGCAATGTGTGCTGCAGCACCACAGATGTATCAGAAGCAGTTGAGAGGTGGTAGCATCCATGAAGCTGATGTCAGAATTGCTTTGCTGCTCTGTGAAGTGTTGACAATGCTTTGTTCTGTCTAAAGCTTCCAGAAAAATAGAAATTCATCCCGTTGAAAGTCTGCACATTTAAAAAGCATGTTTCAGCCCTGAAGTAGAACTTTTGGGAGTTGTCAGCTGCATAATTGGAAATATTTTACTAATTTTTGTGAAAGATTTTAGCCAAAAAAATGCAATATACTAATTTTACTACCTTTTAGTGAAAAGTGCATGGCCCTTAAGAGGGAGAAGCATCTTTCCAACTGGAAAATTAATTTTGTTTCTGTTATTTTCAAATGGCAAGTAGAAAATCCCCCAAGTTAAGTTCTACTTTTCTTCCAGAAGATTGTTCTAATGGAAAACTCCTAAGCAGCTCTAAATGAAACAATGCCCAGTCAGCCATCATCCAAGTTAGGGACACTATCTGACACAGCAGGGACTTCAAAGTATCAATGCATCTCTTCAGTTTTTATATTTTTATTCAGTAGCCATTTATTTAACATGCCAAGATTTCTTTGAGCGCTCTTGTGTAATACTTATTATTTAACTGTCAAATACATCCAGAACTGGAAATTCCTTCATGTTACAGGCTTTTGCTGCTCTCCAGCACTGATGGAGGATATCCATGCCTTTTCTTTTTGAAGAAAAATCAGTTACAGCAAAGGAAATAACAGGTTTATAGAGTTTCTGTGTTGCAATCCCAAGTTTCTACGCTAGATTCTGCTTTGCAGGCTGATCTGGTTGAAATAGCCAGACATTAGCTTATTTCATCAATGCTTCATATGTCCCAGGAGCTTTAAATTGTTGCCTAATGTTAACCCCATGTGCAACAGTTTATCTGTAATTAAAAGCTGAGTTCCAAAAATATGCTGGCTAATTCCATTGCACCTGTGCAGAAAAAGCCACCTTGTGGGAATACCCTTGAGGTGTTTTTGTTGAATTATTTCTGTGACATGATTCACCTGTATGTTTAGGTGATATCTTTTAGCAATAGCTGATTTTTTTTTCACTTTCTTGCTGGTGGACCTTGTGCTAACTGTCAGGAAGAAGCCTGGGGTATCCTTCTTGATTTGTTTGTATCGCACCTTAACCCCCACTGTTCCCACCTCAGAAATGCTGTAATTCATCTCACATTGTGTGAGCCATTAAGCAAAGCAGGAGGTCGTTCAATAAATGCCTGCAATGGAGATGCCATGGCCCTCAGGGGCAGAAATTCTGTGAAACACTGCAATGAATTCTTACTGATGCTGCGGAGTACAGGGATTATCACACTGTTGAATTTATATTGGATTTGTCTGTGGACTCAATAAGGAAGCTATTTCTCAGAATAAGGACAGACATTAGTGCCCCCAAGGGTTGCAGCTTTTAATTTGAAGTAGTAATAAAACATATTCTGAGGTGGATATAACTTTTCTTTTGTTAATTTTCTCATGCCTATGTGCTTAATTTCTTCAGACCTTTGTCCTGGGCTTCTTGTTATTAAGATTTTGTACCAAACTTAAGGCAGTGCATTCACACATTTTGTTTAAATACATTTGGAGTCTTCCACGAACTGGCTGGTTTTGGTCCATTTTTTTTCCTGTCTAACAAGTTACTAAATACAATTCCAGCACTTGGCTCTAGGTCAGCATGTGCTGCATTTCTGAGCCATGAACTAGCATGATGGCTGGCTTCTGGGTGAGCATCTCTGTCCCCCTCATCCCAAAGTGACTGCTCACCCTGCCCACCAGCAGCAGCCTCACCAGCCGTACTGGTAAATTCAGCAGAGCCACAGTACGAATGGGGGCAGTCCTGCAAACCTCTACTCCTGTCATTCAGGTGCTGCCTAGATTTGGCCCAGGCTGGGCAGCTTTTGCCTAGCCCAGACCTGTCCTTTGCAGGGCTGGTCCCAGCAAGCAGCCTGCTCTGCGTTACTGCAGCCCTCCAGGAAAATAACCACAGAATCATAAAATGGTTTGGGATGGAAGGGACCTTAAAGACCATCTACTTCCAACCCCCCTGCCATGGGCAGGGACACCTCCCATCCAACCAGTTTGCTCAGAGCACCCTCCAGCCTGGTCTTCATGCTTACAACTCCAAGCTGTCAGAAAAGATCAGAGAAAGATGAGAGAGACGCCAAGGAGGATAAGCATCCCCCAAGAGCCGGGCAGGATGGGACTACTCCCCAGAGGCAACCACAGGACCAGGGAGCCTCCCTAATGCACAGCAGAGCCTATGTTCACACTGGTGGCTGCTCCACGGCCGTGAGAAGTGGTACTGTCTTGTTGTGGTTGAAGGCGTTGCTGGCTCCTGGTGCCTGTTAAAAACAGAGCTGTGAGAGAGCAGGCAGCATTTCCCGGGAAGCCAGAGGGCTTTACCCACTGCCCCAACCTTGAGTCACCTGCACAGAAGCAGAATAAAACAAGGATGTGGCACTGGACGTGTGCCGTAAGTGGCTGGTTGTTGCAAGGCTGACTTACTGTCCACACCAGGCCAAAAGGCATTGGTTTCAGCTGGGTGCAAGCCTCCCCACACAGAAGCATCCCTGTGGGTACAAAGGAGAATCTCCCCCCACCTGTACCACAGCGGTGGGGCTGGCCAAAGTTTAGCAGCTGCCCGACTACGCTTTGGATGGCGAGTGAGTCACACGGAGGATAGATGCTGCATCCTAAGCTGTGGCAGCCCTTGGAAATGAAGCCTTGGATGAATTTCTCTAGGTCTGTCACCCTCTGTGATAAATTTAGGCAGCTGAACATGCACACGTTCACTTGCAAGTGACAGCTGACATTTCCTAACACTATTACATGGAAAACCTATGCCAGATGGACAATCTTGACAGGAGCAGCATTTGCTCATTTTCTTTCTCTGCTACTGTGCTGAAATTCAAGATGACTTGAAAAAAAATAAGTGCTGCATTAAAAATGTGCAAGTTGCAAAGCTGCACACTTAAGAAATCTCTAAAGTGTCCTTATGGCCCCTTCTAACATGAACAACTATAAATCTTTAATTACATGCTCACACGCTGTTTTTCACTGAACCTTGTCTCGGGCAATAGCTGGATATTCAGTGTTTCTCTTCCTGTCATTCATAGGGGCCTAGTTCAGCACATTTCACCCAAACTGAACACAAAAGATTGTACTTGATGAACCTGCGATGTTCCCACCATAGTAACTGAGTGTGTCATAAGTCTTAATCATGCTTCATTGATACCTTTCCTTATTTAAGATGGGGAAAATGAGTTGCAGGCAGAGACTGGCCAAAGCTGGAAAGTATCCATTAACTGCAAGAGCCCAACTTCAGGATGATTTTTTTTCCTGGTATTTTTTAATAGTTCAAAACCCACCCTTTCACCCCTCTCTGGTACTGTTGACTTATCCTAGTTCCTGTGCTGTGGTTCCTGGGACCCTTCAATTGTGCTTCATGGGATCAGTTTAATTCATTAGCTTGTACCAGCTAATGTCAATAGTTTGCACCTAAGCAGTTAGAAGTCGCCACTTCTGTGATTCTTCGTTGGCAAGTGTGAAACTTGTAAGAGTCTTCCTAACGCTGCTTTGCACAAGGGAGTCCGCACCACCTCCCTCCTCAGAAGTTGATGTCTTAATGGCAACTTCTGCGAGGGGCTAAGACATAAGCTTGGCCTGCTTTTCACAGCTGTCACCCTCCAGAATGACAGTGAAGAAGAGCAAACTCGGTATGCTCCATTGCCACTACCCGTGCCAGATCTGCTATGGACACGTGTAATCTGAGGCTGTCAGAGTCTTGATTTGACAGTACAAAATGTTTTCACAGGGTGCTTTGCCATGCGTTCGTGATTAGTCTTAAATGAAATTCAGAATTTAAATTTTGAAAATTCTGACAATGAAAACTAAATACAATCCGAATATTAGCCAACATTTTAAACTTAAATGTTTAAAAATTTTCTCTTACCAACAGTGTACCATCTGTACCATCAGAGAGGAGAGAAGAGAGTGTGACATGAGGTCCAGAACTGAGCTTGTCCAGAAGCCAACTTTCTAAGCACTATTTCCCAGAGGCACTGCGTCAATGTAATGCCATAGTGTGGTTGCTGTTCTACCCAGCAAACTCAAACACCTTGATGTGGAGTTCGCTTATTCGAAACATAGTATTATATCTCACCTTTCCTGCTAGAATCCTGAAGCATTCTATGTAGAAACCTTACCCCTACCATAATCTTTTCAACTTATCATTTTCTACCAATTAATTTCACAGGAAATAACTCTCCCATTCCTAGCATTTATTAGCTTTCATTTGAATGTTTCTCTTGTGTTTTTCTCTTAAAAAAAATCTAGTATGGTATCCTTTTCCAGTCTCCAAAGAAACTCTAGTACCTTGCGGGTACATCTGTTTCCTATTCTTTTCCTCCCCTGTATTTGCATACCAAAGCCCACTAGCCTTAGCATGGGTAAAATGACATATGTGAAGGTTTCACTTTTCCCTTGTGGTTTCTGATAGTACTGTATAGTTTCATTTGAAAGTACTCATAGTCTTTATATCCAATTAGTCTCACGGGTATTCCTTTTTACTTGCCAGCTATTTGAGGAAGAAAGTCAGATTGGTTAATGAAACCCTGAAGCTGAGGGTAACTTGGTGAGAGGCGGAAGACTGGATAACTGCCTGAGCCCTGGCAAGTTATCACTTCCAAACACGCCTCCATTTGGTAACCTGCTGAGTACCCTGCTACTCCTCTGTTAGCAAGCAGTGGAGCGCAACGGGAAAAGCTCCATAGATCAAAACGTCTGGTGCAGAGCACACAACATTGACATGGTACATGCTTGTGGGAGTTTACTTTTGACTCGTGCTCATCTGAGCCAGGGAGCTGAATGCCCACCCACAGCTGCACTTTGTTCTGGGCTGTCTCCTGGAGGACTTTTGACAGCTTAGCTTGGCTGAAAGGGATCCATGTGGTACACACTGCGATGGGAACCAAGCTACAGCAAGAAGAGCATGTAGGGGCTTTACTTCAAGAGTGCAGTGCTGATCCAAACCGGAACATCCTGGTAGATGCACTGAAGGTTGACTTCTTGCCACAACAACGCCCCAAGAAGTCAACAGAAATGCACATTATAATCACGTGCCTCTTCCAGTGCAAAATACCCAGATTATTACTGACTCCCATGCAGCATACCTGGGTTCACAACCCTAGCAAACAGGCCCCTGGCCATCTCAGGCCGATATTGCTGAATATAACCCGTGGAACAAAATGAAGAGCACACTTGCTGCTGTAACACTTTCTACGTGTGATACCTTCTTAACTTCATGGTTGATTTTGAAAAAAAATCAGAATAGAAAGAGCAAAGCAAGTATTATGAATCCTCTTACACATCTTTCATTTTTTATCAGTAGGCAGGTGGAATAACTTTATGCTGACTTCTATGGAGGCACTGAGGAACAATGGTGCCTCTCAGAGGAGAACCTGGGTCAGTGTTTCCATTTTAGCTGGGCTGTAAAAACAGCTATCTGGCACTGCGGAGATGTATTGTGGCTGATTCCTGTTCATACGTATTTTTTCCCTAGTGCTATGTAGACTTAATGGCTCAAAAACTTACAGTGTACTAATGTTGAATTGTGAAGGCTGCATTATTCCTGAAATAAATGAGGGGACCTGAGAGACAGGGTACCTTATAAACAGCAGGTATATCTCCAGAAGAACAACTGCATTCCTACAAATATTTTCTAGAACATCTCCTTCAGCAAATCTTCCAGACTACTATTCCCTAAATACAAGGTGACATTTTTCCCTCAGGAAATCATGAAACAATTGTATATCAAAGCCATGATGGAATTCAGAATGTCTGAGGGTTTTACATTTTCATCCATCCTCACTCCTTATTTATTAGAAAACTAGATTTTACCCCCAGGAATAGGACGTGCTTCCCAATCTCGCCTTAGTTTCAACTAAGCTGTAAACATGACATGCTATCTCAATGCGCCAGAAAAATAAAGTTGTACCACATATTTGTATAATTCTGCTGTACATCAAAAGAAAATTTGCTGTCACATAAAGTGCTTTCTGCAGAGTTTAAAGAGATGTTGACCTTTAAATAAGTCTTTAAAACTTAGCTTTGGAGTTGTAGAGTATGACATTTGATCAGCCATTTGTGCTAAGCTCTTCTTAAATTCATTCCTGTGTATTTGCAAAACACTGGTCCAATCTTTAATTCATACTTCTGTTTCCTTGTATGCCATTGACACCAGTTTTAGAACTCAGGTTGCAAAATGTTGCAAACTGGTAATCTCAATGTTTTTTTAATTGAATTAGTATCTTGAACTATTAAATTTATGCTGCACACCTCTGTGCCTAATTCAGAGATAATTTCACAGTATTTAATTTGGCACAGTCCTTGGAGATGTAGTACTCTTAAAATAGAGAACCCTTAATAGGAAATAATTGTCAGAAAAAAAACCCAACAACTTTTAATGCCCAGAAGGCAGCACTCTGCAGCCCTCTTTCTTGGTATTTTTACAACTGTTAACAAAGGACTTGATGGATACAATCCCACAGGAATGTTCCCTAAAACTATGACAGTTCCCTATGACCTAGAATGGTAGATGCTTAAAATAATGAAGTAGAAGATGACTTCAACATTTAAAAAGCCTAAGGACCCCAGAAGGGTCAGCAGAATCACAATGTCCGTCCTGCCCTGTGTTCAACAAATGGGACTTCTCTTTAACCTGTGAACACTGATCACATTCTTTTCTTCTTTACTGCCTCAGCATCATGGAATAGTATTAGCAGATTTGCTTTTTTTCCCTGAGTAAATTGTATCAACCTACTTTTTATGTCTGTTGACTTTTATAAATAACTTGAGGCAATAAGAAATACCGGCCTCTGCCTGTCATGGGCAACTTTCAATTTAAGATTTTAGTTTGGAAGAAAGATGAGCAAAACAAGAAATTCAGAAAAATTTCTGAAATCCATGGAACATGACTTCGACCTAGTTGTCTAAAAGTCAGGAAGTAGCTAGAAAATTGCCACTTTATTTTTCATAATATAGTATTTATTGGGGAAAAAGTTATAGGAATTATGCTCGTAAACATAAAGGGAAATGGGATAACATTACAGAGAATCTTCTTCAACATTAAAAAGAAAAGAATGTTACCCATCCATTTGCTGGGGAAATGAAGCTCTTACATGTGTTGCCAAGAGCTGCAATTGTTCTGCATGGACAGATTATTTAAGTATAAAGCAAAGCTGATGAACTGTTAATGCCTTCCTGTCTTAGAGGCAAGACTGACAGCTTTCATGGCTGGAGGGAAGCCAGAGATCAGGGGAAAAGCAGAGTATGGGTCTACATCAGGTCCTTGCTAGTGCGTAGGCAAGGTGAGGAAAGGAGCTACATTTTGCTCATTAGAAGAGAAGACGTATCCTGGGAAAGATGGCAGGATCACCGTCCATGGATGCAAAAGATGTACCATATAGTTATGTAATGGAGGTGGAAAGGGGAGACAGGGTAGTTGGACAAGGAGACAAGAACTGGGAGTTCATACCAGTACCACTGAGAGAACAGAGAAATGGAGAGAGGGTCAAGCTCAGACTGTGAAAGAGGGAGAATAGGTGAGGAATGAATGAAGAGGGGACAAAGAGCAGACATCAGGAAGAAATGGGACAGACTGAGTCAACAATCTAGACAAGGACAGAAAAGGAAAGAGGTTGAGACAGTTTCTGAAGGTGTTCGAGAAAGGAAGAAAGAGTGAAATAGAAAAATGGGACTGGGAGAAATAGAGAAGAAAGAGCCTGAGAGGTGATAGGACACGTGGAAAGGAACTGGCTACAGGAGGAGACCCAAGTCGAGAGGAAAAGAGTAGGGGAACTAGAGGAGATAAGACTGGAGCTAGATGGATGAGAAGAGCAATATGGTAATGGGGAGAGATGGGCAAGGAAAAGGACACAGATTAATAGAAGGAAATACCAGGTCCGAAAGATGGAAAGGAATCAGCAGAGGAATACCTGGACATCAGAGCACCATCAGACAATGTCTAGAGCTGGGCTTTGACTAGAGCATGTCCTGTCTCTTGTGTAGTGAGTGCACGTGGGTTCTCTTCTCTGGAAGCCAGGATATGATGGAGAAATCAGGGCAAAGCTGTGTCCAACAGGAGTACAACTTACCTGGCTGAACACCTGGATCCAGGCATTTGGAAGTATACTCAGATACTCAATTTCAATGCAGCCTCTGTGAGTTCAAATGACCAAAGTCTGTGTTGTCAATCTGAAGACTGAAAACTGTGTCGGTAGCACAAGTAAGTAGAAAAACTTAGAAAAAAAAAAGTAAAAATTACTGGTTGTTTTCTGAGAATACTGTGGTTATGACAAAGTCAAATATTTTCATGTAAAGTTATGACACATTGGTCATCACACAAGCAAACTAATTTTGAGCCCCTTGAATTGTGAAGAAAATCTTATGTGTATCTTTCTACACGATTTTCATTCCAGAACCCTTGCCTTATTCAATATTCTGGGGACATATCAGGACACTTTGTGAAGGACTTTGTTTTCTGTCAAATCTGTATTTGATGGGTTGCAGAATTCAGATTTTACTTCACATATTTTTCTAAGCAATTGTACACAATAAACAGACAGCAGTCAAAATACAGAGCTTATAAATGTGCAATGTGCTGAAATTTATTACGGTAGGTGTTCGTTTCATAATTATGGAAAGTATGTAGCACATGCATAGTGATCAGGTTTCATAGTGCTCAGTTCAGCCAAATCTAAAGAAGGGCTGACATGAATGCCACATTTCTGAAGAAACTCACAAAAAATATATATACTTTTAATTTAGATTGCTTTTAAACACAGAATTCAGCTACACCTCAGCGCATCAGCTTGAAAGCACAAAGAAGTGCATTCACAGCATCCAAATTGCATTCTTACACTGCTGGTTTCTCAGTTGTCTACCTACCTTGTTTAAAACAGAAAGTGGAACGCAATTTTAAAGGATCAGTAGGTTCAGTGAATAATTTCAAAATAGGTGTGATAAGAAACTGTAAAAGGAACACATTATTTGAGCCACTTGGATCACAGTCAACAACACTCCTGAGTGCTGCTCAGAGGAACTCATAACTGTAGAGCACACAAAACCACCCGGGCACATCTATTTTAGTTACTTCCTGCCTTCTCAGGAGGGCAATTTTTTAACGTTGAAAGATTTTGGTTTAAACAAGAGGTCAGTACCTGCTGTCTCAGATTAGACATTAAGTGGCACCTTAGATGCTGACTGAGGCATAAGCAGGCTATCGCCACAGTTTATGTTAGTATCTAAAGTTCATCCTTGTGTGATAAAGGCTGTGGAGACAACGAGAAATAAGCTCTGCAACAGCGGTCCCTGCAAGTAAATGCAAAGTCTGAACTCCGGCATGGTGATTCCTCAAGAAAAGGTAAAATCTGAGCTTGAAGTACTTTCCAGAAATACACTTAGCTCATCACTTGTTTAAAAACTGTGAATTCAATGGATAACATGGAGGAATATTCTCAGCAACCACCAATAACCAGCCACCGTTTCACTTTTTCTGCCCATCTTTTTCTCAACATCAGATCAGGCTAAGTGAGGCAGAAATGATTCTTTTTAACAGAATCCAGCTGGGCAGGCTTTGCAACCACTTTCTGACAGCGAATTCAGTTGCCAAAGTAAGCAGAGACAGTTCCAATCACATCCTGCCCATGCTAACATGGGAAGACATTAGATGGCTCCGCTGGCTCGGGTGACACAACTGTTGCATGCACCTTCGGCACATTTCTTATGGAACATGGTTGTCAAAGGGACTCCAGGCTTCCTGCTGGGGAAAAAAAACAACAAACACTCTTCCTTCTAGTAGAACATGTCTTTCAAGATTTATGAAAGATTTACCTCTGGTGTATAAACAATATGAACAATGAACACACTCTTCTGTGCCTTGTGGAAATGGAACTGTGTTCCTTTGGAAATGGAAAAAAAGTGCTTTAAATGTGTTTCTGTACATTGTTGTATGAAATTCTCACATGTGGCCCCCATGACTTTCCAGGTTCCTTGTACTGAGGTTTTGAAAAGATAATTGTGAGATAATTAATATTGGCTATTGAAGATGTGCTCTTTTTTCCCAAAATTACTGTTATTTTTATTCTGTAAAACCTCCTGGTTTTTTTTCTGCTGGTATAAAATATTTATTTTTTTAAAAAGATCAATAGACATTTTAATCTAGACCAGAGTTCCCTCCATTGAGTCGAATATATAAAGCTGCTGGTAAAAGGCAAAACTGGATTTCCACCTGATTCTTCAGTGCTCATGCAGAAAAGAAAGGGAAGTCTGCAAACATTTTTAAATAGTATTGGGGGGGGCGGAGGGGGGAGCTTGGGATGGACCTTGCCAGTAAAAGCAGAGCAATTTACTCATTGGTTTGCAAGAAATGTGCAAGAAAAGGTGTTTACCATGAATAAGCTTATATCCATCACATACTTGCATGGACTTATTTCTGCTCTTGATATCTTCATTCAGTTTCTCCACTGTTATCATATATTGCAAGGATTCTCACTAAAGATGATGTGGGTTTTTTTAAGGAGGTAGGCAGCTGTATGATTTATTTATACTATATGTACAAAAAGGATTAAATACTTCCTAATGCTACTACAGGCTATAAGACTACTATTACTATTGCCATGGCAATTGGGAAAGGACTGGAGAAAGATGTAACTGCCTTGGTTGAACTTTGTTTTCGGTCTGGACCATTTCACCATTAAGTATGTTTTATAAAGAGTGAGTTTGAACTAGTTCTGGAAAAAAGAAATATATGAGCTTACCTAAAACAAGAGCATTGAGAACTTTCTCATGGAAATAAAGAATCTTGTTAAAATATACTCACCACATCATCATGCTTTGTGTGAAAATTGGAAAGTATTTAAATTCAGAATAGTTAGCCAATAGCAGCTTTCTTGTGAGACAAACAGGAAAAAAACTACTAAAAGGAGAAGGCAGTGGAGGGAGAAACAGATGTGAATCAAAATCTGTGGCTGAGAGTGTCAGCCTATTAAACTATGCAGTGTGCAGATTCAAGCTGAAGGCAAGGCCTACAGGCTAGAAGTTGGAATCCCTTCAAAGCCTTGTTTTACTGACACTGAAAACAGACTTATCAATAGGCTAGGAAGAAGCAGTAAGGGCATAAGATGTCAGAAAACTTGATTTGCGTGCCCTAGGAGGACAATTTTAGACATCTGAGGATGTTTACCAGTTTCTGTGGAGTCCAAGGATCATACCCAAAGGGCGAGTCAACACAGTTACTATTTGAGAACAGGCTCTGGGGAGAACAAACGTCACATGTGTGAAATGCAAAAGCCCCCCATTGCATTTACTAAGTTTGTAAGCACGGTTAAACATGGAAGTAGATGCAGGTTAGTGGCAGAGTGATCTGCTGATCAGTAGCTTTGTAAGTTGCAGTTACAGAACTGTACCTTGGATAGTATGTATAATGAATTTTGTGGAAATAGGGAAGTATTTAAATTCTAGAGAATATAAACAATAGCAGCTTTCTTGTGAGAGAAATAAGAATAAGATTGATAAATATTCATGGACAGAGAATAAGACACATTTTTATTACTGCAGTTATTATTTAGCAATAAAAGCATTATTTAACAATACTTGGTTTTGTTGGAAGGTGTGTGAGGAAGAGATAACACAGTTATCCTGTCACCAAGCATCCTGAGAAGACATTTATGAGATCAGGTAACTTTGAGGTCAATATTTTAACAGACTGATTCGGTCAGATTCTGATATTATTATGACCGTAGAGTTTCTGTTCATAAAGAGGTGATGTGAAACCTGTTCTAACAGAAGACTAAAATCCCTCAAATACACTATGGTACACCTGCCTACATTTAATGTACAAGGAATTAATAAGTTAGATGTTCTTGGGGAGAGCATGGAGTACCATCTGTTCCCAGTGGACAGTATGGAGGAAACAGTTGAGTAAGATGAATGCAAGCCATGCTCTATTTAATGTACTGGTAAAACCACAACCTCAACATGCATTTGATTCTACACATATAGACTTAAAATTTGCAATGAGACATGAAAATTGTTGTCAATTGTATTTCAGTGTTTTACTGCTGGACTAAATAATGTAATAAGAAGCAGTCATCTGTGCTGAGATTGTTGTTTCTGTAGCCAGCAATGAACATCGTTAATGTAATGAAATGTAGGCATTTCAGTTGATGCAGGTTACACTGCAGAATTGCACAATATTAAGATACAAAGTGTAACGATGAACTGCAAGTCAGTTTGTGAGGCCCCATCTGGAGTATTGTGTCCAGTTCTAGGCTCTCCAGTTCAAGAAGGACAGGGAACTGCTCGAGAGGGTACAGCAGAGGGCTACAAAGATGATTAGGGACCTGGACCATCTCTCTTATGAGGAAAGGCTGAGGGACTTGGGTCTTTTTAGTCTCAAGAGGAGAAGGCTGAGGGGGGATCTGATCAATGCCTATAAATACTTACAAGGTGGGTGTCAAGAGGAAGGGGTCAGTCTTTTTTCAGTGGTGCCCAGTGACAGGACAAGCAGAAATAGGCACAAAGTTGTACATAATAAGTTCCATCTAAATATGAGGAGGAACTTCTTCACTTTGAGGGTGGCAGAGCACTGGAACAGACTGCCCATAGAGGTGGTGGAGTCTCTGTCTCTGGAGACCTTCAAAAGCTGCCTGGCCAAGTTCCTCTGTGACCTGCTTTGGCAGGGGGGTTGGACTAGATGATGCCCAGAGGGCCCTTCCAACGCCATGTGATTCTGTGATATGACAGATATAAGATAAAATAAGAGGAAAAACGTTTCATAAAGGTACATTCCCACATGGAATTGTAATAAAGTCCAACCAAATGAGTGGCCAAACAAATACATTGTGACCACTGAGGCGAAATGAGCAGGGAGGACGTTATTTAAGACACTGCTTTCTGCATAGCTTGTCATTTTGGGAATGCTCAGCTACCAAATCCTGACCAGCAAAACATGGGGTTGTCATCCCCAGAGAGAGGATTGGCATGCTGCAATCTCTGCATACCACAGGAAATAAATCAGCTGAGATGGTGTTTTGATCTGATGGCCTGAGTGATTTATGGCAACAGACCATCCAACACCCTGCGCAGAGACTGGCAGAAGTATGGGTAGCAATGAACATTTAGCAGCATTACGCTGTCTCTTTCACAGAAAACTGCCAAACTGGAACACCAGACAAACAGATCATCAAATGGCCCCAAAAATTATCTTGGTTGACCAAATAATGTGAAAATTGCTAAGTGACAAGAAATCAACAGAACAGTGAATTCCAAGACTGAATAAAATTCAGTGGGGGACTCACACTGGGATGAAAAACAATGAAGCTTCATTAGTAATTATCATGGTTAGAGATACCATTTATTAAAGCTGCTGGTGAAACAAATGTCTATTGAGAAGACCACATTATCTTTATTCACTGCAGATTCCCTTTATACTCATTGACAGAAGGAGGCCCTTCTGGGACACGAATCTTCTTATCCTAAGGTAGGCATCTAAAATAGGTCTGAGCGTCCTTCCTGTACACTAATGATGAAGGGAGCCTAGGCTGAGGTGCTATGATGTAGTCAGCATACTCTTTTCAACAACCATTTGACACCTATGTTGCAAATGCCTAAAGCTAAACAAGGCTAATCCCCCTCCCTGTGCTTTTGCCATCCAGCTGATTTGATAGACTCTGGGATACTTGTAGGCAGTTTCAGGAGAGAAGGAAAGGGTAGGTCACAGTTAAGGAAATATTACTGATATATGGAGAATAACTATTCTAAGAGTTAGGGAAGGATGGTGAGGAAAAGCAAATCAGAAGGAACAACAACCAGTAACTCTGCGAGCAGCCCCTGCTGCTCTGAAAAAAGAAGCTGACTGTGTCTCAGCATTTGCATGTGGCTGTTGTCATTCCAGTGTCCTGTCATGCGGGATTCTTGCAAACACCCTGACTGAATCTGACAACACTTCAAAATATGCAAGCCTCATTTTCCAACACTTTCTGGCAAGATTATTGGGATTTACTCTGCCACGAAATGGAATACTTCCACACTAGGTCCAAAAACCTTTGCATCTTACTGTCAGGGTGATTGTGAAAATGGCCGAGTCTTTGGATCCAGCCACCAGGCAGATGAAAATCACCTGTCTGAGATCAAAATGCACAATAAAAATTATAAATAACTTAATCTGTGTCCTATAAAAAAGACTGGTGACTCAGGTTGTTCTGCTAGATGATTTATGATCTACCATATCTGGAAGACAAGAAGATTTTTTATATGTATGCAACAGATACTTAATACAGGAGTTGAGGTGGGTTTTTTATATCATCTTAAAGTTGTTAGACAGGGCCTAGTCTGTGCATTTAATTTCTGCTGAATTAATATAAAGATGTCAATTACATTAGACTTCTCTTAAAGAGCTATTTGTCTCAGAACGCTAATTCATTTTAAATATAGAAGAACTGATGCAGAGACAAGACAGGTTTTTTCTGTGCTAAAGAAAAGGAGAGGTTCCTGAGATGAGCTGAACAAAAGAAATGACATTATTACAAGCAAATTAATGAGACATACAGGACAAACCACAAAGATACAGGACTAACAGACTAGATAGAGAATTGTCTGTCACAGATGTAATGTGGCAAGCAATTGAAGAAAATTATGAAAAGTTGAGACCAAATCTCACCAACTTCAGTGCCCTTTTGCTTTAAAAAAAGATCCACAATTAATAAATTTTCAAGCCCCATCACACATTTTCCAGGCTTTATTTTGTCACAGGCGGGCATAATGTGATGCAACTTGACAATATGCACAATGCCTGAAAAAACACAGCATGTCAATGGCGAGGCTTCCCATCAAAGACTAGAGATAAATATCTGCAAGGGGTTGTTTCTGCGTGTGTGCTTGTTCAATTTAGGAAAATGCTGCAAGGGATATACACATTATAACACAGTCCTGCCTTAAAGTATGTAAAATAAATTAGAGGCAAAGAAGAGGCTGAAGACACCTAGTGACTGCATCAGGAGGCATGCCCCTTAAATGGCAAATGGCATGTACCACATATGGAGGGATATGTATCTGAGAAATACACAGCCAGGAACTGAAGCTGACACTTTGGCCACCTTTGCATTGCCAAATACTACAGCATTTATTGCTTCTGTGGGCTGCCTGAAACATTGTTGAATGCATCATTTCCATTTCTTGAAAGCCTGTTGATGCTTGAGCCAGCTCTTGGTAGAACATCAGTATAGCAGGACAAGACATCATCCTTAAAAGTGCACTGATTTCCTCAGACAAGAAAGGCAGCAACATGAGGCAAATAGAGAAAAACCCAGTAGTACTGAAAATCAAGGCACTGACTGGGCCTCCAACCTCCTATAGGAAACCTGACGGTTTAGTGCTGCAGTCACAGGAAGAGCTGGATTAGGTTCAAGCGGCTGGACATAAGGTGGTACTTGAAAAAAATCTTCCTTGCATGCTCTCATTGCCAATTCTCCATAATGCTTATCCCAAAATGGCAATCCTGGACCTGTGCAGATCGTAAGAAACACTCCCTGTCTGTGCACGGTGGCAAGCGTGTGCTAGAGCTCTGACCTTACCCCCTGATCTGACACAGGGTAATTGATTTGGCCATAGACAGACTGGAATAGAAAGGAGATTCCCAAAGGGGTGCGCTGTATAATGAACCTGCTGGCTCTGGGCTCCGTAGAGCACCCACCTCCATTGCTCTCCTGGTTATTGTAATTCCACACATCCACACTTCCCTTAATAATCATCACAACTAAGATGACATAATGCAGCCATTTGTATTTTTTAAAGGAACTGAGATTTCTTTCCTCCGAAAGGAGATTTTCCCTTGTCGCTCGTACTGCCTCAACTGAGCTCTTCAAACATGGTTTGGATGACTTGCTCCCCTCCTCTGGTTCTAGATAGAAGAAAACAGTTGAATTAGCCAGCTGGCCAGCTCTGCTTTCCAGCTCTCAGCTATTCATGCATTTAAAAAAGATAATGACAAACACAAATATTTGAAATCTTTTTGCGAAGCTGACCAAGCAGAAGAGGGTGGCACAGCAAGGACTGGAAGTCTGTGCCTGCAAAGGGCAAGGGAGCTCACAGGAGCAGAGCACAGCCCAGAGCCAGCTCTTGTCATAATTGGGATTACAGGAGGTGAGAAGAAAGGTACCTTCTCAGCAGGATTTACAGCAAGATCTCAGGGGCAGAACGGTTGTTATATTGGCCACTCGCTTGCTCTGATAGCTGCCTGCTTGTACGAGTTATGCTAAATGCATACACATTCTCTGTGGTACAGAAAAATTAATCTGTTGTTACTGCTCATGTGCTCTTATGGCACATTTGGAGGCAATTCCGCTTAAAACTGCTTACATAAAGCCAGCTACATTTGATGGATGTTATGTAAAAATACCCTCTGTAACTCTTTCAAAATAAGACTGCGGTTTTTATTGCCCGTGCTTGGTTGCTTATAACATTCCTTATAATTTAATGGAATTAAAAAATTTTATGCCTTACAATTTCAACTCTCAGACACTTTGAAGTGAATTAAAGCTCTAAGTATATCCAGTATGATCTTGTCAGGGGGAGAGGACTGGGAAGAAGGGGAAACAGATGTACCACAGCTATACATTGCCCTATGTTTCCTAATGGTACACAGTTGTATCAGAAAAGTACTCAGAAATGGTAAATGCTTATTTCATTGGTATGCCACAGCTGAAAGTACGCATACATTATAATGAGCCACTAGGGAGTGCTGGAGGAAAACCCAATACCCAAGAATGTAATACGATTTTCCCTGTCACAACAGCACTGTATTTTGCCCTTTGGTTTTTTTCTCTCTTTCTCTTTTTTTTTTTTTTTTTTTTTTCATAAAGCCTGGATTAATTAGCTAGACAATAATTGCTTGTGCAATTTCCTGCACAGCACAAATGGGTAATGTATTACTCTCTCAGAACGATGCTGTTGTAACACATCTGTCATCTACAATGACGGCAACTGCAAAAAAACATTGCAGAGAATATTGTTATTACACCACAGTTTATAATAGATGGTTGGTCCAGTTTTATACATTTCAAAGCCTATCAGGTAGAGGACATCTGTATAGTAAAAGAGATTTATTTACTTAAGTGCTAATTGTTTTGATGCAAATACCAGAAACAGAACAACCAGGTGGCATTATCTTATGGTTCATTTGTTTCAGTGGTTATTCATCAGGGAAAACAATCCCTCATGCCATACATCTTCATATGCATATCTTTCATCACTGAAGCCACCACTGGCTTTCAGTCTTAGAACACAATGTATGCTTTAACTGGTTACTCAGATGAAACAAGCAGTATTTCAAGATTTTATTGCCTCTCATTATCCTTTAAGCTTTATAGAGCATTGATAGTTTTTCAGGACAAACAAAGAGGAAGCAGTTTTTGGCAAGCTGGGAGCAATTAATAAAACTGAGCACATTGGTTCCTAGGTTGAACATCCACTACCATCAGCTGTGGGGGAGCAGTGCTTCTGTTCCCTCACATACTCACATCCAAAGCTCACACCAACTCCAGTTTGCCCTCTGAGTCCACCCATAGTGCCTAGTATGCCACTCAGCTGTATGGGAACCGTATGCTGCCCCGAATGTACAACCCCAACTCTCTGCTCTCCTCTGCTCCCCTCTGCTTGATTGTAGGGACCAGAAGCACTCTCGGCAAATACAAGAACACTCATCTGGAGTTAATAGCACATTGTAAGAACAAGCCTATTGAAATCCATAGGGTTTGACTTGTTTTAAACTGATGTAAATGTCATTTCATCTCATTTAGAAATAACATTTCTCAAAGAAATGTATTTATTGACATGGCATTAGTTAAGTTCACGTGGGAAGTCGTGTGCTCTTGGTGTCAACAAAACTCAGAGTTTTGCAGTGGCATTCAGTAAGACCACAGATTTACAATTGGTACCAACTAGCTAACAATCCAAAGAACAGCACGGCAGAGAACTTAGGTGGTTTAATTACAGTCCTCAAACTAAGTTACAACACAGTGCAATGACTCTACTTCATTGGCAGCAATCGACACACAGGGTTTTTTATTCCTCATGTCTACAGTATATGCCTGAAGGACTCACAGACTAAAAAATATCCTTTAAATACATGCTTAATATATTGTTTAATAGTTTTACATGGAGCAGTCTTGCCTTGCAGGAGCCTAAAAAAAGATGATAAGCGACTGGCAGCATATCGTCACTGACCTCCAAATACACAATAAGGTCTTGATTTTGTTTAGTGCATGTGGTTTCTGTTTTTAGAGTTTTTATGCATGATGTTTCTGGATGAGATGTGTGTGGGCAAAGGAGTGTATACAGCATTTCTCTGCATTTTGCTGCCAGGAGATTGTTCCAGGTTTGTGAACAGCTGCTAAGGGCGCTCCAGCTCCTTCATGTGTGGAAACATTTTTCCAGATAGTGACTGTTGGCACCCAGGACTAAGTACTCTCTTTAGATATATTAAAACACTTGAGCAGAGCAGCTTGAGTTCTGCCTAGCCTTTCCCCTTCTTTCTTTCTCTCTTCCTCCTCCTTAGTAAGCCTGGGAAGCAAATTCTTATGATGGTGGCTGTGCTGGGGAAGCCAATATTTGGACTCACCTGAATAGAACAGGAGAAGGAAAAAGAAAATGCAAGGACAAGTCAGCCTGTGAATGTGAATTTTCCTTGGGCAAAACCTGTAGCATACAGCCTTTGTCTCCCCTGTGAGTAGCAGGTGTAGTAGCCACTGTGCAGCTCACATCAATTTCTTGTACATGGCTGGGGACACTGAGGTTCTGTATCCCAGATGCTGACTTGGATTATGCCATCTCTGAAAACTGGCTCACCTTGATTCCACTTTTTGTCAGCCACTGCTGCTGGTAGGCTTGTGGTTAGTTGTTCTTCTCAGCCTGGTTCTCCACCAGCCAATCCTGCAGCCTGTGGCTTGTGCTAGCTGTGCTGCCAAATTGTAATCCCCATTCGTTACTGTTGGCTGTCTGCAGTTTGTGGAGTTTCTTCATGTTACCAGCCAAACTAAGACCCTAATCACTAGATCCAATGGAGAAGACATGAGCTGAGTAGACATGAGGTGTCCACTTTAGGGGGAATTGAGTTGTTCTCCAGGCTCCACTGTCTGGATTCACCAGATCTCCATTGTCTGTAATGATAGATCCAAAACAGTGTGCCTGCAGGTGCCCGGCACAGAGTTTTTGCAGACAAAAATGTTAATCTCTTGTACTACCTACAGTCATGCTTTGAGCTGGGACAGCACAGTCCTATAGCCGGACATGTCACATCCTGTGGTGTGCTGTGCCCTGGTGGCTGTCCCAGCAGTGGCACTACTCAGAAATGTGACGCAGTCCTTTGGAAATTAAACTAACACAGAAGTTATGTCACTTAACAGCTGTGTTCAACTTTTATCACAGCTTTAGACTTCATACTGTTATACCTCGAGATAAACTAGTCACTTGTGAGGCACAAGATAATTTACCTGACTTCGCTAACTCTGCTAATACTCGTAATGCAATCAGCTATGCACACAGCTGGGGTCAGGATGAGAGATGTGACTGTACGCTCTGGAAGTAAATTTTTAGCATGTACATTCTCATATAGCTTCCTTTTCACTAGCTGTGCGTGACATGAGTATTAGCTAGCAAACAAGATAACTCACATCTAGTGCATAGTGCAAAAATGGAACATAGATGCTATTTCATACAATGCAGAGCAATAGCAGGATTTTAAATATAATCATAATGGCATTTAGTGAAATAAACCTTCACATCTTAGATTAGCTTTCACGTGTTTCAGAGTGACAAACTTCCACCATCAGCACCTGCCTTTATAACATTTTATAAAAATATTAAAAGCGAATTTTTATAATTAGTGAATAACAAACTAAATGAACAGAAAATCAGCCCATGGCAACGAGTTTCCTTGTCTGTACAGTATTTTAATGTTTTCATGCAATCAAGACCACAAACAAAAGTCACCCATGAAACATATTAGAAACATGAACAACTTCAGTGATGGTGTCCTTTGAAGTATCAGTACAAGTGCTGTCAAGCATATTTTAATTGCAAATTGCAAATCTGTAAGGCTAAGAAAAAAACATATCTGTAAGGTGACAATGAAATAGTACTATAAACTGTAACAGTCACAGGATTTATTTCCTCTCTGTCTAATAGCACTCATAAAAACGTTGCCTATGATCCCTCTGCTTTGGGGACCTGTGTTTAGTGGGATAAGTCCATAATGCATTTGTCCAGACATGTCATGTTGATACTCTAAGGCTTAATTTATGTATGACTTTTTGATCCAGATCCTATACAAATGTGTCAACTACAAGAAGGCATATTTACAGGATATATTTCTGTCATGCTGGAAAGATGCTAAGTTTAGGAGTGTGCTTTGTATTTCTGACTGTTCATTCTAAATACAAATGGATTTTAGTCTAGTAGAGGACTGGTGTCTCCACCAGAAGAGCGTTTTGGCATTAGGATCCAAATGCAATATTCCTGTATTTCACTTTTCACAAAATTTTCAAATCTTTTGGATGTAATTTTCCATGGGAAAAATTGCTATCAGCATTTTAAGGCTGAGAGGGATTACAGCATGCAGGTGGTTATTGGGATTTGACCAAGAAATGATACAAGCCCACCTAGCAGATAACAATTATATCCAATGCTCCATAGCTCGGAGTCATCTCAAAAGATCTAAAAGCCCTGGGTTCACCTCCTATGTAGGTACCTGTACAAAGAACAGTCTCCTGGACAGCTAATCCAGCCCCTGAGGATGTGGGATCTTTCATACGTGCACCGTCAGCCCTGCCATGTGTGCACAGGCAGCAGTTTCTGACTAAAGGGCCTTGTCAGTGAGAACATGTCTCTGTAGTAGTAAGAAGAGCTAGCAGGATGCAACAGGACAGCAAAAATCAATTAAGATCAATACTGAATACAGTGTTCCATGCAAGAAACAAAAATGGATGAGACAGCAATCCAAATGACCAGATTTGGAGGGAGGACTACCTTGGGCTAACACCCTGTTTTCCCCGGGGTGCCTAATTAGATTTCATCCTCATTCTTGGTCTGTGTGTGTGTAACACCAAATAATGAGGTGTCTGTCTTCATTGGAGTGCCTGGGTGCTACAGAAAGACAGCCAAGTCTAAATCCAAAACTCAGCAAACTTCTTGCTATTGAAAGAAGAGCTCTGGTCTTTGTTTGTGATAGTATTCAAATAGTACAAAGCCTATTTTTGAGGTGTGGGATCTAAATATTATCGAACAGCTGATCCCTCTGGCTCAATGATCCTTCAGGCTTTAGTGTGTGAATAGACAGCCTTACATAGTCCCTGCTCTAATTGCTTTGATTCTTTAATTTGCTCTGAAGTCTTCCAAAAACAAATGCAAACCTTCTCAATGCTCTCCCAGGTTGATTTACTTGTCCAAGAAATTCATAATCCTAACTAGCAGAAATACAGTCTCTGCCATGAAATTCTTTCCAAAGGTTTCAGCTTGTTTTCTGTCTGTTCCTCATTCAAGCATACAGTGACAGTTTCTTGCACTTTGTTGGTATATGAATTCTTAGAAATGTTTTGGTATGTGAAAAAAAATATTGGAAAATAAACATGATCATACATTTAATTTCATAAGAGAAACCATATCACCATTTCAATACAAATAAGCTATTTTTCACATACCGGTGAGAAAACAACCAATATCAACACAGTCCACCGAACAGAAACAATGTTATTTTGTTCAAGTTATTATCATTACCTGAGGTGTAATAAAACAAACTTCTTATTATTCCCACCCTATGGAACACTCTATTTTCAGCTCTATAGGCTCTTTCAGAAGCACACCTCAACCAGCTCCGTCTTCCTTGCCTGAGCTTCAGATAACATCACGCTCAGATGCAGAGCAGGGCACAAGATCAAAGATGAGATGTTCCTTCAGAGCCTGCGTTCTCCATGCTCAATTCTCTGTCACAGGTAAAGGTCATTAAAGTTTGCCCAGTTCCTGGAAACGATGCCAACAACAACACTGTAGTCCCTGAGAGTTCCCGAAAGGCCGGGTGGGGATGAGGTGCTCCCACCCCCAGAGGAGCAAGGAAGCTGGCCTTTCTGCAGGGAGGACCTAGTAGAGACCGGTCCAGACATCCTTGCACCATGGGGTGTGAAAGCTTTCTCATGGCCCAGAGGAGCAAAGCAAGCATAAGACAACAGGATTGACCCCATCACTGCCAAGAGTGATGCAGAGCAAAGGGGGCCACCTCCTTCTTTAAGAAGCTACCCAAGAGAGTCAGAGATACCCACTGCACTGCCCCAGAGCCACGAAAGCTGTAGGAGGGCAGAGGCACGAAATAACTGAAACTAACTTTCAAAAAAGTTTTGCCAGAAGAATTTACCAGTTCCTGTTCACTTTGTTCCACTGAGCAATCTAGATGAAGTCTGGGGAAGCTGCAGGGTTCTCGAGCAAACTTCCTCCATTCTCTGGAATGTGTGTGCACAGGATCAGAGACTGATGGCACAAACTGGGAGTAGAAAAAGGGAGCTGCTGAGTCTGTGAAATAATCTTCATGCTGAGATGATTAGAAGCGCTATACTAATAGTTTTCAGAGGAGACAGGATGGTGGCTTTTATCCTGGGGAATATAAGACAGCATAATTTCATCTGAGTTGCTTCTCTGATGCAGATAGGCAATTAAACATCTTCATCTTGTGCGGCTTGCACTAAGAAGCTGTAAATGGAAACTAGTGTAGATCTAAAATAAGACCTGTGAAATTCAGCCAATGTGCCAGTCATTGCTTTGTTCTTCTTAATTCGTTAGAGTTGGATGTCTTTTGATCTGATACTTTAACACACCGAGGCTGTACGGTTTTTGTGGTTACAAGAAAAGACATAAAATCACAGAGCATGAAAAATTGGATTAGAAGGAGGTTGAGTTTCAGCATCCTACCCGCATATCTGTATCTGGATATTTTTGCACTTAAGGGAAGGCTTTCATCTCAGTTGTCCTCAACCATCCAAGTTACATGCTCAGCTCTATTTAGCATCGCAGCTGCCTTCATAGTAGTTGGGAAAGACAATAACTCCAGGTTCAACTACTCATTTTAGGATGGGATGAATTACTCTGCAAAGCAGCCTGTCTCTACATGACTGCCTTATGAAAATGGCCCGTTTTTCAGGTGAGTGGAATGAATCCCACCTAAAATGTCATCATCTAAGCCTGTTGTTGCCAACAAGCCACCTTCTGTGGATGTCAATGAGGGCTGCTCCATCATGAAATATCTGAAAAAATCCTTTTTGTATCTGGCTTAAAAGTATCAATGTTGAGCAAAATTATTCTTACAAATTTAAGAGTTGATACTAAAGCCATGTCCTGGCAGGGAATGATCATAATGGCAAGCAGAAGAATTTGAAATAAGATGAATCAGACATTAAGTGAAAAAAATTCTTCCTTAGGGTCACCTATGTGTCTTGTGCTAAAATGGAAGCCTATTCCTGGAGATGCTCCGCAAACTAGTAAAATTTTGCTCCTGAAAGGGCTATTTATGCACTGAAGAAGATAAAATCTATTCTGAATCTGGTTTTTCCTTCACAAACATCCACTGTGTTCTGCCCCCACTGCAGGCATCCTCTGCGGTTGTGCAGTCTCTGGGCTGAGTTGTGGTGACGTTCTTGTAAATAATTTCAACACCCAGAGAAGACAGCTCTGCTCTCTCCAAATGCAGCACAGATATGTCTCCAAGAAGAGGGGAAGAGAGAAGCAGTTACATGCAAAAAACAAAATAGCACTTGGACAACACAGCTGGAGACTGCATTCACCTCTCCCACACACAGCACGTGCGCATCCCGCTTTCTGAGGTCCTGTAGGACAGCAGTTGTCTAGGGATGTGAGAGGACACAGCAATTGTGACGTGCCAGGGACAGAAGAGATGTGCACGCTGCCCTTCAGCAAACACCTCCCATTTCTACATTCTCTCTCACTCCCTCGCCCACCTGCCTCAACCCCCTGCCGTGGGCAATGTTCATACTCTTTCCAGCCCAATAACCTGAGGGTGATCACACAGGAACAATTATTCTGCCTCCAGTCTGTGCATTAGGTCCCATATCTGAGCTTGAGTCTGAGCCAGGACTCCAGCATGTGGTGGCTCCTTCCACCCTGTCTGGCAAGGGTAGAGTTACAGGGCTTCCCTGACAAGGTGATTCATCATGCTGTCAGATCAGGACAGTTTCTTACAACAGTAAGAACACAGACAACAGACTGTTGTTTTCTTCTCTCTTTTATTTCCGTCTCTTTGCCATCCTTCTGATCTCTCCCCAGTTTGACTAGGAGTTTAATTTATGCAGCTATGCTTTTAAGCTACATAAATACATAAATTTATATATAATGCATGCAGCATTTAAAGGCACTGTATGAAATATATATGTACACATTATTTGACAGGGTATGATGTAACTTTTTTTTCCCCTTGCAAGCACAAATACAGATAATCAGGTCTTTAATTTTGCTTTCATGTTACAGATGCGTTCACTGGGTGCTTTACCCCAGCTATAAGAACATTATAAGATATCCCTGACCATATACTATGCAGTGCCCACTTTTGCAAGAGATGTCAGGGGCTTTTTAAGGTGTTCAGATATTACACATCTGAAAAATATAAATATTGACTATCCTTGGCTTTTAAAATCTGTTAGGAGGTCATATTTTTGAAGGTTTTATGAATTTTAAGATAGGTGAGTAAACTGACAGATAAACTCTCTAGGGGCCCGCAGAATGCATTTTAATTAGTCATGAAATGTCATGCTTCTACAGACAAATGATTTTATATTTGGAAAGACATGCAATGCTTCTAGGAACTAAAATAACTTCAGTCTCTGCATACTCATTTCAGTCCTCATGCTTGCCTGTAGCTCTGTACTATCCCTGGTCCACAGAGACTTTTAATTTCCTGAACATAAACACAGTAAGAATGATGGTAATTCAGCTGCTGTTGTTGCTGAAGAAGGAGGAAATTCTGTGCAAGAAGTGAGAGCAATATTGCTGTTACATACACACACAAACTAAAAGTAATACAAAAAATTAACTAAAGAAGAGAAAGGCATTACTCCTTCACCAACTTTAGAAAATCATAGCAAAACCAGATTTGTTTTTCAAGAATGCCTGCATTTTTTGATGTTTCATAATGAAATGTACAGTAGATCTCTCAATAATCAAATAAAAAGAACAGTGAAGATTTCTTTAGAATGGACCGCATCTAATGGTAAAGGGTGCAATGGAGTATCTAAGAAGCTCCATTGTCATCTGGAGTATTTGATCAATTTTTTCTTGATTAGGTAAAAATTATTTGGAAGATTATTTTGGTTGCAGATGTAGAATTTATCTTACTTAGGAATCTTACTCATTTTCTTCAATAAGATTCTTTATCCTCTGTTCTATGCAGACTTCTGTATGATATGTAATCCTATATATATAATTGTGTCTTACAATGAGATGTGCAATTTTACTAGTATCCACATATCGCATCTAGCTTTTCTGGCAGTGGGAAAAAGAAGAGGGAACATTGTGAGGGGGTAGAGTAAATTTTGTACTTTTATTAATATTAGAAAATATATATTACCTATCAGTTGGGCCATTTGTATTATATACTTCAGCTGTACTGTACCTAACCAAAAGAATTTCCTCATTTCACTGAATTACTGTTGTCAGCAGATACAAATGAATAACATTTTCAGTCAATAATCTACAATTTTCAAATTTTTGGAAAGCTAAGTTTATCTTAGCTTTGTCTCTGAAATTCCCTTTACTGTGAGCGGAAGCCTTGTGCTCCTCTTCAGGGAGAACACAGCCAGAATTCAAGACTCTCTATAACTGGAGGGAAAGGAAGTTAGAATTAATTTTATTAGAATGAGATTCTCTGAAGGAACGTGTTTTAGCTTGAGATATCTGCTGCCAAAAGTAAGAGCGAAGTACTCTCTGTACTTGATTTAATTAATCATTATAATTATCTTCTATTATCTTCCACTTATGTTTTTCCTTTTTTTTTTGGACAGCATTTCCTGTTTTTCTTGGCTAATAAAAAGATCATAGTTGAAGTTTATAAGTTGCTGTATTTACTCTGTGTGAAGATTAAATGCGATAAACAAGGCCAAAACAGTTTGCTTAGATCCAAAAAGTGGTTTACTAGTACAGAGACATTGAGAGGATTTAGCTTAGTTTTATAGACAGATCATAATAAGAAGAGTTGGATAAAAATAAGAGCTGAAAGAGCCAAAGAGCCAAAAAATTGCAAGTCAAAATGTTCCTCACATTCTTTGAATTGTCTCAACAATTTTTATCAACTCTGCACAGTTTACAAGTACAAATCTCCTTCCTACCTACCGACCCTGCAAACTCAGCATGGGATTAGAAAGTCAAGCTGTGATACTTTTGGCCTATATATTATCAGGATTAAAATTATTTAAATTAAATTGATATTTTGCATTCCTGCACAGATCAGCACCTCCAAAAATCCAACATGATTTTTTGGCTCTATGGTGGAGCTAGCTTGGGACTATGAAAAGGAGCAAAATGCCATTGTTAATGCTGCATTTTAAGCTGTTTGTAAAGTACTCGGTATTCCTACTTACCCTTTCTCATGCAATTTTTAAGAACTGTTTTTGTTATTAATAGGTACATTATACCATCTAGCACCATTGATATAAGCAGACCTTTACTATAGTGAGAAGAGTCAAATAGCATAACACCCGTACAAATCGTCTGTTTCCACTGCATAGGCTGCAGCTTGGAAGGCCAAGTAAACCTGGAAGGGAGTAAACCTGATGGTTCCTTGGGTCTGCCCTCTTGTGCTGCTCCCTGAGTGATACCAGCCCCTTGTCCAGCACAAGCCCCTCCAGGACTGCATGACCCTTTACTGCAGCTGTGAAGAGGAGGAGCCGTGTGCCTTCCTCTGCCATCACCCTCATGCTCTGGTTGGAAAGGAAATATCTTTTCTTCTTTGGAGAAAGTGCCAGATGACACGGTCGCATGCTCTTTGAGTACTTTTCAGGCACAGTTTTAACACAGCTGATCCAAGAGATGAAGGCTGAGGAAGGACATGGAAGGGTGAGATTTTTTCCTGAAGTAATCATCATTAACAAATCACTGTTTTCCATTAAGCACAGAGAAGGGACTCCACATCTATTTGAAGAAAAATAATTTTACTTAGGTTTCACTGTTCCCTGTCATGATTTAGAACCAAGTTACATAATTTGCACTGTTTTGCTTTCCCTTACTATTTCAAAACTCCACAAATACACAGACTGTTGGGACTTCTAATCTCTATGTCTAGGCACTTTTTTAAACTATTAAAGCTATGATTTCTGTGCTTATGCCATTTTCAAACGACTAAGAAAACTATGCAAGTTTTATGAAATGGATACTGTATGATGAGGCTAGCCAGTTGTTATTTCAACAAATGGACTGTTAAACTGCATTTACTTTCTTGAAAAGTCTTCTTTATTGTTATTTCTCTCAGACTAGGTTGCAAAAAAAAGACATTTGAAGATCTTTCATGAGTAGACGTAGTCTTTTGTGCAATTAGAATAGAGTTAGATTACTCTGGTTGGTTTTGTCCCGATCAAAATTTGCATTTTTGCCTGGCAAAGACTGAGATAGTTGATGTGATTGTTTAGAATCGCCTTGCATAACTGATCTGTCACTCTGACAACAGTCTGTCTTTTGTGGTTACGCTTCTGCCACTAAAACACTTCTATCCTTTTATTGCCAAAAGTCCTGTACAAAGATACCTAACCTAAAGCAATTAACTTTAAACATGTTCTTAAAAATCTTACCTTTCAATTCATGCCATGAACATTTATGCAAGTCATAAGCTTCGAATGGGTTTGACAGAGCTAGTTCCCAGAGCTATAAAATATGCAAGAAAGATGTTCTGTATTCAGAAACCACTGTTACAGCCTTTAAACCAAAATAACATCGGCTTTCATGTTGGCACCTACCCAAGCTTTGCAGATGCTGCTATATTATTCATAATTAGGACTACATATTTTTTCAGTGATTTTGTTACAGTACTATAATTCATACACAGAGTAACATAAACATGAAGGTAAATTTATTCCTAAATAACACTTCATTTATCAATATACATTTGTAAATGGATTTTGCATCCACATTTACAATTGTGATCTAAAAGATTTCAGGAAAGCTGGAGGTTTGTTTTTCTCCTCTCAAAAGAGTGTAACAAACAATAAATTCCACTCAAAAACAGTGACACATGAGCTGCATGTATGCCACACGGTTGTCTAATCATTGACCATACTGTTTATCAATACCATAAGTTACTCAATGTAATCACTGAATATGCACACTAGCTTTTCCCTCTCTCAAGAATAAGCAAGATATTACCAGTGCATAAGATTAGGACAAGCGGTAGCAAAGCTCCCCCTTCTCACTTGGTCATGACCTCCCCTCACACACACTCCCTGGCAGAGTCCCCAGAGCCCAGCTTTTGGGCACATCAGCCAGACAGCTGTAAAGAATGTACTGTGCCAGCAGAAGTGATTGTAGCTTCCTAAGCGGTGAGCCCCGACCCTGCCCACCACATCACTCACACTCAGTGCTGGATTCCCCATCCCTTCCATGGGTACTTCCCATCACAGCTGACCCAGTGGTCAGTTTGAAAACACCAAGAGTAGCTGAACCACAGCTCCCCCGAAAACTGAGGCAAGAGCTGAGGAAAGGAACTGTGTTTCTGGACAAAAGCTCCATTTTTCTAACTCACAGTATCAATGATACAATTCAGAGACGTCATAATGGTATCTCTGTACATGGCTTACAACCTACTGTCATGCTGGGTGCATTGTGCAAACCATCCTCTCTGTTCCACTAGCGGAGACAGAAAAGGAAAAGGAGATTGAACCAACATCAGTGGAGAAACCCAGAAGAGAGACCTTCTCTTCCTGAATACCAGGAGCTGTGGGAAGAGTTTACAGCAAAAATCTTTGCTCTTTTGAAGAAAATGTTGATGAATTGCCACGCGGTTCTGATGCCTTCATTATAGCTTTCTGAACACAATCGTAATTCAATTGACTGCAACTCTAGGTATTATAAGGAAATGTAGGGAAACACATATGTCCACAGGGGAAGCACAAAATTCAATATTTTTAATTCAGAGCTTCACAAAATCACCATTTTCAGGATTTATCACTGTGGCTTAGTTTTCCTGTGTGCCTCTTACTGTTATGTGAATGGAAAAGAGTGAGGGTTACCTTAAGGGAAGATTAGAAAATGAGTTGTGAATTGTAAACAGGAGGAAACAGATTTACCTGGGAATATATAATGAATACAAACCACAGAGATGGAGGCCTTCTTACAAATGTCTATGTAATGGGGATAAATACGTCTGAGTGTACAATAAGTGGAGAGATGATAATTAAATCTGTAGGTGATGGAATTTCCATGCTCGAAAACTCGGCATAGGGCGATAAATAAAAGCTGAAGACCCTGAACCACAATGCAGAACATATTCCAGAAACTGCTGCCTGAAAGCACCCGTCCACCTGCTACTTCTGCTTGTGCTGAGGTTGGGCACTTCAGATGAATGCTTAATCTGGCAGTGGGTTTACAAAATGGCAGGAGCACTATCCAAAACATCAAACATTTTCTTCGGACTTGAAAGAGTGATATTCTGAATTTCAGCTCCTATTCAGCAGAAAATGTGAGTCTCACATGCTCCTGCTGAGACACTTTACTCTTCAGTCAGGCTGTAATATTCAGCAGGTCATGCTGACAGTTGTCTCTCTTGATTTAAGGGCATTGCAGTAATTTGTCATCAAGGAAATCTTTAGGAGGGAAAGACCCATCATTTAATTTTTTCTCCACTACCTTCCTAAATTCCATTAGTCCTCTCATTTGCTCCAGTCTTCCCCTTCTCCTTTTCTCATCCATCTGTTCTTCTCCCAAACAGCTTCCTTTGGATGTAAGCCCAATATGTTCATAGATGTCATCACTGAATCAATGTCAAGCTTCCTGCAGAAAACCTCAGCCACAGTAGAGACGTATAGGGTTAAACGCATTCCTGGGAAAAATCCCTTTAAGTCAAAATAAGTTACACCAAGGCTGAATTCATCCAGCAATAATGATAACTGAAAATATATGCTAATAAGCCAGAAAAGCATTGAATCACAGAATCACGTGATGGTAAGGGTTAGAAGTGACCTTCGAAGATCATCTAGTCCAACCACCCTATAAGCCCACAAGGTGCCAATGTACCCTGATATTCAGGGGGTCTGACAAACATGAACCACTGTAGCTGTCATTCATTTGTTTGCACAAAAGCTACCTTTTGGGGGAAAGAGGTGAGAAAGGCATTCACATTTCTGTCTTAGTCTACCATCTACCCTCTTATGAACAATACTTTCAAAGCGTTGCTACTGCTGAACTCTAACTTTGCCCTTCTATCTTTGTGTTCCCCTGGCTCTCTCATCTGAAGTGTCCGATTTTTAAAGTGAGAAAATAATCTCTCCATACAGAAACTGGAGCATGAACTTTTTAGATGGATTTGCCCTGAAGAATTTATGACTTATAGTTCTTCCTGTGATTGAAAACAGGTCTACCTGATCTACTGCTCTGGGGAGCCTCTTCATAACATTTCAGGGTCCTTCTTTCTTCTCTCTCTTTTTACCTTAGTTGAACAAACATCTTCCAGATAACTCTGTATTCTTAGAAGATGTCTTCCACTTGTCTTTTTTTTTTTCTTTTGGCTTGGCTTCTTCCACACATGTATATTTTTACTCACAGGTGGTTTTGGGTGCCACCACAAACAGTGAAATAATAATGATCTCTTGCCTTCCTCTCCAGCTGTTTAGTCCAATATATTCTTCTCCTGATACACCATTAAGTCTTAGCAAAGTAGGGAAATAATTGCATTTTGCTTGTTATATATTTGCTATGAGAAAGTCTAAATTTCTGAGTGACCAACAGTGTGTTTTCCAATAGAAAATCTGAATGAAAAAAGGAAACAAGAAGGACCTCTTCAGAATCACTCTCATCTAAGGTCATGAGACAGCTATAGATGGATGCTTGTCTCAAAAGACTTCCAAGTGTTTGAGTCATGGCATCCCTTAATTCTTTACCAAATTATACTGATGGGTAAGTTTCCCCTCTGACAACTTTAAACATTTTAAAATTGCACATGTGAACTGAAGTACCTGCCTAGAATCAATATGAACAGATAAATACTTCCAAGAGATATTCATCTCACACTGAGTGTCTAAACTGAAAAGGTTCAGTCACCCTCTCAAAATGCTCTGACTTTCAACACTAAATGAAACTTATAAAAGCTCAGAAGACTTGAAAGAATGTCATATGTTTAAATAGCCTTTTCCTAACACTGAATATTAAGGCACGCCTTTCTTCCATTCAGGAAGACAGAAAAATTTCCAAATAAAGGGCACCCTTCAAAATGGAAAATACTGTTTTCTGGAAACCCCATTTTTTAATGCTACTTCCACATGAAAATCTTGTAGAACTGTTTTCCAGTATCACATTTATCAGGGACTTTGGTGGGAGGGATGGATAAGGGCTCTCATTAATGTACCGATGCTGTTTATTCTTACCATAAAAAACTGCCCTCTCAGACTCTGTGCATAGAAAAAGCTGTCCGTGGGTGGGCAGAAGGAGTAGGAACCAAGATGGTGGTACTCATGTGAAAATCACCACACAATTGAGCCATGTCCAGAGTCTTCCTTAAAACTTCACTGCCTGGTGTTTCATAAACTGTGAGAGAAAACCTAACACCGGACTCAATGCTGGGGAGCAAAAGATTAATTGGGTTGACTCACCTCACCCAATGCAATAGCCTTTTCCTCCTCTGTTAATTGTCAGTACAGAGACTTGATGACACTACAAACTGCAGTGATGGACACTATTTGTATATGATTTTATGGCTCTACAGCAAAATGCCAAGTGTTTTAGTTTTTTTTCCATAAGGTGGGTTTGGTGCCAGTAATGTCAGGTGTACATATATGTTAAGTACATATAAATATATTCACTTTCCTAAAACAGTAGTGTTACCTTTGTTTATGCAGATAAAACTTTGCAGTGGTGCCATTTTAGATACTTACAGGTATTTTTTCAACAATAGCTTGCTTACTTCCTGCGCAACTAGTCTGTGAACTGCCACTCATCTAATTTACCTGCAGTGTCATATAACTTGTTCCCACCTGCTGTTTTTTTTCTTCATCAGCTGCAGTTAATGTTTTCTTTTTGCCAGAGCATGTATATCTGTGAAAGCTGGTATTTCAAACCCGAGGAGGGGGTGACCTAATGTTAGGCGGTTGGGATTTTGTGTTTTTTTCTGGAATATAATGAACTTTTCAGAAACTAGAAGAGATCTTTCTTGGTAATTGTCAGTTGTTCATTTCTCTCAACAAAATGAGAACTGATGCTATTAGGTTTCTTTAAAACATGCTGTTAATACCTATAAACAAGCACAAAAGGCCAAGCTGTACCCACTGTAATGTTCTGATTTTTCCTGGTGGCTTGTAAAACACAGCAGCACTAAAAGGTGTACACTATATTCTGACATCTTATATCTCTGCACTGTTTTCACAATCCTGTTTCTGTAAACATTTAAAAGAATTATAAAAATGTATACTTGTCATGCAAAAAAAACAAACACTTTGCATTTCACTGAATTACTGTCATGGTGATAAAGGAATTATAATTCTACCCTGCTGTATACTGCAAATTAGTCAAGATGCTTGATTGTGGACCTATATTATGAGTGGTACATCCTTCCATTACCTTCTTTAGGCTATAAACTTGCAGCTGCATGGTGCATTTAGGTAGTCAACACAGGCTCTGTCTTTTTCCCATTGGCAGCCAATAAATCTTACAAAAAGATGTTGCTATTGTGGAAGGCTTGCAGAGCATTTGCCTGTCAGATGTTTAAAAGACTGGGTTGTAAATCTGACTACATTTACAGCAGCAAAATAAGAAAATAATCAATTTTTGAACTTTGTAATGAACATTGTCAGTCTGGGTCAGCATTCATGCCAGTTAAGAAGCTCTGTTCAAGACAAGGGTTTGAGGTTATTTTTCTTCTCGTAATAGAAAAAGTAGAGTGGTAAAAAAAAAAAAAAAAGTAGAGGTCGGAAGACCTCCTTCTGCAAAATGACACTTGAGCAGTGAAGACAGTATTGTGCCCAGCAGGATTAACATCTTTGTGCCAAAACACAATTCCCCAGGCACATTCTCAAAGAATTTGCCTGGAAGTACCAACTTCTCAGTATCTTCTATATAGAATGATGTTCACAGACACATAAAGCATTCCCTCAAGTGGTGGTTAAACACTAGCAATCTGTTGAAAATATTCACTGACAAAACCTTTACAGATCACTACCACCACACACTTAGCCTTTAAAAGATGTTAAGTGGTACTCAAGATTCGCTGTGTCCAGAAGAGATATTCCAAAGCAAGGAAAGAGGAAAACTCACTCCAAATTTCTGGGGCATAGGGTGTTTGTAGTCACTGCTTTCACAGCTCTACAAGAAGAAGGAATTTGAAAATTTCACAGGGGTGAAGTAGCCACAAAACCTTTCAGGGGTCTGGGTGGTATCTGAGGATGTCTGTCACATACCTAACTTCATAACAGCATCCCTAGAAGTCTTATTAGAGGGCCAAAAGAGTGCAGGAAAGTGAAGGCAGGTCTTCATGGCGTAATGCAGTAGATGCAGAGGGTCCAGCTTGAGAACCGGAATCTGAGAAGCTGGTTTTATGAACCGAGGCGTGATACTGGCTGATGTTAGATTATCACTCCTGCTGCTACACTGTGCTGAATAGTGCCATGTCACCAGTTTGAGCTCATCTCCAGAAATGGTGATATAGCTTCTTTCGGAGCACTTAAAGAACCAAACAACTTTGATTCCTATTTACAGCTTTTTTGAAAAAGTCCTTTTAGTTTTAAGGGTCCTGCCTTATTAGTACTGGTGAAGACATGACACCATTTGTCCTTCTTGTTCACTTTCTGTTGCTCAGCATCTCTGAGGTGTTGTCACAATGCGACTTCCTGCAAGAAGCCTCATTTTGGTTTATCTCCATCTGAATTTGAGTAAGGGCACAACTGGTAGAAAATTTTTCACTGAGACTTGCCACCCAGCTTCCTTTGCATTAGTTGCATCTCTTCTTCCTAATGTCTTCTGAAGTAATACACTTAGGGTGTTTATGAGGTTTTTCTCACAATCTGATCTTGACAGACCTCCTGCTTGAGATTTCTCATTAAGTAGAAGAGGATTCACAACACTAATGCCTACCTCCCTTGGGAGGGTGTTTGACTAATTTATTTTTTTGGGCTACGCACTGCATAATCTTTCTGGGTGAATGGATAATTCTTCCACCACAGGTATCCTGAAGCTTAGGACAGAATTAGAACACAACTTATACATTAATATTATGATTTGTAGTGTAATTTTGCACCATGAAAAGGCCATCATTTGTCACATAATGAAGAAGCATTTGCAGCTGGAAATGTTTGATTATTTTGTCTTGGAATGACCTGGTCATACAGTGTCTCACATTATCTTCGCCTATTTGACAGAAGGAAATTAACAACATCAGTAATATCCTAGGAAGTTAGATAATGAGCTCTCGAGCTACACTCATCTTACAATTCCTAGTCTAATGTTGAAAGCTCACCAGTTGGTCTCACTTCAGTGTCTCAGTGTTTGTAAAAGATAATGCATAGAACTTCAGAGTCTTAAAATGGAAGATGCTGAGTGCGTCTCTATATCTCTTAATAGCTCTCAGGGCATTTGCATGAGAATAATTGAAGGTTATGAAAACTTTCACAGAAATGAACAAACTATGACTACATTGTGAATTTTAATATCTGATTTAAAACTCTTGGTCTAATAGGGTAATGATTTGCTCATTTGTAATTCTTTTGAAGAAGCTGGGTTATATGCAGATAAAGTAAGTCAGGTATTAGCCTTAACTTTATTTCTCTGCTACAGACAGGTTGCTGCATCTCTACTTAATACTGTCATTAAAGTAATTACTGAGCATGTCTATCTCACGGTGCTACTGACCCCTCTTCTGTTCTTTCTTTTCGGGTATGCAGACTCATCCTCTCATTTCTTGTCTCTTTTCAAAGTTGGCTAAAAGACTGTGACCCTTTGACAATTCTGATTTTTCTTCTCCTGGCACTTTTTGATCCTAATCACTTCAGCTCACTACCAAAAATAAGATGAACAAGCACTAATGGGCAGTCAAGTAGTAGAAATTACAGTTTAGAGTATCTTCACAGTCATAGGCTTGAATCTTTTTTCTCCTCTCCCTTTTCCTTTGTAAGATATTTCCTTGCTGCTTATTTGAAAGTAGATCTAAGTGAGTTCTCATGTGGCTAAGGGCTCAAAATTGGCTTCAGACACATCCTGCAGCCTGAAGAAGTGTGGTGACAGGTGCACAGGCCATTCCCAATGCCACCAAGCCACCTGTAGCTCAGACTTGCATGACTGAAATTCCTGACTGAAACTGGAGAATGGAGCCATGGAGCTCTCCTGGCAGGGCAGGACAACGGCCTCACTGCAGGCCCTGCCCTTCTCTGTAGTATTGCCACATCCATGGCTTGGACCTTCTCTCCCCACAAATTTAAACCCAAACTTCAGCACAGTTGTCAAATGTGCTGTTCCCATAGATTTCACGATGCAGGGTACTGCAGCACTTTGTGTCCTCTGAAGTCTATGCATTGTTAGTCGACCTGGAGGAAACATCCAAGGGTATCAACATTCAGGTATCGTTGTAAGAGAGGCAGCTATGAATCTCTCAAATAGCTAACAGTGACAGGAAAAAAGATTTTTTAATCATTGCTTTTATCAATCCATCCAGGTTTATGGTTGTCTTGGGAAAAAAATGTCCCTCTAGTATTTGTGTGCTCAGTGCCTAGTGCAAAGGAATGCTGGTTCCTCAGTGGAACCCTTAATTTTTTTGCAGTTTAAATACCAGTACTATGAATAAGTGAGCTAAAGGTTTCACACTACATCCCACTAGTCGTTTTTTTTCAAATTCAATCTTTAGCCTCTCTGTCTTCATTGATGACCTGTGTTCCTGGAAGCTAAATTCACTAAGGAGACAATTCTAACAGGCATATCAGATATGAAATATTAATCACAAAATTACTTTTTTTATTTCAATTCTGACTGTCAATTTGCTTTTCCTAGCAGGGTTCCAACAGTGGACTGCCTCTTTTTTACTTTCCTAGAGGAAGTTTTATACTCATTTGTAGCAGAGATTGGTGAGTCGTGTTTAACAGCAGGAGAGCAATAACAGCCTGCAAGCACAGTGAAGTGCAGAATGGGTATATTTATCTGAACTATTACAACACTTAATATGACGACCATTAAAAAAAATTCTGAGCTTCCAAAAAATATAATGCTACAGATTTGATGGAGTCTTTCCCAGAAAATATTTATGTAATAAGATGATCCTTCTCAGCTCTCTTTCCTCTATCTCTGAGCAGGGTTTCCAAGCGTCCCTTGCCCAGAAGTGATGTGCTGGCATCAGTGACTAGGGCAGCCGTGGAGCTGGGAAGCTGCGGTCGTTGTGTGACCCCTGCTGGCAGGAAATAATTGATAATAAAATGTGAAAGGAAAGGAGGTTTTTGTTTGCCATGAATGCCGTGCTGTGATTGAATCAGTAAAATGCATAAATTAAATAGTAACAGTAGCAATAGAAAGATTAAACAAAAGATCATGCCAATATGGAACAGAAAACACAAATGAGTAAAAATTATGAATTAAAAATGTTAATTGACAACTGCATTCTATGAAGACCGGACAAAAGCCTCTGCCAGCCCACCTCTGCTCTAGACTTGTCCTGATGTAGTGTGTCTCATATATGTCCCCAAGAGCCAAACCTTCCTGTGATGTATGGTGTGCTGACAACCTGCCTCCTTGTGCATTTAAGCCCAATGCCTGGAGAGCTCATCTTCTGTCCCCAGTGACCGTGATTAATACAGGTTGGCTTCCAAGCTGCTGCACAGGAATGTCTGAAGCAACACATGAAGGTAATGTGTAAGTGTCAATCTTTGACAAGGTTACTGGAGTTTCCTAACAGCTTTAGCACTACTGCTGGCCACAACAAATTCAGACTTCAGTGACACAGCGTTGACCATGGTCCAGAACTCACTCCTACTTCCCAAATGTATCACGCTGCAGTCAATAGTATGCCGTAATATAACTCACGCCCCACACTTGCTTGAAGCCAAGTAAAACTTAGGGGACACAGAACAGAGAATGTTCCAACAGACTATCTGTGATTTTGCTATTTATTCCTGATAGTGTGTAATAATTACACTCGTCAAAGATAGCACTCCTCATGTGAGCTAGAGTAGCAATTTGGATGCAGTGAGTTGCAGTCAAAATAGAGGTAGCCCTCCACTCAGAGAGCTGGAGAGATTGCTTTGATTTACTTCTCATGTGTTTCTCCACTTCTGCATCTGCACTTTAAATCTATGGACATCAAATATGTGCCTTCTATAAACAAAATGGACTCTTCAGAAAGGTGGATGTGGAGAATGATTTTTATAATGGATGTATAGGCATGGAAATGTATGTCTGGAATTCACTGGTCTTTAGTGACAAGTTAAGGGTCTTTGAAGCATTATAGCATTTGTATTTGATTGCATGTTTAACCAGTTACTGAATACTATTGAATACTATTCTGACTATTTGCAGAGTAGTATTTCTTTGTCTTTAACAGAGGCAAATACTTTGCAGATTATTGGGCTTGCAGGCCATGATTATTAATTACTATCTTCAGTGTAACTTTTAGCACTGAAGTTCTTAAATATTTTAGTCAAGAAAAACAGGTAAGTAAAATTTGTTTATTTTTTATCAAAACTAATTGGAAAGTTGAACTCGGGACAGGTGTGGCTTGGTGACCAGGTAACAGTAGATTCATTTTATAGACAGAGTTTATAGAGGAAACATTGATTTCCTTATTTTAATCTTTTTTTTACCAAAGAAATTATTGTTCTAATCTAGAATACCCCAGAAGAATAAAAGCACATGTAAAAATGATGTGTATTCGTGGGCAGAAAGAAAGTAACAGCTGAGGTCATCTGGACAAAACCCTACCCCACCACAAGGGATGCTGTGAGTTCTCCCACATGATGCTGTGGCAGGGTCACAACCAGCGTACATGTACACAGGTGATCATAAAAGTACCGTGACAGAAATCAGGCAGCCATGGTTTCTTTCATCTCTTTTCACACTTTCCACATTATGCTTTTACAAATGCCTCAGTCCTTTTAGCTGTTTTTTGCTGTTTTTAGCACTTTTCTTATCACAACATTTCATATTGCCATTCCAAATCAATTCCACTCATCTACGCTGGATTCCCTCCTTTTCTGACCTTTTCTTTTCAGAATGAATTAAGATAAACACAAACAGGCATGTGACTCCGGGAAAGTATGTCTGCACGTACAGCTAATCAGCAATAACTGCAGTACATTGAATTCACCCTTGAGAGAAAAAGGTTAATTTAGATTACATTTCAAGCAAAACTGTGCTTGGAAAACAATTTAGTTTGATTTTCAAGGGTATAATAAAGAGACATAAGTATTCTCTACCACAGCTGTCTTGTTATTCTTTCTCTCTAAAAAATAGAAATTAAAAGGTGCATTGAAACAACCATCAGAGGGTGCATATACACCATCAGTTTGGCTTGATCCCTATTTCAGTCTTAGGTCTTCAGTCTCCCTGCCCATACTGTGTCCATAAGAGGTCTTGAACACCGAACTCCTATCAAGACCCACTTGCTCCCCCTGAGGATTCAGCCCCAGCTTAAAAGGTGTGAGCCAGATCTCATTAATTTGCCTGAGGGTGCGGGGCTTTCAGCTCACAAAAATCGTACGGATATACTCAAAAGCTTTGTTTCCTAGAAGAGGAGGAATTACCATTAACATTTGTAGGTTGACCCAAATGTAAAGGATGTTTCGGTTTTTGTTGATATATGCTTTGAGATAAGAACAAACTTGCAAAGTATGTCATTTTTTATTTGTTTCTATAAACTCCATGAAAAAAAGAATCAGAAGAGAAGGATTTAACATATGAATGTGGTCATAATTTAAATTGCTGCTGTACCAATTCAGGGAAGCATTTCCATTCAGGTCAACATTGCAATTCTCATTTAAGGTATCAGACTTGAGGGCATATTTAAACATGTGTAAATCACGACATAAAAGACAAATAATGTTTATAAACTATTTATACACTAATAATATTTACACACTACATTCTTGGACTGTAGAATATCTGGTTGTTAATAGAAGAATAAAATCTTGGAAACTTTGGGGTCAGCAATTTCCACTTGTATATCAGTAGCACACACTAATTAGGTATCTAGAATTTTATTAGAATATTGAAGGAAATTATAGTTACATGTATTTTATATATATGTAGATCCGTAGATACATATAAACATACATGCATTTTAAAAAATAAGGAGGGAGACAGGTCCCTTATTGGTTGAAGATCTAAAAGGATCACTGATTTCTTAAATGAGCACCTTGGTGACCTGAGTTTGGCAGCAAACACCCAGTCTCAAGATGTAGTCAAGGCTTGAGGTAGAATCTCAATATAATGAAAGGATGAACCCAGAGAAATCCAAAATAAAAATAAAGACAAGATTCTCAAAAAGGACTTGTGATTTCTTATGCCATCGTTACTGTGATGAATAGATTAATAGTCAACCTCTGGCTACCAGCTCTAGCTGGCTCTAAACCGGGTCCTGGGTCTCACATGGTATCACATCAGTTGGATACAGAGCCAGGAACTACCACAGCTAGAGAATAGGAAACCCTGTCTGAAATCTCGGTTTTACATTCTCATGCACACACTCAAGTCCAGGCTGCAGGCAGGCACATGCGTAAGAACAGGATTCCTGGTCTATGTTCCAGACTGTTTGAAAGAAGGCATGGTCATCCTTTCATAGAATTTTGGGACCTTCTTTTCTATACTGGTAGTGCCCCAAAAAACAGCCTGAGAGTCCATTTCTAACATTGTACTTCAGTGTCACTTGTGGATCTGCCCTAGATGCCTGGCTCTTAGCTGTTCTGAGCAGAGCTGGAGGACATGTGTGGCACACTCAGGATGAAAGTTCAGCTGCGATTCCAGGATTTACAGTTTTTAACAAAGGAAGTAGGATTTTGTTTCTTTCATTTCCCCCGACCCAAGCATAAAGCTCGTACTGATCTCAGTACAAGCAGACACCAGGAAATACTTAGTCTTCCTCACAGCCCAGAGCTCATTTCTGGAAAGAGAGAAGCTATAAATAAGTCATATTCAGATTTGTCTGCACAATGGTCTAGATACTCCCCAGTCATATGTTCCCACCTACAAATATCAAAAGCTGCAATATTAAAAGGGAACAGAAACTTTAAACTATACCAAGAATCAATCAGTCAGGAGAAAACCAAGAATTCATGCAAAAGCTACAATGAGTGATTTATGATTTTGCAACTGTGGTAGATCTCATGATTACTGATGTCACCATGAGTGTACTCCTAAGGATATTAAAGAAAGAATTTCAAACTGTCTTGTTTTGTAGACTTCATTAAAAGGATGTTTTGTTCAGCTACAAAAGCTAATTAAATAAGGTACAAGTTCCCATATCATATAAAAGGAGATAGATAGAAATTTTCTCTTGGACAAGCTCACTGGCATGTATGTGGATATATTTCACAATCTTGTTTCCCATGATTCAAAGAATTTTACTCAGGTCAACAGAGAAGTGATATACCAAGTTTCATCTCCAAAATTTGGCTGTCTTCCTTTTATGGCTGCCAAAAGACAGTGAAAGCAATATTGTTATGCTAGAGGGGGAAATTAATTTTTCCACCCCCCTCTTCATTAAAAAAATAAATTGAGGATTAGTCATGTTTTTCTAACGCAATCTATTGTTGGACTGAAATCAAGACAGAATGCCATAAACTGAAAAGCAGCAATTTGATAATCTAAGGATATCGTGGGCAGAGTGATAAATTTCACTCATAAGAGAGAAGTAGTGAAATATTTATTAAGGTGAAACAGTGATTTAATAAAATTAGTAGTAAATGTGCCAATGTTTTATGAGATTCGATGGCAAGGCATTATTATTTTAATTAATACTTGATTATTTAGTGCATAGAGGACAGGGTCAGACAAATTGTCAGGGAGACCCTCCCATTCAGTCACGAGGTTCAGAAAGGACCCCCTTGCTTTCTAAACTCCTTCTCAGAGAGGAGTCTAGGTGCGGCTGGATCCAATCCTAGTCCCAGACTTGGTAAAGAGTTTATGTCTAAAGGATTATATATGTGCAATCAATCCTTCATATTACTTAACTAAGATTTCAAAGTTTAGCATGCTATTAGTCACTTACCCAGAATCTGTTGCGTTAAGAATCTCTCAGCCTCAAGGAGTAGAACATGAGTGAGCATCCTCACAAAAGGGGAGATCCTGGTGTGCAGATCTCTCTAGAGGAGAGCTCATAGGGCTCTTGGGCTGTCCACTATTTATAGAATAAGATAATTGACCTATAGTCATATTCTCATGGGAACAAAATATCTAGGTCCCCACTCCAGACAGTGTTTTGGCTGTGTTGCCAGCCATCCCCCAAAGTCCAGGTGCAACCCATCACAACTCCCACTGATGGTTATGGCTTGAGCAGGAGCCGGGGGTGCAGGAAGGAGGGGGAAAAACAGGAAGAGCACACCACCTCAAGGGTGTCAGTGAAAGTTCCATGCTCTTACTCCAAATTATATTCTTTGAGCCCAGTTCAACTCAACATGTTGAACAACACTTGAAGATAGACTTGTTCTGAAATGTTCTGCTGAGCAGAAGTAGTTTTATGGCTTTATGCCACCATTGCTTTATCTTGTTTAGCACATCCATAGGTCCATATCCATAGATATGCTAAACATTCTTAGATAGAGCAATGCTTAGAAGTATAATCCAATCACAAGAAATGCCTCTTTTATAGCAAATATGAAATGTAGTAAATTATAATAATGGGTTAGGTTAAAGAATCTGTATACAGAATCACAGAATTGTTGAGGCTGGAAAGCACTGCTGGAGACTGTCTAGTCCAACCCTCTGCTCAAAGCAGGGTCAACTAAAGCAAGTTGCTCTGAACCCTACCAGGAAAGGTTTGAATATCTCCAAGGAGAAGACTCCAGAACCTCTTAGAGCAAATTGTGCCAGTCTTTGATAACCTTGACAGAAAAACATTTTTCTTGTGTTTAAGTGGCATTTCCTGTGTTTCAATTTTTGACCATTGCCTCTTGTCCTGTCGCTGGACAGGACTGCGAAGAGTCTGGCTCTGACTGCTCTAGTCTCCCTTTGAGATTTTTATACACTTGAATAAGATCTCCATGAGCCTTCTTTTCTCTTGGCTGAACAGTCACAGCTGTCTCAGCCTCTTCTCATATGAGAGATAATCCAGTACATTAACCATCTTAGTGGCCCCTCAACGGACTCAATTCAGTAAGTCCGTGTCTTTCTTTTACTAGGAAGGCCAGAACTGGACCCAGAACTCCAGATGTTTTTCACCAGTGTTGAGCAGAGGGGAAGAATCACCTCCCTAAATCTTCCGGCAATGCTCTTCTCAATACAGCCTGTTATGATAGAACTATTGTGCAATTTTCTGCTATTTACATTACATATACTACATTACATTACATTAACATCACACAGAAGCAGTTCAAAAAGTCAGTCTCTTCACATGCATTTGACTTCTTATACAGGAAAACCAACTGTTTATATACACAACAGTTGTACGTATGTAACAGAATCTGAAGAAGACCTCTGTTCAAGAATGTACATCCTTTGTCTTGGAGCAACTGGGAACCCACACAAGCTCCACTTATTTTTAGACAACAGTATCTCATAAAAATCAAACCTGATAGTTCAGGCTATTTTTAGTTCATAAGATTATACAGCTTAAGAAAAACATCAGTCATCAAAAAACAAAACTCTGCTCGGTTTCCCCAGTGTGTTTCTGAAGTTGTTTGATCTAGATAAACCAAATAAATTTAATTAGTTGAAATAAAACAATAAAACTGTAAATATGATCAGAAACATCTTTTTTTCACCAAGGGCCCAAAACTGAATACAGATATGGTGCAACATGCACTAAATAAAAGGGAATAATGACTTCCCATGATATATGGCAATGCTTTCTGTATGCTTTCTTGGGTATTTCTGTTGTAATTTGCAATGGAGAAATACCTTAAAGAGTGGCAGAGGCTGTAAAATTCTGTCCTTGGAGGTTTTTGAGACCTGACTGAATGAAGTCCTAACAAAACTGGTCAGAGGTAGCTGACTCTAAGCAAGTGGCTGGACTAATAACCCCCCAAGCTTTCTTGCAACCTGAATAATTCCATGATTCGATGGTTCAGATGATTAGATTTCTTCTCTTGTGATATATACATTGTTTTGAGACCTGAAAGGCTATGCATTCCCATTCTGAAAAGAAGTTCTTTTCTGTGGCTTTGTGGTGCATTTCTTACTTTATCTGAAATTCTGCTGCATTCAAAGGAGCAAGAAGTGTCTTCATTTGAAAGTGGAAATGTACTCAGAAAATTCACTGATGTTATTTATATTATAATTTCTCCTTTTCCTCAAGAGTGTCAACAAAAGACGAATAAGCTCTAGTATGGCCACACGAGGAGATTTTCAATCTTTGCAACCTGCCAAAATGGTAGATAGGAAAATGTATCACAGTCTTACCCTATAGGATCTGGACGTCCTCTGTGTGTCACGGAGTTAGTCCCATTCCCACTGATTTTCTCTGCAGCCTTTGTTACTCAAAGATTTAGGTTCATCTTCCCCTGCACCTCCCACAATAATTTAGGTATGGAATAGCTCCAGAAGAAGAGGTTTAGATTGAAACACATGTGATTCCTTGAATATGCTTGCTTTTTGGATAGTAATTTCACAAAGATGGAATGTAGAATTTCCCATTGTACTAAAGATTTTATGAAGCAAACATAACTGAAAAGCTTTTAACAATTGGGAGGAGAGGAAGCTATTCTCTATGGAGAAGAAGGTGTTACAGTATAAGAAAAGCTTTTATAATGCAATCCAAATCCAAACAACATCTACTTCACTTCAAACTTTACTTCAGTCTTTCCTCCCAAGTGTTTTGCAGAGCTTCACAGACAGAAAAATAAGTTTAGTACAGAGTAACCTTATGATAAAAATTCCATGACTTCAGTTTGTTATCAAAATACTATCACCGCTTTGATCAACTTTTTGACTAAATCCACCAAAAGTGAAATTTGCAAATAACTTTCCACTGAAATTCTTCATTAAGAAATAAGCTGATTTCTAATTTAAAAAAAAATAGATATGGAAGAAAAGGGATTCAATAAAATATAGCTAGCCAAAACTGCTAAACTTTACACAGTTTTGTCTGGAAAGGCATATTGACCTAGCATCCCTAGCGTATCATACTGTTTTCTTTAAGATTTTCTAAGTATCTGGTCTGCAGAATAAACAAAATAATGAATCACAGGAATATAGCTTAAGGAGTGCATTTAGACATAGCAGAGCTAACTAAAAAGGAAGTACAAAACTCTCAATTTGGTAGCAACAAAAAAATCAAAGAAATGGGGAAAGTTGAAGGATTTCGTTTTCCCTTTGCTGTGCCTTCACACACATAGTACTGACCTTCTGCTATAACCTCCAGCTCCACAACTGTCTTCATTCTCCTCTCATACTCTTTCCCCCTGCATATCCCCCAAGCCAAACCCTGCAACTCCTATTTACCTCACTTCCCAACCAGTCCCCCACAATCCTTACCAATTGAAGTAACCATTTGCTTTCTCATCTAAATTAGGCTGTGTCCACATGGTCCTTTTTCAGCAGCTTAACTAGACCTATTATAAAAGCCAATTAATGCCATACCAGTGCATTTTTCTATGCTCAAACCTTCACAATCAGCTGTGAACTGAAGTTAGCAGTGGCCAGGTGCAGCCACATTGAACCCTGTATATATTTCCACTGTTAATCCAATAATCTACATTAGCATTTATGATCTTCATTACAATGGAGTGGTTCCTCTCCTCTTCGTCTGAAGCAATGGAAGTGACACTGAGCACCAGTGCTTACCAGCTGCAGTACCGTAGGCACACAGAAGAACATCACATATGCCACTTTGCCTTTTGACAGGTTTATCTGTGGACAGACAGTGCCAGACGAAGTACATTTACCTCCTGGCACGGCATTATCAGGCCTCTGACCAAGGGAAACCATGCAACGTCTAGGTGAAATGGCTTCTATCCCACTCGTTTCTTGCTGAGCACAGAGAGATTCAGCTTTGCACACCTCTTTGAAGCTATTTTCCTTATTTCTGAGCATGTGGGTGCTCATGCCAGCCTGTGAGACATTCGGTTTGTTTGGTAGCCATTTGTGTGTCAGTGTTTATGCCACAGGCAGTGTCTGTGTGTACATGCCATAGCCTGAGAAGGATGTCTGTCCCAATAAGATAGTAAAAGAGGGCAAACTTATTTACAGAACAAAATCTTCCTCCTTAATCTGTGTTTGCACAGGGGGCTCGGCATGGAGGATTCTCCATATCACCTTTCATTGAACACAATCTTTCTTTCAAATAAGCTTACGAGGCAGAGCCAAAACCCAGACATCCTGCTCCAGGCACCACGATGCTGCCTTGGTACAACGGTCCATGTACATGCCAGGATGTACCAGTGAGTCCACAGATCTAAGGCCTTTCCTTCACGGAAGTTGGAAAAGCTGGCTCAGGACCCAAGCCCCTGGCTTCCCCGTGCCAGAGATCAGGAAGGTGAACAGCTCCAAATACTTAACAAACAGGAGCAAACAGGTCCCACAGGGGAAATGCAAAGAAGCGGTTTTTAAGAGCAGTTTGCAAAGCCTCTCCTTATTTATTTATATCTGGAACGGCAGAGGCCAAAGACTGAAAAAGGAAAGTGTCATCAGGGAGTGACTGGAGACCAATAAATATTCTGCAATAGAAAGCAAACAAACCAAACAAGGTGCTTTTTGCTCTGCAAATAATCCCTATAGGTCTCATTAACTGTCAGAAATTAAGCAAAGATATAAATATTTTCCACAGTGGCACTTGCTGCTGGGAGCATTCGCATTGATGTCACCATTTCTGAAGTGATTCAGAGCAACTTGCAGGCAGCAGTCGAATGAACCTTCCGCTCACAATAACACCGTCTGCTGTCATTTTACATTTTAATTATGTTCCCTGTGCTGAAGCGGTGCTCAGCCTGTGTGACCTTCCTGGTACAAAGTGTCAGATAGAAAAGCCCAAGCATGGCTTTTATGTTTGTTTTTGATGAGTTCTCACAGTGACCTTGCACACCCTGGGGAGAAATGGGCTAAAAGTTGTTCTTTGTTGTTACTGCTCTTCATCTCTGCTAGCAGCTTTGGGAACCTCCAGGTAGACAGTTACTGTTTTTAGGACTGTGCCATGTTCTTTTTCAGCTCAGTTCTTCTTTCACCCTCACTTGGGTAAGAGGGGAGTTCTGCTGGCACACCTCTTTTATTTCATATTCCATGCCTCTCAGGCACAGACAGGCAAAAGCACATCAGTGGCTAATGCAGCCCAAATAGACACACTCTGCCAAGCCCAGGAGGTGCCCAGACATTTTTAAAAATTCAGATGAACTACGGCGGGTGAACACATACGGGTCGAATTAAACGCAGCTATGAGTACAGGATTCTATCCTCTGATAAATTCACCCCCTGCACTTTCAAAAGCAAAACCTTTAATAAAATTAAGGGGCTACCAGCCCAGCTAAGAAACAGCTCAAGAACTATGTTCTTTACGGCATTCAGCTGCTCTCCTTCTCACTGTACCCGGCATTACTGCTCTGTAGGGAAGCTGATCATGAATAGTTTTCATCAGTGAAAAAGAGAACAGCAGGATGAGGAACAAGAATCTAGGGCACGGAGTCACTGTGGATAAGATGAAACCAAACAAGTTAGTTGCTGATTTGCTGTTTCTCAACTTGTTTCAAAAAGCATCTGTATTAATGATCTACATATTTTTAAAAGGAAATAAAATGTATACACTGAATTATATGTGTAGCAGTAGCCCAATTAATGTGTCGTCTCTGCCATATCAATCCACCTATTATAAGCAATAGAAAAATTTTATCTCTGAAAAATATAATTAAGCCTATCAGAATGAATTTTCATCACAGTGCTCAAAGAACCTATTAAACAGGACAAAAGGTGAATCTAGAAAGGTCTGATCTTCTCTTGATGTGGGCACCATGTACTCACCAATCCTAGGGAGAACTGTGCCCCACTGATAGCTTGGCTTCACTTTGGATTTACTATTAGAAGCCATACAGTCAAGAACAATAATTCTTCTGTGAAAGAACAGGTTAACAAACTTTGTGTAATTTGACTTTTAACTTGGAGGAGAGTAGCTGAGCATAGCTGCAATCAGGAGTTTAGAGCAAATATCAAAGGAAACCTACAACCTTTGCCTACAATCTCTGTTAGCTGCCAAGGGATTGGTCTTGGTTTTATCTGTTTGCAGCAATGAAGTGAGCAGCAAGAGCTTCTTTAACACTTTAAAAACTAAAAGGAGTTTGCAGTCCAATTTTGTTTTCAGAATCCAAGCCAGAGCTTTATAAAGGCCTACGCTAGTATGGTTTTATAAATAACAGATTTAAAAGTCCTATAAGCTCCATTCTAAAGTAGCTTGGAGTGATTTCTTTCAGAATGGGACCAAATCGGATACGCCAGATGTTCTCTCAGCATTTTCTCCAGCACAATTTAAACAGGTAAGAAAAAAACCCATGGACAAGACCTCAAAGCAAAATGAAAATATAAAGTTCAACCTGGTTATTCTTTTTATTGCACCAGCTATTAAATAGAAAAGGATTTTGGAGTCAAGCAGGAAATCCCAAGTTGTGGTTGGAAAAATATCCAGGCATGTGGAGTTTACCAACATATCATTTGTGTAATTATATGTAGCTTTGTATACACCAAACAGATGAATTTTAAGATGAGTTTTAAGAAATCACTACCTCTGTGGAAGGTACCCATTGGTCACCTCGTCCAACAGGCTGTGTACTGCTCCTCCATTCTCACCACATGTAGTTTCATGACAAAGATTGTTCATACATTTTTCCTAATCCATTAAGTAATCATAGAGTGTTGGTAGGAAAAGTCAAGCCTCAGTCATATGCAATTTATTATGTATGTAGTTTTAGCAGTGAAGAAGCAATCTGGGTAGAAATAGAAAGCAGTAGTACGCAGGCATGAATTTATGAAGATACTGGCCAGAGGCAACTCTAATTTAGATGCATTAAAGCAAAACTGCGATATTTCTTTTATGTACCCGCAGGGCTACAACCTCCATGACCAAGTAATGCAGCACAGGAGGCAGCGATGAGTACATGACAGCATTTGTGCCTGGCTCCTGGTTACAGGGTGTAACCAGGGGGGGTGGTGGTATGTTTGAGGGGGGGATGCGGGAGAGGCCCGTGGGGGAGGCAGCTCTGCAGTTGTCTGCTGGATAAATTTTTAAACTGGTAAGAGTTTGTATCTTTCTTGTAAGTTACAGAAAAAACTGCACTGCAACCAGCTGCTACCCAGAGCATGATGACTGCGATGACTCTTTGCTTGAATCCTTAGGTAAATACTTTGTACTCTCAGGGCAAACTGGACTGGCAAATTGTCAGGCACCTCTGAAGGGTTCTTTTCAGGAAAAACGTTCTCTGTGACACATCAAACCACAGTACAGCAAAATGTGTTACCATAAGGGATGTGCTCTCTTCTCCACCAGAAATGTCCAGCTCAGTACATTGGGCTGGAATGGTCCTGCAAATATTTCCTACCCCTTTGTCTTGTTTCTTCAGGATTTACTTATCACACACCAATTTGTGTCAGGTAGTCTTCTGTTGCACAGACCAGTATTACATATCCAGTGTAATACTGAACATGGTGCCTCTGGAGAAAGAAAGCAGAGAAAGAAACATCTCAGCAGGATCAAATTCTCATTATTTCAAAAATTTAAATCAAAGCAAGCCGGCAGAAGTAAAAGCAGACATAGCAGACGGAATGCCCCACTGTATAAGACTTGCCCCTCCCCCAACAGCTACCACAGAGCCCTTTCTTCTTAATCCATTCATCCCCATCTTTCTTTCCAGGAACCCCTTCTTTCTTGAGGGGAAAAAAGGAAGGAAGCTACTATTAAACTCTTGTGCAGGTAGAGGTAGGATCAATGGCAAAGTCTAGTACCAGACACACAATATTTGCTGAGAATTTATCCAGCTTCTGTCCCAGTACTAGACATAACAACTTTTCACGTTTTTAAAATGAAATAAAATAAAATAAAATACTATCATAGAAAAGTAGGACTAGGGATACTTCAAATGTTAATGCATAAGATGGAAACAAAACAAAATTTTTAGTGATTGAAAATGGAAACAGAAACCTAAGACATGAGAAATAAAATAAATAAGGTTTCTAGTCATAACTAAAATCAGTTCTCATCAAAAATTGGTCAAAGATGTGCTCCTTTTGAGACACATGTATTCTTTTAAAGAAACTTATTTACAAAGGCCCTGGAATTAATGACATCAAATTGTTTTGTACCATAGCGCAACTGAGTTTTGCAACTTTCAGCTAGCAGCATATTTTTTGCAAAGCATAACCTGTAAAAATTAGTTTAATATCACATACCTGTCACTTCTCTTAAAGATGACTTTTCAGTAAATAAAAAGTTAGACATACTAATATTTATGAAGTGGCAGCAGCACAAATTTGACAGCCTTTTATCACACTGTTGCTGACAAAATCGATTCAGTCATCCTGTTTTAAAAACATTATATTGAAATACAACATTCCATTTCCTTTCAGATGAATGATGAAATTATTTTGCTTAACATCTTTTTGTACTCTATCATGAAGTAGGTCATAACTCTCCTGTACACCTCTGAACAAGGATAAATACATAATTATATGTGGGCAAATTTAAAAGAATGTTACCTAATAGAGTAGAATGGATGTTCTTCCTGCAGTACCTGCTCTTTACCACTTCTTAAGTGATAGGACAGGGACCTGCAATTGTTACAGAAGCTAGATGTCCAGCTTCCACTGCATTTTAGATTATTCAGCATGCAAATTCCATAGGAACTCCTGAAAATCCCAACCTGATTTTTCAGAAGTTCTATGTCTTTTGTGGAAAACTGAACTAGAGGCAAGGTTTAGGATAGCTACCATAAAAGTGGCCCAGGTCTCAGTGATGCTTCAATAATCGCCCAGTACATTGGCCAGAGATGCTGGAAACAGAGAAGAAATAATAAAAGTAATTTTAAATGAAAATTATTTATATGAAATTAATAGCTGAAGCACTGGAAGACTTTACAAAAGGAATAGCAAAAAAAAAAAAAACCAAACCCAAAACCACCCCCCCAAACTGTGGGTTTTTTGCTTAATCTATAGCTAATATTCCACATATTCATCTCCAGCCATCATGGAGATTAGTCCACTCTGTCTTATACAATCTTTTTATATTTTTCGGTCACAGCAGAGTTGTGTGGTGCACGAAAAAGAAAGCTTGGGAAAAAATGTTTACAGAGACAATTTGTTTATAGGTCGGCAGAACCTTCTTGTGTTAAGCCTTGTATGTGACAACAGTTGTGCAGTGCCAGCAGTGTGCCTTGGTAGATACTGTTCTCATAACTAAAGCCAGTTTAGAAGTATAGGTTCTCCCACAACCTTCTTGTCACCAGACTATGAATTACCTTTCATCATGCCTAACAGTACGTGGGATGGCATGTTTTGTTATACACAAGAAGCTTCTTCTTTTCGAGTAGTGTTATTAAAAAATTTTAATATTTGTTCCTCTCTGAAATGTCTGGGTACAGCCTGAAGATTGTGGTGCAGCTAGCAAAAGGGTTTAACTGAAAATATCCAATGCTTTAGCCATTCTGAAGAACACAACTTGCAACAGGCAAAAATGCCTGAAACAGGAAGAAAACCACAATCTGATTCAAACACCATCCACTTCTTCAGGCCCACACTATTGCAATGTTTTGGCTGCAATGTTGGGACTTTTTCCCAGGTGAATGCTGTTGTTTTTAAAATACCCTTTTGGCTGCACTGTTTATAGAACATTGTTAGTGTTACTGACATTTTGCTATTGAAAAGCCTCATCATGAAAAGCAAGGGGGAAAAAAGTGGAATTAATCTGATATAGAATAGGTGCTTTTGTATTTCCAGATTTAGTCTGGAAATTTGGGGAACTATAAATGAACAGGCACAACCATTATAAAAGCCAGGAGTGATTTTCCCTAACCATAAGATAGAGACTTACAAAACCAGAAAGAAATACATCCAGTTTCTAAGTAAGCCAAGATAAATAAAAACAACTCTGAAATTGCTCGAATCACTGGCTAAAAAGACTGACATACTTGTTAGAAAAACTTCATGGTTATTTTATTGAGTAGTAGTTATCAGGAGTACTAAAGTGATGGGCTAAATGCTGAGCTGATACAGCTCCACTGACTTGACCAGAACTATTTATGCTCAAAGATTTGGACTACTTTCGTTATTTTCAAAAAATAACAAGCATTGGAACTCTTACTATAGCAAGCCTTTCTGTCACTAGTATGTATGCCAGCTGAGCAACATTAAATATCAGCCTATGCTACCTTAATTATGCAAAATACAGTGCTGGGTATTGTGAGCTGAAAGTGAGAATCATGATTGCATAGGTCTTTATATGGGATTATGATGCTATGCATTGTGAGACAAGCTTTTTATAAATCTTGCTCCTCACAAAGCATTGTTTTGACTGTGAAAGCTTAACTGCTCTCATTAACCATTTGTGCTAGACAGTTCATTGCTTTATGTTATTACCTTAACAGCTATTCAAGGCAGAAATGGCACAGGTGCTTATTCTGTATTATAATAATCTTACCATTCCAGATGTCAAAATCAATCATTCATGTGTACTCTAGATGATTGCAACTGATTGACTCAGGTAGGGATTTTGAAAATGCTCTCAAGAGCTCAGTTGAAAATAGATCGATAATATGTTGCTGAGTTATAAAGTACTTTTCACAGCTTTCAGGATGCTGTGCAAATACCTTAGAATAATATACAGCCAAATCAACCATAAATACTCAAGCAATTTTTAAGTTTCACCCTATAGATATTAAGCTGATTCATTGGGAAAAAAAATAAATTGTCATTAGGAGAAAACCAAGATCTTTAGACAGAATTCACTCTGGTACTTCTGATGCAACAGAATTTTATAAGACTGATTTAAATAACTTCAGTGCAGTGTGAACTACTATCTGTATCAGGCGGATTTTGGTGGCTGATGCTGAAGGCTGAACAGTATCTTGGGAATAGCTGGTACAGGGCTTTTATTCCCCATCCTCATTGGCACATTCTGGCTTCAGAGCATGTGCTACTTTTCATTCACTCTGCACTTCCATACACATAATGCAAATTCTAGCCCAAGCCTGGCACAAAATTTCTGCCTCCTCTCTAGCCACTCTGATCTTCATTTTCGCCATTGGTAATAGAGACTGGGTAGGAAATGGATGCTAAACCTTAGGGTTCCTTGAAAGATGTTTTTTGGACTTATGCTTTTGAATGAAATAATACAGATTTCCCCTCATCAGGATTTAGTCAGGATAACAGCATGAGCAGTGAATTTACAAGACGTAATGTGTGCAAAAGTCTCATGTAAAGAAATACAGTAATGCACAGCACAATATCAGAGCACTAACACTGGAGACGTTAAGTGAGGTGAAAGAATAAATCTCGTAAAGCATAACCACAAACATCCTGTCTCTGGTCTTGTAGAAAATGGTCTCTTTTCCCTTTGGACCCTTGTTTAGCAGTAGACACTAAGCAAAGTTTGCAATACAAGATACTGTACAAAGATCACGCTAAAACTACCGCTCCAGTGAAGCAACAGAATTTCGACATTACCAAACTATGTGAAGTGGATCAAATGGAAAACAAATTAAAATAAATTCTTTCAGCACACTGATGGGTTCATACATTTCCTTCCTGACTGATGCTAAGAAACATTGAATTGCAAATTCTATTTGTCCTCACATTTAGATCTGTTTATGGTTCCACCGTACATAAAGTTTTTCACAGAGGGAAAGAAACTGCATATTTTAATAGTTTAAATTTTGTATTGTAAGCGTACATAAAGCCAGAACAGATTGCTGTGACATGGCTCTGAGATGCCTTATTGCATTAGAGGGTTAGAATTTTGTAACTGAGGCCATGTGGGAGAGCTCTGTTGATTTTAGGCTCCTTGTGGGCACTGGGTTTGGTACCTAATTATCCAGTCTCAGCAAGATCAGGAATAAGAACAAAATTAAATGTACAATGAGATGAACTGTAAGGTCTTTAGGCAGGTAAACTCCCATCCGAAGGTCCCTTCAGATATAAGTGCAATGTTAGTCTTCCACTGTTGTATATACACAAGGATTAATGTTTCTGCAGTGTTTCTTCCTCCTCCACTGCTCCCCTTGGTAATAGCATGTAATCAACTGTTTAAGCTAGAAAGGGGCTGATTTTTAGTGTGCTTGTCTAAGGAAATAAAGCTTGTAGACTCGTGTGTTTGGTGCTCCCACTAAGAGTTTTGCTCTCCTTTTTGAAACAAAAATTTCCCCTAGTAGGGGTGAGGAAACAAGAAAGAGATGAGGAGAAACAGACACTACAAATGGGGCCACTTCAGTTCTGTGCACAAAATTACTTGCTTCTGATGTTTTCATTAACAGATGATCTTACTAGACACAGTTTTCATCTTGAATGAGATGACTGTAAGACTTGTGCATTTTAAGAGTTAATTAGAACTATACCACTGAAAACCACCTTTTCCTGTGCCCCTTCAGGAACTAAATGACCAAGTCTGCCTTTGGACCATGTCCCTGGGTTTCTCTCCCTGAGGTTTTCTACATCTCCAAATCATCCTGAAGCTGCTATGTTCTCCAGAAATTACAAACTGAGGAGAAGCAAGAGTCACCACAGCACAAGCCAAAGAAAGACTGTCTAGTCCCCTAAGTTGATTTCTGGCACCTCAAGGAAACAAACTGTTATGTGCAATCTGGGGGACAAGTGGCTACCTTTCTACCAGGCCATGTCCCCAAAATCTGCCTGGAACGGTTGATATTCTATGAAAGCTTGAACCTCCCATAAGAGAATTATTCAAACTTCATGTTGCATTTGCGTACTCATCTTTTCACACAGCTTGTTTATTTAAGCAGTCACTAGTTTTATGCAAAGCATAGTTCACTGAAGAAAGACACACTCTTTAATCCTCACTTATCATCTTCCATGGTCCAAGCCCTCTGGGGTTTCCTCAAAATACTATGTGACAACTGTGCTATGTGCCACCTCACAACCTATGCTTATCTGTCCTTGTGCGGTAAAAGTGTACTTAGCACAGTCCCTAGCAGTAACACCTTTTTATAATGCTTATCACTGATGTGCCAGGGCCCTCTGTTCACAGCGGTGCTTTATTCACAGCAGCTTTGCTGCTGCCAGTCACTGGCAGAAAGACCACACTCCAGGAGCAAATATTTATTTCACTGTGAGGCAGCGTAGAGAGATTTATTTCTTGCTGGCTTGTATGACAGTTCTCACTGCCTAAACCACCGTTACAACTGCGTTGGCACCTGAGAGAGACCTGTATTTCTCACTTTTGCAACTGCTCCTCTGAGTGAGACACAAAGGTACTTAATTTAAAAACACCGACTACTTGCATGACTGCACCCCAGCCATTCCCAGCAAGGGGACCCCTGAGCTGTGGGCACTGAGCAGGACGTCCATCACACTACAGATATTCTCATGCCACTCTCCAGACAGTACGAAGAGGGGCTCCCAGGCACACCATCCTGTCAAGACTCCTGTTGAGCAGGGGCCTCTGCCCCACAGAGAGACAGGCCTGCTATGTCTAAGCAATGCAGTGCTGCAGGCTCTCCTGCTGTCACCTGGCATGCCACACGCAGCTGGTCAGTGGGTGCTTAGATCTGTCCCCTCACGTGGCACCATCCACCAGGGATGCTCCCTGTCTCCTGAGCAGACACAGCAGTGTCTTGTTAGAGGACAAATCCGGGAGGCCTGCAAAAGGATGTTTTTAGTCCACAAGAGATCAACAAAATTAGAATCTTCGAGTGAAAGAGAAAGCTGGTTTCTTAAGATCGTGACTCAAAAGTATTTCTCCTCATTCCTCTTGCTGTATGAGCACTCTGCTTCCCTCAGAAAAACAGTTACTCATGAAACAAACTCATTGTAGTCCACTTAGAAACACAGCTGGGCAGCCTTCCTGACAGTGCCAGGAACACTTGCCAGCTTCCTGTAGCATAGCAGCTCTTGCAAACCCCAACAAATCCCCACTCAAACCCATGGGAATTACTCCATCCATCTTTGGGGTACCGTTCCCAGGCAGTAATTCCCTGCCTGCAAATACCAAGTCTGTCCAGAAGATGCAGAAAGGCAAATGGGAAACATCAGTATGAGAAAACTCAGATACTACCTATAAAGAAGTGATAAAAGGCGCTCTCATCTTTGTGGTAACGTTGACTCAGTCCCTTGCCCTTTGCAATGAAACATCTTTTCAGCACATCACCACTCAGCCCCATTTTCTCCCTCTCTTGTCTGCCCTTTTGACGTGGGTGCCATTAGCTTTGGTGGAGGAAGGCACACAAATCACGCCACCAGCCCTGCCCAGACCCACTGCGGCAGCCCCAACAGCGGGGGCAGGTGGCAGAGGGAATGACACATCTTGTGACATATATTGCATTATAAGGAACATATGGCTTGTTTACCATCACTGAAAGGGTAATCAAGCATTGGAACAGGCTGCCCAGGGAAGTGGTGGACTCACCATCCCTGGAGATATTTAAAGGACGGGTAGGTGTGGAGCTTAGGGACATGGTTTAGCGGTGGTTTTAGCACTGTTATGTTGATGGTTGGACTCAATGATCTTAAAGGTCCCTTCCAACCTAGACAATTCTATAATTCTATGATCTCTCTGGTCAGACCGGAGAGTGAGAGAGGGAAGAAGTTAACCTGAAGAGACTGATCCAGTAATTTCTTGTTATCCCAGCTCCGTTAAATGAAATATGGGTGTAGATATTTGCTAACAAAAAAACATTCAAAAAATATCCTACAGCCACTATCAATTTGTGGTTACCAGATAAAGCATGCATTTGTTCATGATGTAGATTATGGGGGGAAGGTGTATATATAGGTATGCTTGTGGTTTTTACATGCATATAAGTAAATATAATATCTAAATTAACCACATTGTCCAATTTAATCATTGAATTGAATTGGTCTCATTAAAAAAAAAAAAGACGGGGTTGACAACATTATAACACAGGGAACAATTAACAATGGTAACTATTCAGAATAATAGCTAAGCCTTCTGCATATCTTGAAAACACTGATGCCAGAGTGAGCATTTGATTGCTTTCAATTAGAACTGGCTCCAACCCACCAGTCACTTGCACTCCAAGGAGATTAGTAGTCATACGCATAAAAAAACCTCATTTAAAAAAAACCAACAAACTAAAAAAATCCAAAAAACCTTAGATTTAGATTACTCCAAAAAGAAAGGTGTATAAATAGGAAATGCCATGGGTGACATCATGAAAATAAAATGTAAAAAGTGGCAACATTCTACTTTTCATAAAATAATTTAAAAATGCTGTGCTAGCCAGCTAATTACCATTTCATTTTTTCCTGAAGTGTTTCCCCACTCAGATTGTCCATTTGTTCTTTTTAAGCTACTACTTCAAATCCATTCAATTATATGATTGCATTTGTAACACATATAGTAATGCAGTTGGCATTAAAGGGAAAATCATGTTCAGAACAAAAGTTTTAATTAGATCTAAATATAGCATTATAGTGCCACTAGTTATTTCAAAAGGCTTTTGAATCATCAAAGGTTAATTGTCAACATAACCCTGATGTGATTAAAGGGAACAAATACGTTACATTCACTTGGCTCAGCATTAGCCCACTAAGTAAATTCTAAATTATTGCGCTCTCTCTAAATCAGCCTGATTATTGAAGGTAGGTTTTTAAAACACTATGATGAAACTATCTGTTTCTGTCCCAAAGATTGTGGTAATGCTGTTCTAGATAATTAGAATACTAAACATCTGAAAAAACTGTCAATATATGAATGTATTGCACTGATTTAGCAAGGCACTTGCAAGGTTGGGAAATCCCATGGATTTGCAGTTCTTTCTGAGGTGTTTTGCTTACATGAGGACAAGTTACTCAATCTGCTGCCAGAGCTGAGCCCCAAAACTCTTGAACAGTATTTAATTTGAGTGTGGACGTTGTATCACTGAACTCAAATATATTTTTTCAAGAAATCCTGAAATTATGCCTGGTGCTGCTGCACTGACAGAAATATCTGTTTCCAAATATTCATATTAGCAGCTGATTCTCTTCACAGAGAGGCAGGGCCTGACAGTGCCAGGCAGCTGGGATTTAATGGGTCTCAGGCTCTTGAACTGGCACCATAGGAGCTGCTGTGTCTAAATTGAGCACCCAAAATGAGGGGATGTGACTGTGGCTACACAGCTGCCACCCCAATAAGATCAGGATTGTCCTAGACACCTCTATAATAAGGTTGATTTAAAGTATCGTGCCCCTCTCCCCACCTTAGTGATGGTGAGCATTTCTCCCATCATTTGGGTTGGCGGGTATTTCTTAAGCATGGAAGGCAGTCCTCCGGGTTCCCTTTGTGCAAGCAGAAGGAAAGAGGCACTTGCAGCTGGAATGCATCCCCAGATGGAGGTGATGATCTCATCCTCTGGACTACAAGGGCAACCTGGAAAAAAGGAGGAGACATTTCACCTGCAGATTGCTAAAGTTAACTGAGAAGGTTTCCGCTTTGTGGGTCTAACTGGGTCTAATGTGATTCCTCTAATTCATATTATGAGCAAAGTGGTGTCAGATCAGCATACTTGGTGGAGGCATGCAATGTTCTCTGGAGTTCCTGTTGGTCCTTGGTGGTGTTCAGGAGGACAGCAGCCACTTAGTAAAGCAGCTGACTGGCTGCCACTGCCATCCCAACATCTGCACTTGGGGCTGCGGGTCCCCATTTCCCCACAAGAAAAGCCTCAAGGAGCAAGCAGTGGGAAGGACACAAACTCTCCTTCAAAACCCCCTGCAGGTACTCTGCATGGATTTGTAGCCAGCATTATTAGCTTGCCCCTGCACTAAAAACAGCGGGGGCTTCACTTCTTTTAGGTTTGTTTTTTGTTTGTTTGTTTTCTGAGTTCCAACACAGCAGGAGGGAAGAGTTTTCTTGTAACTTCAGCACATTTATAAATTCCTAGAGCAGGAAAGCCCCAACACGTCTGAAAATACACTTCTCTCTTTCCAGCTATTGCTACAAGAGCAACCTAAAACTTGCAAAGCAACTTCAACAATATTAGGTGCCACCTGTCTGTCATTGGGCTGTACCTGAGTGTACTGCAGATGGTAGCACTATGTTACCACTATATACAAAACCACAAGTTCTACATATTTACAAAATACAAAAGCTCCAGAGCATCAGAAGGAAAAATAGTGATGAGAAATCAAAAGGTAGCGGCAAGGCACAAAATTAAAAAATCTGGCATCCACTGCCAAAAGTAGGCCACCTCCTCCTGCCCAAGGAACATTTCTTCCCTAAAGGGATTTCGTTTATCTGTTTCTAAAGATGTGGGAGAAAGGGTAGAAGATACTAGAGATACTCCGAAGGATGGAAAGGGGTAAAAAAGTCACTGGCTCACTCTGAGGAGGCACAAGCTTAGCGGCCTGGAGCTGCAGCTGACAACCACAGGCAGAGCCTACTGCTGTCAAGGCAACCATCCACAGAAGGGCAAAGACGCCTGAAGGAGTCCTAGGTGATGAGAAGCAGATTCCTGAGAGTGGGTAAGAGCAGGCTGAGCAGGTACAATACCTCTCCCAACTTTCACTCAACATCCTGCATTTTGCATTTGTCTTCTGGCAATTTGTCCTGCCCTCTCATGAACCCATGTAAAATGTTAACACCTAATTGCACTGCCCGATAATCTTGAAAGATAGTGTGGGAAGGTGATTGAAGCAAAACCAGTATAAATGGTCTAAGAACAAACTTACTACACAAACTATAGCCATGTATGAGTGACATATCAACACATACAGCTGGGGGTAGAGATGAAGGCTTGCTGCAGTTTTACTTCAAGCATATTAACATCTAATAACATTTTCTGAATGATGCCTTTGTTATGCTTTTGCTATACTGCAATATGTAACGTGCTAAGCTCTGTGAGTAATTCACTGAGAATCCCTTGTAATAATGTTCCCAAAGAATTTTTGAACATCAGCCATTGCAAAATGTGTTAGAAATGTAAGTCAAGGGAAGAAGGTAATTTATAAGCAAGCCGCTTCATCATTTTGTGCCACTCTGCTTAACATGGAAATGGGTATTTCAAAGACACAGAAGTAAAAAGCAAAACCTACCAGGAAGGAATAAAATTAAAAATGGAAAATGATAAATTATGTTTAGACAGCATATGTAAACTGGAAACTGAAAAAGTTGTTCAGGCAAGAACAAACCAGAAAAAATACATGCTATTATGGCAGAGAGTGTATGTATTAATAAAAAAAAAAAGAGAAACAGAGGCATGTAAGAGATGAAAATAAAGAGATTCAAACACTCCATAGAAAGTGAAGAATCAGAGATGATGTCTACTTTACCAAGCACTTCTGTGTAAGAGAAGTGGCTCAGCATGGAAGCAATTAATGCTTGTCTTATCTAGCTATACAAGATGGTACAGTGCTTTTACTTCAGATCAGATTTTATCTTCCCCCCTGGCTGTGGGCTGAAGTTGTCCAAAGGGCTGCCATTGATTCAGACCCTTAGGTCTGTTAGGGGTTGGGGCGCACTTGATGCACAGCAGGAGCACATCTTCTGGTTTAATAGTCATCAAAAGAGTAAAGGGTTTGCATACATCCAACTGCTCTAAAAGCCAAATCAATCAACACACAGCTGGGGACAGTTGGAGGAATTCACCACATAGCTTCAATAGTGTATCAAAGCAAAGCATAATGTAGATGCAGCTACAGATCCCCATAACATGCTCCAGCAAATATCAAGTAAGGTCTTGTATGACCTGCTTGTCTTTAAATCAGGAGTATTAGTATGGAACCATTGAAAAACTGGAGATTGAAATGTAACTTTTTGGTGTAAACATTAGTCTTTTCATATTTGGTAGGAATGTAAAATATTCATGAAGATGAAGAGCTTTGTGGGCAGGAGAGGATCATGAAGATGAGAGGATCATGAGAGGATCCATGAGAGGATCATGAAGACCCTCTTCAATTAAAAATCACCAAAAAACCCCATACAACTTCATGCTTTCACACAGATTTTTGGACAGACATCAAATCATATGTAAGTCATGTTGGACAAAAACTCAACTTGCCTGAAAATTTCTTTAAAAGCAGAATAAACAGAATCTGTGAGGAACTGAATAATTCTTCAGTCATTGCTCTCCTGCCTGAAAAGATTTAGAGGTTATTCACTGTGCATGTCATCAATTTTGTCCGTCACATTAAAAAACAAATAAACAACTTATCAGCCACAGGAGAACTTTTTCTAGGCTCAACTTTCTGTCTACACAACGTGTTCTCAGCTTGGAATGAAAACCCAAAATGTGATCCACTCTTCCTGGCACTGATTCAACAAAGCAGGTTCTTGTTTAACTTGTTTAGCCCCTGAAGAGCTGTTGTGCATTGTTAAGACAACAAATGAATAAAATACAAAAACCTCAAATGCTAAGTAGAGCTTTCAGAATTTCAGTTTCCTTGTTGGAGACAGCATTTCAAGGTCTAAATTTGAGGTCCTTGTTCTTTTTGTATGAGTTTGGGATGAGAGTGTATTATTAGTCTTGTTCTTCATATTCAGTATATGGCTTTTGGAGGTTTTTTTTTGTTATATTAAGAAATCCATTAATTTTGGTCTTAACCAGATTACAGTATTGGATTTAAACACATACACACCTGGTTTCATAACTTCTGTTTCAATTTGAATAGTCATTCCCACATAACTACTGTTTAAAATATATATTCAAACTTTCTTCATCATTATCTGCAAAGATCCAGAATAAAAATGCTTCGTAAGCAGCAGATTGAGCACTGCCTGGAAAACTGGGCAGAATAAGAAGGATGCATCAGCAAGTGGAATTCATTGCTTTCTGTTTCCTCTCTGATTCAGCATGGTCAAATGTGCTGAGCAACTGATGCCAAATCAAACAAGGCCAAGGTGGAAAGTGGAAAATAATGACTAAGCAGCAAGTCTTTGCTTCAGTATTAATTTTTTCTTATCACTTACTGTGTGAAAAATTAGATGTTATTATTGGTCAACATGTTCTCCAACCATCTATCTATGAATGCAAGATAACCTTTCAGTTTAACGAACAGGCTACACAGACTCAGTATCACTTGCCATTGCACTCTTTTATTAAGAGCATAAAAGCTGGGAATACACTATTCTAGGAAACAGCAAGAAGTCAGTGCTCTAATCATAATAAATACTTCCTGCTGGCTAAAAGAACTGTGTGAAAATTTTGAATTAAAGCAATTTAGAAAATGTTCAATTCAAAGTTTTCAGTCACAGACATGAACAGCAGCAAATCTCACATTTGTTTCTGTAAAGAAATTAAATCCTGAAAAGTAAAAAAAAAAAAGAATTAGTTTTTGAAGAAATTAAATAATTCAGTAATCAAAAGGATCTCATTTAAGAAGCCCTAATGTAAAACCTCATGAGAATTCATTGTCTCAAGTGTTCTTGTTTTCCTTAGGTCAGAATCCCAAACATGATTCCATTTCCCAGTATGGATTTCAAGTGGGTACTCCCAGTGTAACCTTAAATGATTCATCAGGATGGGAGAGCAAAAAACTCAGCTGGGGCTTTATTTGAATCAAGAAGCCTCACTTATACAGGAAAGTATGCCATGAAGAATCCAAACAACAGTTCCTGTAGGTACCTCAGAAGTAATCTTAGATATTTTATTTCAGTATTTTTTTAATTTCAGAATTTACTTCTAATTTTTCTATAGGTAAAAAAAAATACATAATAAAAACATTGACATAAAATAATAGAATACAAAGTTGAAGGGTCTCAAAAAGTCATTCACTTCACAGTATCAAGTAGACATACACCAGTTTCACAGAATTTAATCTAATCTACCATGTTTTTCAGTTTTCAATGGTGTAGTTTCATAATGGAGTTTATAAGAGACACATCGAAACCCAGAGTATACAGCAAATGAACAATGTGGATGTTCTGCAGTATGAGAACCATTTTCCTTGACAAATATTCCCCTCCTTGCTGTTTTGACGGTAGTATCCTAGATTCTGGTAGATGCCAGAACCTTGAAATCAAATGCAACAAGACCTGCATATGTTGACACGTATACTATATTTTCTGTCAGTTATGGCCAGAAAGGAGAAGATGTCTGCTGTGGGAAGTGTCTTGTGTTGGAAAAGAGGCAGTGGAAAATCTGTACAAGGATGTGGCTTTTCAACACTTTAATGTTAATAACTCCATCATTTTTGACTGACCTTGTGCCGAGCAAGAGCTCGGCAGGTGTTCTTGCATTGATGGGAAGGAAGCCTTGAGAACAGTAAACAATGTCCTTATATGGTAATATGAAATAGATAGCAAGCTAACAACTAGATAACAATATACCAAAACAGATAACAATGACTAATTAGCCCAGGCGGGATAAACAATTAAATGTAGCCAATTGTATTGCTCACAATGGTGTGAGAAGAGCACAGAGCATGATCAAAAGACAGAAACTATACATGCTGTAAAAGTGAAACAATAAACGTCTTCGTCCTTGTCTCACTACTTGGCGGAGTCCATGCCTTTGTTGCCGCAACCTTGTCCATTCACTCATGATAAAACTTGAGAAGTTTTGAGAAATACAGAGCTGCAAACTGTGAAACAGATGTATGCTTCCCTGTGCCAGTAAAATTTATTCAAAAATAACCTTTGTTCACTTTTTAAAGAACTATTAAATGTCTCTGGTAGAGAAATTGAAATATCAAACTAATAAAAAAGTCTCTGTACATCACCTCATTCTGAAAAAGGCAAAGCTTACTCAGGTACCATCCAGCTGCAAGTCTTTCTCCAGACTGTAATGCCTGGACAAAATCACTAGATAAGAAAAGATTGTCAAGCTGCAACTATAGGCAACAGCTGCTTATATTCTGGATGTCTTAGAGAGGGGGCTCAGGTGAGGGCAGAGAGAAGTCATGGTGTGCTGAATCATTTTTTCCATGGTCCTATGGATATCTGTGTCCACCTTGCTGGGCACCTCAGCAACTGAGTACTTCTCAGCAATTAGGTATTTCTAACTTGCCCATAAGAGTATGAAGAGAGAGCTCAGCAACAGCTTTCAGTCCTTTCTCTGCAGCAGAACTCAAATAGGTTTCAAAGAGAACAGTTCCTCCTCTCTGAAATTCTTGCCACTAGAGACTTGTAGGGTTTGTTATTTTTGCTTCTTCTTTCCAAAAGCATAAGACTACAAGATGCTGTGAGCTTAGCTATGTTGCTGCAGTGTGGTTCATTCTCTGCTGGTGGAACCTCTGCCATTCCTGAAGCTTCAGAATCAATCCTTCCTCCCCAAAAAACAATCTTGGATGGGAAGCAGCTGGTTCAAGCAGCTGACAATATGATTTAGAAATAAAAAGTGTTTTGAGGAAGCAAATGTACTGGAGATGTAGTTTTCCCTTTCCATTGGAGGAATGGGCACTTCAGGCGATTGCCTAAGAGCTCCAAAAGTCCCCATTAGCTGCTCAGCAAATAATTCCCAGGAATGCAGGGTAAGGGAAGTGGGTAGGTGAATCCTGAAGGCTCCTTCCAATCCACTTTGCGATGCTACTCTGACAGCAATCCAGCATTCTCTATAGTGGAGTAGACCTGGAGATTTTGGTAGTCTTTAGCTGACTGTTCTTCCCTATTTGATTGTCATCAGAACTGTTGGTGCCACCATTAACATTACTTCAGAAATTGCTGCTATTCCAAAATTTTCATCTGTTCCTATGCCAGAACTCTGGAATGCTTCAGAAACTCCCAGCAGAGGTGTCATTATCCAACCAGCAACATCACAATCGCAACAGGAACCAGCACGCTCAATTAGTCTTAATGTACTGTACTTGCGTTCCTAATTTAATAACCTTGCAACCTTTCCTGCAGCAGCTGTTAGCTGCAGCAAGGTCATCAACTCTTTCATTAGTGTTGAATGGCAGAGAGAACTGGCAACATGCAGAGTCTACTCAGAAGACCCAGTTTTCCTGAGTGTCACTAATGCTTATTAGTACAGATAGCACTGCTTTCCTACAGAGTTTGCCCTTTGGTGGGATTGGAACTGGGTTAGTAAAAGACAATTCTTTTAACTACACTAATTCCAGGGATGAGAAATTCAATGAAGGAAGGACTATAGACAAACAAAAAAATAATGAATGGAGATTTTAATAATATGTACCTTACTTTCTCAGTAATTGGCAAAAAAACCTCAGAGAAGATGTGTAAATCTGTAAAGTGTGAAAGGTACTGGTAGGGATCACTTCTGAAGCTTATAATTAGCTTTGCTAGAATTCAGTTGTGCATAAGGAATCCTTGAAAGAAGTGCAAAATAATCTAGTTAGCTCAATTAAAACATTGAAAGCAGCAGCAGAGGCAAAATAATCCAGAAGAAAACATATCTCTTCTCTGGACCAACTAGACATAGGATATCTAAACTGAGGTTTTCCATGGTCAGCTGGTAATTTATTAATTCTAATTGTTCAATTGTTCACAATTCTGATGCACTTATAGGTTTTAAACAAGCCATTTTTATAAATATAGACTGATTGCTGAAATGCTGTATAGAAGAATAAGAATAGAAAGCAAATTAATAATTTGTGGCTATCCCTGCAAGATACTACAATGTCCCGAAACTGAAGCCATAGTTTAACTGGTGAAGCCTGCAGCCCCTCCAGCAAAACAATCACCCCTGCTGCCTGCCAATACTCAGACTTTATAACCCACTAAAAAAAATGTGTACTTTCACCAGATCAGTTCCCAGTCTGGTTCACTGCAGCTGCATGAAAGGTAGGATTGCTTATTTCAGCACAGGTATGGTGTCTTAGAGTATAAAACAAAAATAAAACAGCTCAGGTCTCCAAAGGCAGATAGGCCACTGACAGCCAAGGTCTGCCTCCCTTACGTGAGCAGAGCATCTGGTGAGTAGTCAGGGAGCACCATTGCTGAAGGAAGTACCGGTAACCTGCACAGAGAAGTAGGCTATGGCCTTCTTTGTCCTTTATGCTTCAGCCTCCTACTTGTAAAATTGGAATAAGAGCAGTTTCCTATTCTGTGGGGTTTACTGTAAGTTTCCAGTGTCTATGGGGTATTCAGCATCTGAAGCAGCTTGTTAAAATCATTAGCACCAGTGCAAAATGTGCGTAGCCAAGCCTCGTGGGTCGATAAAAAGAAGTCTGCAGGACTAACCTGAAGTGACATTTGCATATTGTTGTAAGAGGAACTCTGCTACACCACAATCAGCTCCAAAGAGAGATGGCTACTAATGTTGATTTCTATGCATTCTTGGTCTAGGTAGGGAACTTTACAGATAGTGGCTGCCTGAAAAAAATGCAGACTTCGTGCTTATTTAAAAACATATATAGCCAGGACAGGTCACATTCCAAAACATATATCCTGTGGTATAAGAATGGCGATGAATAGAGTCGAATACTCCATCTATTAAAATGCAGAATCGTACCCATCACCGTAACCAAACACAAAATTCCCTCAGCGTCAAAGTATTACCATTTTTTGTTTCTGTAACTATGAAAAAACCCCTCACTCCCAGAAGAATACATAATATAACAGCAGCAATTACCTATTCAGTGTTCAATAATACTCTCAGAGACACTTGAGCTCTGGATGCAGTGGCTCCCTAGTTGTTCCATATACCATGTTTACTCAACCCAACTCCTTTACCTGGATTGCATATGTATTGACCAGACAGGCTGGTTGTGAAAAAAGCTACCAATTTCTGCTCTTGTTTATTATCTTTCTGTACTTCAAATAGAGGTAGCTGATGATGATCCTATGAAGACAAGTTGGCAAAATTTCTGGAGGGGAATTAAATTATAGTGAGGTTGATGGTCTGAAAGTATTTTAGTTTTATATACTTGGGTTGTAAAAAAAAAACAAACACACTTTCAGAGCTTGTCTTCCCCTAGAATCTCAATGGAGAGCCAGAGAAATGGCAGTGCTACAATATCACACATACCGAGGAACTCTGACTCATCAGGTAAAGCAAATGAGAACATTATTCAGACTGTTTGAAACATCTCAGTTGTGCAATTTGTTGTTGTTTGATTAGAGTTAGTTTACATTCATTTAATTAAATTATCTGCAAGAAATACTATCTGTGTGAATCACTCAACACTTCTGCTCTTCTAACTGGATATTGAATAAATCTTTCAGCAAAGGTATAACAGACAAGATTTCTGTTTCTGATATTTCTAACATTAGAAAGCGAAGCAGAAGAAAAGTCTGGGAAGTGTTGCTCATTCTCCAAACATGAGGCCTTTTACGGTTCTGCATTTTGTTCTCTTGTTGTTTTTTTTAAAGAGAACTTATAAACATTATTCTCCTTTGCATATCACCTGTAGTGAAATTGTAGGTACATGCTGACTTGCCGACCCAATGCCATCTGAATCTGGACCAAGACCAGTGCACTACATTATTTTCTCTCTGTACAGCCACACAGGATCATATTTGGCATGCCAAGACCAAGTGCCACATGCCAGTTTTGTTGATTAACCTTTCCAAAGCAATTGATACATCAATTCTTTCCAGCTTTTTCATAGAATCATAGAATGGTTACAGTTGGAAGGGACCTTAAAGATCATTGAGTTCCAAGCCCCCTGCCATGGGCAGGGATGCCTCCCACTAAACCAGGTTGCTCAAAGTCCCATTCAGCCTGGTCTTGAACACTTTATGACATTTTTATGTTTAGCAGCCAAAAAAGAGGCAGAGAGGCAGGCAAATCAGCTCACTGCACTACAAAGCACTTGCTGGTTGGCAAACTGAATTCCTTAATGACATTCTTACTAAGTTCTTGCTGCCAAATACCGTTTGCTTTTGCTGTCAGCACTATCTATATTAATAATGAGTAACTGCCTGGAAGCTACTCACATAAAGCATTGATTTATGTCACTGCCACAGACAGCACCTCTGGGCAGACGAGAGAGCACCTTGTGAATGAGTTCATTGAACAGTCCTTTTCAAAGCACTTAGGCTGGGACAGGGTTTCTATGGACACAATCCCATTGGTCTGGGCCACAGCACCTCAAGGATGAAGACCTCTAGACCTAATGTACTCTTCATCTGAGTGGTCTGGTATCATACTTTCATATGTTCGCAGCCGAGTTAACCCTGCTGTGAAGAGAGGCTATTCGTGGTAGTTACAAGAGCAATGAGCTGAGTTAGTCATGGGAGACCCTTCAGACAAAAATAAACACACTGAGCAAGCCAATGCCCTCGTGTAATATGGTCCTAGAGACAGAAGCCTCTTGGCAGATGGGGGAGGGTTGCAACATATAAGTGAGCTTTCTGGGTAGTCTTGTAAAATCCTGCAAGAATTACGCTGGTTCTAGGACAAATAAACCAAAGAAACATGTCTCTCTCCTTCCACACACTGTAGTTTCTATCTTTCTGCTTTGCCTCAAATATACTGATGCCTTCATTTCCCCCCTGGTTGAAACCAGCTCCGTATGTAGAACATATAAAGAATATGCAATTTAGAGTGAATGTCTGAGAGTGAAATTTCCACTGTTGAGCTGATTTGCTTGCAGTATTTGTTCCTGTGACAGTGTGGTCTGTGTGAGTTCTGGATATTACCAGGAAGTTGCTATCAGTAAAACTCTCTCTTTGTGAAGAATCTTGTGTGTAAGTGTTATCCAGTAACTGTTGATGGATCACTAATATGTCTTTTCCAGATAAGGTCTGACGCAGATATAGCTCTAGGCAGCTAAATTGTTTTTGAAAACTGCAATCTAGACTTCTCGGAGTGAGAGTACATAGCATGTGTTAGAGTCCTTCTCAGCTTTAACAAGGTACTATCAAGAACAAGTTTTCAGAAGTGGAAAAAACCATGTAGTGGTAATGAGAATTTAAAGGGGAGAAAAGCTATAGGAGAAGCTTATAAACCTCTAAAAGGAGAAAATGTCAATCCCGACATAGTTGTCAAGGTCATACAGAATTTGTGCAAAGAGGTAGAAAAGAGGCAGCTGAAGTAAAGGCACAACTATTCGCTTATCCTCAGCTACGTAACCCATACTTGGCCCCCTGGTTGGCACATTGGCTCCAGTGTGGTTGTATGACCTGAACGTTAGGTAGTTGTGTTCATACAGTGTAAAGACAGGCATGACTGAAAATGGCTTAAAGAGAGAGACAGATGAAAATAAGAGATCCTGTACATACCTCCAAACACCTTTGTACAGTGTATATAGGACAAACCTTCACACCTGCCTGGATTTGACTTTACTGGAAAGGAGTACAGTAACATTGGTTTGGTAATTGAAATACCAGCATCAAAATTACAAATTGGAGCCTAAAGTACCTTTTAAATCCTACCATTTTTAAGTATGGTGGTGAGAGGGTGTATGATTTTTTTGCCAGGTCAGCTAGTTATATGTTCCATGCATTTCATAGTGCAGAATACATTTCTCAGCTTTTCACAGTAAGACCAATAATAACATCAGTTTACCACTGTGAGTATATCTCAGTGGATGGGTGATGGGGGAAGATAGAAACTTAATTTCTGGCACAAGTACAGAAGGAAAAATTGTCAGGTATAGACAAGGTCTTAGCATGACTATTCTTTATCCTGCAAGAGGGTCCTCTTCACTTCTCAAGAGGGTAGGGGAGATGTGCTAATACCCTCTGGACTTGCAACATCAGCACTCAACGTGGGTTCTCTTTCTAAATGGCGATGAGCTCTTGGAAGAAATGGTAACAGGGCTTACAAGTGGAATTATGTACTTTCAGGCAGGCTGTAAGGTAATTTTAGAGCAATGATGAATCTGAGTGTTTCCTTTGCTCTATGGTCAAAAAAGGCATGCGGCTGTAAAGAATATTTTAAACCACATAGGATATTCCCTCTAAGAAAAATGGGAAAATAAACTGCCATCTGATCAAGTTTAAAAATGGATAGAGATTGTTGCGGTCTAGGTGACATCCATCCTATTTCTCAGTGACAGATGGAAAAAGAATATCCATTCACACAATCAAACCCACACCCTTAGTGTTGAAACCAAACAGATGCCTTGTCAGTGAAAAACGTTGAATCAAAATATAGTAGCCAGCTAATTATATAGTTAGCCAGCTAGCTCGCTGAGCATGTTTTGTGGAAATATAGAAGAACAGCTGAACTACCAAAATAATTTAGATGGAAAAATTAGTGAAAGACTGAGATAAGTGCCTTGTTAGGATTTTTTTTTTTATAAAATCTCCATGAACCTAGAAAGTAGTCATTCCTCCAAGCTTACAGAGACCACCTTTGTCATTTAAATCATGTAATACTGTTTTTGCTAGTTGTGCAAGCATTCCAACATGCAACCCCAGGGTATTCTAAGGTGCTCCATTGTTTTCCTTGTTTTCATGAAACAACGGGGAAGATAGTTTTGATCTAGTCCCATGATGATAACCGGTGCAAGAGGGGGCTATCTAGAATGAAGGATGTTCTTGTGGGAACCTGGTAGGCATTTTGAGCGAGAGATGAAGGACTTAATCACCTAAAAACTGAACCCCATAGAGTCTAATACTTAGACGTCTGACCCCAAAGTTGAAGCTATACCCCTGTGCCTTGAGTTCTTTGCATAATATATGAGAAGAATCAGCTAGCTCAGGATAAAATCATCTGAACAATGAACTATAAAGTGTCTTCTGTGGTCCTGGCATTGAGTAAGTAGTGTTCCCAGTAGACTCAAGACTTTCAAGGAGTTCCTGTGTATCATACTTATTGTTTTGCTATAATGGTGGGTGGGGGAAGACTCCACTCACATTTTTCAATTTATTAGATGCCATTCGATCCTGTAACACAAACAGTTATAGCTAAACTGGGGTCACAAAGAATATGACAGTTTCAAGACATGTTTACATACTAATTGCAGATACAGCCTTTAGGAAATAGGATACAAGTAGCAGGAGAGGTTTAGATTGGATATTAGGAAAAAATTCTTCACCAAAAAGTTGTCAAGCATTGGAACAGGCTGCCCAGGAAGTGGTTGAGTCACCATCCCTGGAGGTATTTAAAAGACATGCAGATGTGGCACTTAGGGATGTGGCTTAGTGGTGGACTTTGCAGTGTTAGGTTAAGGATTGGACCTGATGATCTTAGGAGTCTTTTCCAACCTAAATGATTCTATGATTCTGTGATTTGGTCATTAAACATGTAGTTTAATACTGTGTTTACAATAAATCACCCTTAGTGATTCACTCTTTCGAAATTTACTTTCCTTACTTTTCTTGCTTTTAACTTGTACCTCAAGGAATTCACCTGATTTCTTGTATGAGGCTCTTTACTGACTTGGCAGGGATCCATATTCATAAAAGGCAAGTTTTGTAGGTACAACTCCCATTAAATTCACAGGAGCAGAAAGACTGTTAAAAAGTGTATTCTGGAAGAGGGGCAACATATTAAATATTGAAGCGTTTGACTGAATACCAGCCCCTTAGCTCGTCTTCCCTCTCTCTGAGTTAGCTTGAACCTGCAGGATTGGAGGGAGACAATGCTAACATAAATGAAAAATGATTCCTCTATCCAAACCAGGCAGTGAGTAGGTAGATTATAACTAGACCTTGCTTAATTTTATCAGATTGAAGAAGAATTATATAAATTATATTATCACTTCTGCTGATGGAAGAGATTTTAAATAATATTTCTCCAGGTCTTATTTGGAAAACTGTATGGTCAGATGATAATTACCCTATTTCCATTTCTAAGTTACTGCCAGAGGAAGCTCAGCTATTGCAATCTAGCAGAGATCAACACCTCATCAGGCTTAAGAGGCAATTAAACTACTGAAGTCCAAAAAAATGCAGGCATGAACACTTTTTTGGTGACTTGCATTAATTGTTCTAAAGGCTTTACTTACATTCTTGAAATTGTCCAATCTGTAAACTGGGAAGAACTTTTGCATGATGCTAATGAAAGTATTATATATATCAAAAGGATGAAAAAATTCCCCTATATCACTTCTAGTGATTGATTTCAAATAATAAACCTGAATAGGTTCAAGGCAAATTGTTTCAATGAATAAATCGAAGAACTGAGCTGTAGAGTGCTTGCTTGCTGTGGCTTTACTGCAGGGGTACATAAATTCTGCACTGGTTACTTCACTATATTCAGAGCTCTACCTTTCCATACTGTCCAGCGGCATAACAAGGAAAGACAATTGAGAAAGGAAGTGCCTGTGTGCTTGAGGGAAAATTAACTCTTGAAAAGCTGAAGATTAAAAAAATAAAAATCATCTCAAGCAGAAGCAATACCCAGGGACGGTAGACCCAGCTGAAAGTAGTATTTTGCAAAGTCATTGAAAATACAAATTAGAAAGTATAAAACACCATGACAACAAAACACCTCCTAGGACCCTTTCCCTCTCCTTTCAACCTGCCTTTTTCCTATTTGATTAATGACTATCAGTGGCATTCTGAGTTTCCAAGCCAAGTGGACCAACAGATGGGAAGGAAGCATTTGTGAGAACAGTGTGCTATTTCAATTAAGTGTAGGGAAAGCCAGACCCCTGCCTCTAGCCGGACATTGCACCCATGGCTGCAGTGCATGTCTGTGTACAAGCCCCAGCTGGAAAGCCCCATTCAAGACCACAGAGTGTGTTTTTGCAGCTCCCTCCTCTCGGTGGTCTAGTCACATCTACACACAGCGTAGAACGTGCTGGGCCATGATGCCTGCACTGCAAGACAAATCAATATTCCATACCTTTCCAGGGCCCTTCTCTTCTCACTTGTTTGCACACATGTACCGGCTTTGGCTGAGACAGAGTTAATTTTCTTCATAGTGGCTCATGCAGTGCTGCGTTTCGGATTTGTGACCAAAACAATGTTGATAACACACCCCGTGTTTTAGGTACTGCTGAGCCATACTTGCAGAGTCAAGGCCTTTTCTCCTCCTCATCGCATCCCACCAGCGAGCAGGCTGGGGGTGCACAGGAAGCTGGGGGGAGGACACAGCCAGAACAGCTGATCCTAACTGACCAGACGGATATTCCACGCCATACAATGCCATATTCAGCAATAAAAGTGGGGGAAGAAGGAGGAAGCAGGGGACATTCAGAGTTATGGTGTTTATCTTCCCAAGTAGTCATTACATGTGATGAAACCCTGCTTTCCTGGAGATGACTGCCTGCCCGCCCGTGGGAAGTAGTGAATTAATTCTTTGTTTCACTTTGCTTATGTGCAGCTTTTACTTTGCCCATTAAAGTGTCTTTATCTCAATCTACACGTTTTCCCACTTTTACCTTTCTGAATCTCTCCCCCTTCCCACCAGGAGGGAGTGAGCAAGTGGCTGGATGGGGCTGAGCTGCCCGCTGGGGTTAACCTACAACACCACCTGCTCTGTATCTCTCTCTTACATAAAGAGCCTTCCTTTTTACTCACTCTCACCTACATCTTAGCTTGGCGGTATGTGCGGAAGATGAAAATTTAGGCCAGGTGTCCACATCTCTGGACTATTCTCATTCCCTACTGCTTGATTATGGTGTCCCCAGGATCTGCACTTGGCAGCGCCCAGATGGAGCTGTGACTCCCGTAGGAGTCATCAAGACTGGCAGTGGGATGTACTAGATGGCACACAAAAGCTGGGAAATACAAAGACTTTTGTACTTTTGTACCAGCTGTTGCACTGTAATGGTGCTTTTATGTGTGGTCTGAGACCAAAACAGTGAGGAACATGAGGAACTTGGTATTAGCATGTCCTTCAGCTCCCAGTGAAGGACAGTGGTCCCACAGATAGCATCTTAACTAATTTCAGGATGCAATATAGATAGCAACTACTGCTAAAAAGAAGTTTTTTTGTCCCTGGTAATAAACTGTAACTATTTCCCAAAATGCACGACCATGTTGAAGGGCATCAGAAGTCCTTAATAGCTGGGGTTTTAATACAGTTGTTGTTCAGGCATAGCTATTTCTATTCAGTGGCCACACAAAGTATGCCCATAAATGTATCAGTATTGCCTTTACTAAAGTTAGATGAATACAAAGGGTGCCACCTGTAAGAGTATTACAGATTTTATAGTCTCACAAGATTAATTTAGGTGTTATAAGCCGTAAGTCTGCATGGTGGTAAACACTGAAATAAATAACAAAGGTAGTCAGGAATGTCTTGTTGGAACTTCTGTAGAAGAGCACACAAATCTCTAGACAAGGCTTGCTGATGTAGTCTTTCAGTATGGTAATTTTCTTTAAAAAATGAAAATGGAAAACAATGCCTTTCAAACGCATTTTCTTTTGAAATGTCCATTGACATGTGACAAAACCATACAGAAGACAACGAATGGCCTGACAGATGGAGTACAAAACTGGTTTTACTTGCACTCACTCTCCAGTTGGCTGGATTTAGCAAATGAAGGTTGCGTGAGATGCATAAGTAATTGGAGTCTCTACAGCCAAGTTCATTTTGGGTGAGAGTGGGTGGGCTGAGCCAAGGCGTATTACCCAAGTGCCATTCATGTGGATGACACCCTTTCTTCTTCTCTCCTCATACAAACAACCTCTTCTTTTTTTAAATGCCATAGAGTACTGGGTGTGGGGAGAAAAAGGGATTGGAAATTAAAGCTTGTGCTTCAAGACATTTGGGCACAGATTCTTAATTTCAACAGATTGTTTTCTTTTCCTTTTTCCTTTCCACACTGCTTTCCATCTTCTCCTGCAGATTTCTGTGCTCCTGGGGCCCCATTCTTTTCTCCCAGGAAGCTGGGACTGCGGGCTTTGCTCTTAAGTTTTGCTACAACAATTAGCAATTCCAGGAACAGAAAAGCTAACTAAGCCTTGCTTCCAAAAAATTTGTGCCTCGTGGTTGGATTGTTTCATATCTAATAAATTGTGAGCTCTGGTTGAAACTCTTATAGTCACAGTATTCATGCGTCTTTCTCCTGCATGGACTCTGTGCTGCTTAATAAGACTTAAGCATAACCTATATATTTTCCATCTGCCTACCACCAATAAACGCATATGGGAATTAACATCTCTGAGACCTATGCAATTTCAGTTGAAACAAGCTGGTGATTAAAAAATTACTGAGGGATCAGAGAGACAGGAGAGTGGGGAGAGAGACATAAAGAGACGTGGTAATATGTACATACATTTATACGGGTATGTACTCAGGCAAAAAAAAATCAAAGCCATCACTAGCACAGACACTAGGGCAAAATGTCTAGTAAAATCTCATCTTACTGATACTGCTTGATTCTTTTCAGGGTACTAGTTGAAGCTATCCAATTTTTCCAATATAATCTATGTGGGCACATTTGTACTACCTGGAAGCAAATCCAGAACAACTAGGTTGAGAAATACTTCTTAATGTACAGTAGACAAGCTCCTGAGCCATGTTTTTGTAGAAATTACCGATAACTTGAATCAACGTAATGATTTTCCTTCTAGCAGGCACTAGAGTTTGTGACTCCGTTCCCACCTAGTCAGCCTGTCACATGTGCACAGAAGAAAGGTTTCCAGACCATTCTGATCTACAGCCTCTCCCAGACTTCAGATGTAAGTCTCCCGATAATATGATTACTTTTTTTTTCCAGAACCTTTTGCTGAATGTTTCAAAAAGCAGTTCACCTGTTGAAACTTTGGGATCTAGGCATACTTCCCATATGTAGTTCATGTGTATGTTCCAGCTTTATCTTCATAGCATTCCTTCTGCAATTCACCATCCATCTAGCAGTATCATCTCCATAGCTAAAAACAGGAGGTTGCATGAGCCGGTAAGGTCATATGGTATTGTCCAGGCCTGGCCTCTTCAAATTAGCTTAACCGCCTAGTGTGAAGCCCATGATAAATGTAAATTTGCTCACTTATAAAATCTTCCCAGAGAAGCATTGGCATAACATGAAAATATAATTTTTTGATAATTATTTTTGATCTAATAATGCAAATGCTGTACACATTAGACCTTCACCGTCTTTTGTTGGTTGCTTTTAATAAGTGCTGCAGCAATAAGTCTTCAGTGCCAACAAGAGGCGCAAGGTAAAGGGTGCCCATAAGAACTGACACAATTTTTTCTGCAAATAAATTTCAAACTCAAAAGTTCACACTGCTTTTACATGATTTGGAAGTCTGCAGGGAATTGCTTTCACCGGCAGTGAATTTATACTCTGTATAACAAGAAAATTCAAGGGTTCCTTTGTTAGGTTTGTTTGGTTGGTTGTTGGGCTGTAACACAATTTCCAAATTCATTTAACAGGTATTCACTGGGGGAATTTACTGTTTATATAAGACCATAATTTAACTTTGGAAGGCAGCAATGAAAGTTTATTTGGTTAAATCTCATTAGCTACTGGAAAACTTATCTGAAAATTCCTAATCCTCCTTACTTCAGAACAGAAATTTGATACTTGACCATGGGCTATAATTCTAAAGCCTGTAATTGCAAAAGAGAGTAAGGTTACACAGAAGGCTGTTCATTAGTGTCTTTACTCACATGAATATTTCTATTGAGATAACTAAAGCCAATTTATACAAAGGTACTTGCACTTGCCTGGTTCTGTATCTATGCAGCTGCATCCAGAAAAAGAACAAAGCTTAGTTATATATGTGGATCTGTGCTTTTGTTTGCTTTGTAAACACAAAATCACAAAATATTTGAGGTTGGCAGGCACCTCTGGAGGTCATTTGGTCCAATCCTCCTGCTCAAGGAGGACCATCTGCAGCCAGTTGCCCAGGACCATGTCCAGACAGCCAGGGATGGAGACTCCACAGCTTCACTGAGCAACCTGTGCCAGTTCTGGGTCACCCTCACAGGGAAAAAAGTGTTTCCTGATATTCAGAGGCAACCTCCTATGTTTCAGTTTGTGCCNAGGGAAAAAAGTGTTTCCTGATATTCAGAGGCAACCTCCTATGTTTCAGTTTGTGCCCACTGCCTCTGATCCTGTCACTGGACACCACTGAAAAGAGTCTGGCTCCATCTTCTCCACACCCTCCCTTCAAGTATTTACATGGATGAGATCCCTCCTGAGCCTTCTCTTCTCCAGGAAGGACAGTCCCAGCTCTCTCAGCCTGTCCTCATAGCAGAGATGTTCCAGTACCTTAATCATCTTAGCAGCTGTTCACACGGCTGGTTTTTGTTCAGCTTGGTGTCCAGGACCTCTAAGTGCCTTCCAACTGGTTGGCCCCCAGCCTGTACTGGTATAGGAGGTTGTTTCTTCTCAGATGCAGACTTTACACCTCTTGTTGAACTTCATGAGATTCCTGTCAGTCCATTTCTACAGCCTGTCGAGGTCTCTCTGGATGGCAGCCCAACCCTCTGGCATATCAGCCACTCCCCCCAGTTTGGTGCCATCTGCAATTCTGCTGAGAGTACACTCTGCCCCATCATTCAGATGAGCCTGCTACACAAGGTTCTTCTGTTTGCAGCTGTCTTATATCCTTCTTCATAAGGCCACGGACTCCCATAGCTATGGACCACAAAACTTAACAATGCTTTTGTATTACATTTCCAGAAATATGTGAGTGTACGTGTTCTCTCTGTCATCCACCTAACTTCTCTGACACTATAGCTAGGGAAATTAGTGGAAGAGTAATAATATCAAATATCAGTAGGAATTTGTGCACTCCAAATACATTTGAACTGGGCTGTGGTACAGACACTTCTCAGTAATGTCTTTCTATAAATTCAACTGCACAAGTTCTCTAACACCTTTAATGACCTTGTTTACTTTCTGCTTTATTGACAGCATTAGAGTAGTTGAACAGCACTAAGTCTTTTCTGCCTCAGAAGAGAAAACACCAATAGATGTATCTGCCAAGCAGATGTGCTTTCCAGCACCTCGCAGTCCTGCTTCTCCGGTTACTCAGAGCACCAGGCCCTTATTCCAATTAATCTGATAATCCTCACGTTGGTGTAACACAGAAACACTATCACTGAGGTTGCTTGTGAACCATCTGCCTGAGGGCTGCATGAGGAAAGGAGAAGCAGACCTTATATATAGCATACTGCTAAAATGGCTAAAGTCACATCCAGCTAGCATTACTGCAAATAAAGGTGCAGAAGAAAAATGGCTTCCCTGTTCCTAGTGCTGCAGTGGCCAGCAGAGACTTCCAGGATAATCCCCAAGCAGGTTTTCTTATCAACGAGCAGTCCTCGGCCACTGCAACACACGCATATTACATACATAGACACCCCTGGCCCATCCCAAGATGGGTTTATTCTTGTTCACTTTCTGGGGCAGCGATATACTGGGGAAGAGAGGCATATTGTTATGACTTCTCTGTACCATCACACAAAGAAGCCATGGGCTCCTTTGGTACTAATTCCAGCATGATCTGGACTGAATCCAACCCAAAATAGATCAATTCAAAGTAACTACTTCCCAAGTGCTGTAGGGTAGAATGATGCCAATTAAGAAGCTCCAAAGGGCTTGGGGAAATTATGAAATGTAAAACAGCAGTGAACGAATAACTTACTTGCTGACCTAGCCTAATAAACTAGCTGCTTTGATGGATGATAAAAGAACTTGGAGGAACAGTGGTTTTAACTGCTCACAAATTTTTATAATCAGTAATTTAGCCACTATCTCTGCTATTTCATTCTGACCCAATTACCAGAAAATCTTGCATGTGGCCTTCTGCACTTTCGGAACAGACATAGCACCTTAAAATGTTTTGCCAACTTTGAAAATATACAGGGCTGTCTTCAGGGGAAAAAAGCATCATGAAGAACAAGTATTTTATGTAGGTAATGCTACCAGTCAATTTAGGAATGTTGTTTGACTTTTTTTTTAAAATCTAGTCAGTATATCAGTTTCAAGCCTGGAGCCTGAAGCAACTTTTCTGAGTAGCATTGTGTATGGGTTTCTACGTGCTTGATGTAAAAAAGAGCCTCAACTTCTACAGAATGAAATCTTGGGATTACTCTCACATGATACCTGCCAAAACCGGTTAACAAAATAGATGGGCTGTGCTGTAGTTTGAAATACAATTATTTCCTTATATTTTATAATTTATTCTTTGCAAATAGCTGTCTCAGTCATTAAATTATTCACCTAATTTTGGCAGATCTGTATCTAAGTAGTCATTTTCAAATTAGGCTTTGACACCTTGTTTATTTTTTTGCATTCGCTGGATGATCTGTCTCTTAATTGTTATGTTTTCAAGGTCTGGGATTGTCTCAATTCTGCACTCATGTAATACTTAGGACAGTTGTGATCCAGTTGTATTTGAAACTGTTTATTGCCATCCCCATCCAAATCATAAATAATAACTGTCTGAAGCACTTAGCAGTTTTCTTTTTCTTTTGAGATGTTAATATTAAAAGAATTGACTCTGTTCCCAGAACTGCATGTTCTCTTTTCATTAGCCTTATAAAAACCACACAAACCCTCAAACTTCTAACTTTCCCCGAAAAGAAATGCTGCTAGTTTTAACTCATTTTTGTGTGAGTTCCCCTCCCCACTATATATGTCCAGGCGAGGGCCACAAAGATGATCAGAGGGCTGGAGCACCTCTGCTATGAGGACAGGCTGAGGCAATTGGGGCGGTACAGCTTAGAGAAGAGAAGGCTCTGGGGAGACCTTACAGCAGCCTTCCAGAACTTGAAGAGGGCGGAGAGGGACTGTTTAACAGGGAGTGAAGCAATAGGGCGAGGGGTAATGGTTTTAAACTGAAAGAGGGGAGACTTAGACTAGATATTACGAAGAAATTCTTTCCTGTGAGGGTGGTGAGACACTGGAACAGGTTGCCCAGAGAAGTTGTGGATGCCCCATCCCTGGAGGTGTTCAAGGCCAGGCTGGATGGGGCTTAGAGCAACCTGAGTGGGAGGTGTCTCTGCCCATGGCCCATGCCCATCGTTCTATGATTCTAAAAGTAGAATTAACCCAAAAAAGATTCAGATTCCAATCTTTTTTGAAAAAAACCCACCACATTTTTACTATCTGTGCCCACATGAATGCCATTAGTTTTTCAAGATTACCTAGGGCTTTGTATGACTGGATTGTTGTGCCTATGCGGTACAAGAGTATTACTCCACAGAATCATCTGTAAATTTACTAGAGTAGGAGAAGGGTACCAGAACAATTCCTACCAGGTTAAGTATCACTAGCTGTAGGATGCAGCTGAATGGTGAGGAAAGGCACGCACAGCTGTGCAACTCTGTGGTACCTTCTTGAAATGGCTTGGGGTTTTTTTGTTTGTTTGTTTGTTTTTATTTTGTTTTTTCTTTTACATTTTTTCAGTGCTTTGCAACTCATTTCCTTATCTCACATGCAGCAGTTCTCTCTGCTTGGGTGTCAGTGCCCAGTGTCCAATTCTGCCTCCCAGATCATACGGTGAGTTTCATCTCCTGCAGAAACATGGCCAGGGCAATTATGACAAGATCCTCCTTGTGTTTCCACATGGCAGAGTCGTCTCTCTCACACAGCATCATGTAGAAATCATGAAAATTGTGGCAGTTGAGTTTGGGGTTTTTTTTTTCCCGATTCTGGAACGATAGCTGGGTAATTGCACTGTTCTGATCTGGAATCAAGGAAAAGTATGTTGCAGGAGTACTGTGAATTCTAAATTCATACTGGTCTTTCCGATAGATACACCTGCACATTCACATTTTTAATCATTAAAAAAGTTATTTAAAAAAATCCAACATTTAGCAACCCCCATCATTATACTGGCTGTGGTTTAGCTAAAAAATAAAATCAAATCAAAATGCTCTCATAAAGCACTTTGAGAACTAAGTTGAAAACTGCAGTATGGCAGACAGGGTATATTGCCTGCAAACCAGCCCAGAAAGGATTGCCATTAGCTGAGATTGTGCTATCAGCCTGATTAAGATAATGACCTGAAGGCAGATAGATGCCTGCTTCATGATCTATGGCACACTCCAAAGAGGAGAGGAGAGGACTTAAAATCTTACAATCCCTCAGTCTTCCTCTTGGCTCATTTAGCAGCCACTATATACCACAACCTCTGCTATTGGTGCCAGTCCTTGGCACAAGGCTGTGAATGTGACCAGCTGTATCCTGAAATAAGTGTCCCTGCTCTTTGCCATGATGTGCCTGGAGAACTTAATAGTACTTATACATGCCTATAGTTGTAGCTGAGATATGATGGACTTACACTCACCCTCCTGCAGTTTAGAAATCCTCTGGCTCACTTGGAGAGTGATGTGGATGCTGCTGGCCCTGGTGTCACGCATGACAAACAGTTGGCCCGGTAGAGAGCAGGGTCAGACCGCTTCCCACAGGGTTTAAGCCTCCTCCACCATGAAGCTCCATAAAGCAGCCTGCTCCTCCTTTGCTCTCCTTTTCCCTCCTTCACGGATTGCAACCTGCCTCAACGTGTTTCTGCAGCAAAATTGGCCAGAACAGTGAGCATGGTGCCAAACAAGGTGCCTTACGCAGGCAGCTTGATGGAGTCATGGGTTGTGCAGCTCAGCGTTGGGTAGGGCAACAGTTAAAAGCGTCTTGCCTACCCGCAGAGGCTTGTGGAATCGGTGCTGTGCATGCGGATGCCATTATGGAAAATCCTGATTGAAAACAACAGGAGTTTGAGGTGCAGGGAGGCAGCACACTCCTGGACTATTCTCTAGCTTTCATGCAGTACCATTCACCTACAGCTTTTTGATGGCCAGATTTACTCCTGGTATAAAATTCTGTTACTATTTGAGTGATTACTATGCAGGCGAATTTTGTGCTAGATTGTGTTTTAAATGGTGACATTTTTATTCCCTTTTCTCCACATAGCTACAAGCAGTAGAATTAACGGGCAAGTAAAGTATATCACATACAAACCAAAGGAAACAAAAGTCAGGAGGAAAGGAGTGGCCTTGTAATCAAAGCACAGGGTCAGGAGTTAGGAAATTTCAATTCTCAAGGCTTCCTGAATAAAGTCACCTTTCCTCTCTGGGCTGCCAGGGGATATTCTTTATCACCCAGAATGGCATCTTACTGCATTGACCCTTCCATTTGGCTGACTGCACTCCTCCTAAGAAGGAGTTAACTCTTGTTATCTCCATGAGTCTTTGACAAAGGCCATAGTTTCTTCAGTGTAAACAGCCGTATTTCTACACCGAATTTAAATGATTGAAATTAGTCATTTAATTCCAAGTTCTTGCAATCTTCTCCTGCAGGAGATGAACATGAGGAAGAGCACCCCCTAGAACCTGTGTGACGGCCCTACAACTGCAGGGGAAGGTTAGGTTGTAGTGGGAGATTTCTCTTCGGGTTGAGTGTCTTTGACAGGCAGAAGAACACGTTTTGACACGCGAGGACGGTGCCGACTGTTGCAGGCAAAGAGGGGTATGCTGTTTGCAAAAGGCCACGAGGACTTCGGGCGGAACCTGAGGAAGAAATGCAAACCACTTTAAAGTAACTGCAATCTCATTACCCTAAGCAGAGGCAAATTCATAAACTGTTACTTCGGGGGAAAAAAAGAAAGAATCATGACATTTTTCATTTCCCGTAGCGAAGTGATGTGTGCAGTTA